>WBNH01003138.1:297754-394695 GCA_013401255.1 Urocolius indicus | reverse complement strand
ACCCCCCGTTTCCCATGGGAAAAAAAAAAAAAAAAAAAAAAGAAAAAAAAAAAAGAGTCCTTTCCCTTCTGTCAAAACATGTTCTGGAAGGTACTTCAATTTCTGCACAAAATAGACCAGAAAGAACGAATAAAAAAAAAAGAATCAGAGACTGAAAAGCATTTCATTTCTGCAGCAGGAGACTGTTAATCTAAGGCAGAGGTATTGAGAACTGATCCAGGAAATATAAGCCAGAGAGGTTATGAAAAGGCAATACCTTTGAGCTGCATGACAGATGCACGACCTTGTAGAGCCTCTTTTGTCATAGCTTCCAGCAACCACTGCTTGCAGAGACGAAGGGTTTTTGGCTCAGCTCCTCAGGGCAGCCCTTGTACTGTGGGACAGATACAGGTAGTCACTGCCTTCGCAGGGAGATGTGCTCAATGGCAGAGGTTGTTCCTCTTTGCTTGGACATACTCATCATCAGAGGTAAGGTAAAAACCTTGGTTTCATCAGGAGCCTTGTGAGAATCTCCAGATGTCAGAGACATGGAGTTCACAGCTTTTTGTTTGGTTGGGTTTTTTTAATGTAACGTGGAAACCTTTTGAACAGTTCCATAACTTCTTTGCACTCATGTTTCCTTGTAGAGAACTACCAAAATCTGGTATTTCAACAAAAGATTTGCTAGCAGAAAGAAATGTTTCTTGCTTCTGTTTTGTACAACACTGCTGTTAGGGACTGTGGTGTCTGGTTCAGATGGATGCTTACAGATGACAGTTGGGGGATTGTGAGGGACACCTCAGTGCCCTCCCAGCAAATCCCAGCTTTACTCTCAAGTACTGAATGCTTCACGTTTAAGTCTTCACCTCAGCAAGGTCAGAGTCAGAGGTCTCACACTTCTGCAACAGCTGAAAACAACCAAGCCCAAGGATAAGTACAAGAGATTTGTAAGTGTCCAAGGTAAGTATTCCAGCTTTGCAACAGAAGCTATGACCACAGGGATCTCACAAGACAGCCATAAAAAAATCCTTCTGGGTTGAAACACTTTTGTTTTGTGTTTGGGGGTATTTTTTTTTAATTCATAAGGTCTTGAACACTACAAAGACAGAGTACTGAGTAGAGCTAATAAAAAAGTAATATAGAATGCTCCAGAAGTTGGGGTGTTTTTCCCCTCCATAAACTAATACATTCAAACTAAAAAACCAAAAGGAGATGTGTTGCCTTGCAGAAGCTTCACGCAGAGCGTGAATCACCTGTGCTTTTGTTTGCCTTCAGCATCCTGCAATGCCAATGGTCCTTGGCCTGCCATTGAGGCTGCATGCTTGGAGATACAGTTTGTCCAAAGGAGCAGACACACTGACCAGAGTGAGACACTGAGATAAACAGATTAAAAATCCCATTAAGCTGTAAGTCAGTATAGACTAATCAAACTACTTAAATATTGGAAAGAAAAAGAACAAGGGCACCAGAAACTGGCGGAATAGGGGAGTATCCACCCCTGGAGATCTATCTACATGGAAACTGCAAAGTTTTGCCAAACACTTTTAGTTACTAAGCAAATTTGTTGTGGGGGTCAGAACAGCAGAAAATATTTCTGAATCTAACCAGAAGCTGGCCACATATGCAATGCCATTTGACTTGTAAACTGCCATCAGCACTGCTGCTGGTGTCAGCAGTGAAGGCAGAGTTGCGTCCAACAGCCTCTCACACTGCCTGCTGCCCTGCTGTCCCCTACCAGCAGCAGCTGCACAGGACAACCCATCTCTGTTCCACACCA
Source organism: Urocolius indicus (assembly GCA_013401255.1). Taxonomy (NCBI): domain Eukaryota; kingdom Metazoa; phylum Chordata; class Aves; order Coliiformes; family Coliidae; genus Urocolius; species Urocolius indicus. Next base: position 392,939 of record WBNH01003138.1, on the reverse strand, counting down.
TCTCCCTGGACTCAGCTTTGCACAGCCCAGTAATATGCTGTAAGAAACATATCCCATAGGGGAAACGAAAGTCTTTTTGTCTGAGACAGAAGAAGCTTTTGTTAATCACATCTCATCTAGAGATTCTGCTTTGCATGTCTATGGAGAGGACAGTCCACTTGTTCTTTGTGTTTTGTGATCATTTCCCTGAACGAAATCCATTTATAAAAAAGCATTAACAACTGTGCACAGAACAAAACAAGAAAAGCAGTGTTAGCTCATGAAAACTCAAAGAGCACTGCTGCAATGCACCCTGCTGGAAGACAAGAGGAAGAAATCCTGACAAGCGATGACAAAAGCTGGAGTGACCACAGAAAATGGTCACAGCACAGAATGCGAGCAGCTCTGCAGTCTGAGCAACAAGTGACTTCAGATTAGCTCTCCTGGGGCTGGAGTAAGATTGTTTGGTTCTTTCAGTTTCAAGTCACAAATGTATAAAGCATTCATATAAGAATGTCCATTAAAACAACACAGAGGGAAACGCAGAAACTGATCAAACACATGATTAGTGCTGGGAAACAGAAAAGAGATGCAAATGTACAAAGTAGCTTCATACCCACTATGTAGATCTCAATGTCACCACTACTGTAGCAAGATTTATCTTGGTGTTGGCTTTCAATCTTGCCAGAATCCAAGAAAACGCAGAGAAATTCAAGGATAATAAATCATTTTGTAGTCATAGCCTCACAAACAAGGTGGTCAGTCAATATTTTCAGAGAATGTCCAAAACCCTTAGTACAAAGGAACAATCTGAGTTATTTACTGATTCATCAGAAGGAAACCAAGCACACACATTGATTGCAAACATCAGGTAGCAAGCTGCTACTCTCAGTATATAACTGCAGGTTGGTCTTCACAGGGTTAGAACAGAGCAGAGAAACAAAACTGTAACAGTCAAATAAAACAAGCAAGTAACTAGCTGGGTAAAAACAAACCTTCCAACACAGAGCCATCCCCAACGCTGAGGAATTCTTGAAGCAGAGTCTCAGAGGCAGCCTTGCAGTAATGCTTTAGAATAGCAGCTCTCAGGAGATGGAAAAGTTGAGGAAGGAACAGGAGATAATTAAGGAGCTTCAGCTGGGGTATATATAGCAAGAGCCCAATATCACAGGATGCAGCAAAGGAAAGGTTCCTTAGATATTGCATGTCCTAGAAGGCATGGGAACAGAACAGAAAGAAGGATGTAGGATATTGTTTCACACAATCTAGGGGATTTGTGCTGTATTTGGTTAACTTAAGGTGTGTAAAAAGGCCATATGGTTATAACATGTGTTAATTATAACACTCAATGTTCGGAACACACTGCTTTTCTCCATCAAACAAAGCTAACTTTTCTGTTGACTAGAACTGCACTGCTGATATTCTTATGGCATTAAAGGGTTTGAAGCTATGCTGATCATCTGATTCCTAAAAAAATGCACCATCTCAAACAGTTCTGATCTCTATCAGAACATAAAATAAAATTAAAGAACATAAAATAAATATGAACACTTTCTAGGTCTGGGTCACTGGCAGCAAGGCTTCTGTAATTCACTGAACTCACAGCTCAAAGGCAAATGTTCTGATGATCAAACACCACATGTAAAGCAGAGAGCTCACAGAAGACGTGTCCAGCATTCTGAGAATATTCAGATTCTACTCATATTACCTCGATGTGAACTAGCTGATTAAGCTGGTAGCCCGCAAGTCATTATGTCACATGTGAGAGTCTCCATGGTCCTTCCTTCAGTTACTGGCTTTTCTGCAGGTTCAAAAATCAAAAAAGTCTGCTCTTTGAGCTTAAACCATAGTGTTCATTTTGCTCACCTAGAGGGTTTATTCTTAATTTCCATGTCTGTCAGCAAAACATCACCTCTTCCTTCCTCTCCTGCAAGAGAAGACTACTCCACACAAAGACAGGAGCCGCTTCCTGCTTGCACTCAAGAGTAGTTGGGACTTAGTGACTCTTAATCACAACAAGCTCTATATCAGTGGCTTCAAGTTGCCAAGTGCTGACACTCCTGGATACTTTTGATATTTTCTTCTTAACAGTAGCTTTTACAAAGCCTTGTTATCATGGGTTTCAAACAGAAGTGGATAAAGCTTCAGCAGATCAAAAGCTGGTTCTGTGGAATTCTGAGGATCTGACAGCTTTCTGGGTGTTCAAGACCAACTGCAACTTTCCAGCAGCAGATCAAATCAGACCTCCTATGAAACAACACCAGCTAGAAGTTATTAGTATCAAAGCCAGTATTTTGAGCTCACTTGTAGCAAAGTAACCTCTAGATGTCTTTGCCCTGGAAGGCTGCACTCCGGATAGTCACGCTGACAACGAGGTAATGGGAGACACTGCCAACATACTGACACTGCTAATGTAAAACTGGATGATGAGCATGACTGAAGCAATTGAACAGTCCTTAATAAATAAGTGATGATAATAGGGGCATAAGTTATTAACAGCAAAGGATATTTCCATCATCTAAGATGTTACCCAATATTAGAAACCACTCCAGACACCATCTCTACAAATCGTCCCAGTTGCTCCCTGAAATAATTTGGAGGCTGTATTTTGATTTAGAAAGCACAGTACTGTACGTTATGGCTGTCACAAATCTCAGCTATGTCACCAGGAGAAATAAGCATGTTTAAAATAAAAGAGAAAAAAATATATTCAGGTGTTATCACATCAATAAATAAATCCAGGTCATTCCTTGAGGGATTCACCACTGCACATCACAATGTCGTAACAGCCATTCATTCCACAGCTTTGAAGGGATGTTCTGGATAAATCAGTCAGTTGCAACCTGTGAATCAATGCAAGAAATACCTAGAAACCCCATGAATAAGAAGAGCTGTATTGCTTGAATAATTTGCTCAGTGATCATTATGGCAAATAATCACTTTGCCAAATCTCAGATCTCCCGGTCTATTCTATTACCTGAAATACCTTTGATAGTTATATCAGGTTTGTGCTGTTTTCACCTATTATAAACAGCATCTCTTTTTGTGACTGGACACAAATGCTATTTAATAAACCACATTTGTATTTGTCATTAGTTTTCTTTTAATCACTACATAAGAGACTGTTTTTGTTAAATATATAGTTTTATCAAAAATTATGTGCAATACTTAGTGAGATCAAAATAAATTCAAGTTAGCACTGATATCTACATGAGATATAAATGTTCCTTTATTTTCCAGCTACTTTTAGCTCTGTTTATGCTTGTGTAGTAAATACCAGTAAAATTAGGCACTATTTATAGTTTCAAATTATAGCTGTGCTTATACAGCATGACAATATTTGTGTTTGCAACAGCTGTGGGAATGAGTGAGCATTTGTAAACGTAAGGTCTGTTTTGCCCTTATTTCTAAGCATAAAAATTCTGTAACCCCCAATTCCAAGCCATATGGCACTCCAGGGGAAGAGAAAAAAAAAATACTCTAAGATCTCCAAGTATCCAAACTCCCATGCAGTAACCTTTTCTCCAAACAATGGGTCAAGTTGCTATAAAACCCATCAGTGGAGTTATTTTGAACTAGAAATAAGCTTTAGGAAGCTTTTCTTAAGCAAGTATTTCCCAAAGTAATCTTCTATTGGCAATAGAAAAGATTGAAAGAACTAATATGGCTCTACCACTCTGAGTCAAAATGCATATCTATTAAAGAGGCCATAATAAATCATAAAAGTCTGTCACAACCAGAGACAAAGTAATGAGTTGAAAAGCAAGGATTAAATAAAGTTTAATAAAAAAGTATTATGAAACAGTGATAAATGTGAATCAATACTTCTTCTGTAATTCTACCCTATTTCTTTGACATGAAATATCCCCAAAAAGTCTACGTTGCTTCCAGTATTATCTGTTTTTCCGCTCAAAGAATATCAGAGAGACTGCTTCAACTCAGAAACTCTTAGTGGGGATAACAGTAAGTGTTGCTTGTTAAATAAACACAGAAGTGACATGTCATCACTCACCTTGCCTAGAAGTGACCAAAAAACCTCTAAAGAAGTTATAGCAATCAAGAGAGCCCATGAAGCAAATAATGGATGGGGTGTATGGGAATAAATCAGCCAAGAAAGGGGGTGCTCACATCAAGGTTATCAGGTGATTTTCACTCACAGAAGAAGTTACAGCATCACTCTGATGGGCACTTCCAAGCTTGTCCTCAGCATCTCTCACCTCCTTCTTTCCCTAAGGCTATGTTTACATGGGAAGCACGATACAGATATTTAAAGAAACATACACAGTTTACATTCTCCATAACCTCTTAATCTGCACTAGCAGCTGAAAACACAATTCCTTAAAATCTGAACACAAATTACTATCTTAGGCAATGTTTGTTCAACTGCTGGGGTCCTATGTGCTGATTTCACACAACTAAAACAGAACCTCTTTATTTAGAGGAGATAAACAAATGAAAGCCTTGGATAAGGGCTGCGGAAAGTCTTTTAAAGCACAACGACATCATCTTACTGTTTTAGTTCTGCCATGTGGTCAAAGTCATTGAACCTGACAGGGCTCATTCCCTGCATATTGACATGGCAGATTAGCAACAGCCAGTGGTAACAGCGGTGTTGAGAAACACTGTCTTCTGGAGAGTGTTTTGTTGGAATGGATGGCTCATATTTAAAGCTTAATAGAGCTCAGGCAATTTCACCTTACAGCTCATCCAGATGAGGAGGTTATCATAAATAGATGAGTTTCAAGATAAAATGAGACTAAAATGAGACTAGCAAGGCCACCCTGTGTACCAGTGATCCTGATGCACAGCACTAGCCCACTTCAGCTCTGCTTTAAGATTTTCCTTCAGGAAAGCAATTAAGTCTCCCAGAAAGTGTCTAATGTTGCTTTAAAAGTTGGTTAGTCAGTCTGAGCGTATATTAAGTATAATTCAGGATTTCTCTGTTCCCGACAGATTAGATAACGTGGTCAGTGAATTTGAAAAGAATAAATGCAGAACTCATTTGCATCAGTGCTTTCAATTTGCTCAGAATGTTTTCTCATTTAATTATTAGCCCACAGTAAACTAGTTATCAATTAATTGCTAGAAAATGGAAGTGAGTGTGTGTTATTGCTTAGATCTCTAATTGGCTATACTGTTGCTTTCTTGTTAAATGCTAATTAAAGTTTTGAAACAGCCAAACACTTGTTAAGTTTAAATGGTTTAACAAGATACACTAAGGTATAAACACATTTATATTGCATATTAATTTAATGCCAGAATGACAGATATGAAGATGACAGATTTTTTTTTCCACTAGTATATACCACTATTTACATGGTTCTTAATTGAGCAAGGTCTTTGCTTCTCAAATATCTGTCCAATATTGCAAATTACATGTATAAGTCCAGACAAAACTGGCTGCAAAGTCCTCTCTAATATTGCTAATTCAGGTGTGTAGCTCACCCAAGTTCTCATTCTGGTGGAGAAAAAACTCACCTCAGATGAACAAGCATTAGAAATCAGGCTCTCTGGTGTTAACACAACACAACCTCGCCTTCTGTTTCTGCAGCTCTGACTCATCTGCAAGAAATGAAGCTCCATGTCCTATCCACATTCTGTACTCAGTTATTCTGAGGTCTATATTCCCAGTGAGTAGCAGAAGAGGCTTTTTTCCAGACCGTGTTTGTATATACTACTTCAATAACTTCTCGATACATCACCACAAAATGTGGCTGAGTAGTGCCTCCTCATTTGACTGTGTTGGATCACAGAATGGACCTCCTGCACAGGCATCCATTTGCCAGCTAGGAGTCATTATCACCTGTATCCTCTCCTCAGTAACATACCCTTGTATTTCTTGACTACCATTATATTTTGCAGCCTTTTTCTTCTGACAATACAGAAGAACTTGCTTCTTGCGTCACTGGATAATCTCATTGTCATGAAGATAAATCACAGAATCATAAATATTGGTTTATACCCAAGTTTATCATTTTGCTGCACTCATCTCCACAACTTTTTGGAGGGAAGACCCTCATTTATGACTTACACATGCTTTCCAAACCTAAGGAGCAATTTAAAGATATTCCTGAAAGGAAAGAGGTCTAAAGAGATGCTAATGTTAGGCTTATGGAGTTAGTCCAAAATTAAAACTATAGGCAAGAAAGCAGCTGTAGCAATCCCAAATGTCATTTTTAGTATGACATTTCAAGCCTCAGACTGAGTTCAGTTACCAGAACTAGCTCTGATATATTAAATCTCAGTTTCTCTCTTAGGCATTATACTGTTAAGAGGGTATAGTCAAAGGAGAAAGAAATCTCAGAAGGTCAACATCACCAACTCAGAGCAGTGTTATACAAAGAGAGGGAAAGCGTTTGTACAGAAAACATGAGATGCAAATTTAAGCAGTTGATAGCAATCAGAAGTACAAACACTGAAACTTTTTCTAATGATTCTAATTTGAAAATAATAAAACAACAAAAATGATAAATCCAGATCTCAATGACAATATCTCAAGCAGTTTGAGTACATCTGTAAGCTTCATACTTCATTAGTCATTGGGTAACACAGGCAAACATGCCAAGTTATTTAGATCCTATAGCTCAAATAGCAAACTGAAACCATAATAATACAAATAATACAAAGGTTCATCCCTATGTTAGACTTTTTTCAGCAAGTGTTTTAAAAATTTATTTCAAAACTCCACAAATGTGTGCCCTAGTTCCAGGAGCCCCAAGCACAGCTTCTACAACCCACATCGCCATTAAGAGAGGAGGTTTGGAAAGGCCTTAGTAGTAGCTAACAGCAGCAAAATCCAGTCAAAGCTGCTAAATGCTTCTGAAAATGAGAAGGTAATTTAGAGTACTAAAGATAAGATTTATGAAAGAGTTTCAGTCATTAGAAGTGTAAAATTCCCATTGATTTTCAGTGAAACTTCATCTCTCTGTACAGCTGAAAAATCCTATTCCAAGTGTCAATTAAAAAAGCCAGAAAGTTAGAACTTTTGGCTGAGATTTGATTGCCACTGAATTACACCTGCATATGGCCCTTCAGCACCTTCAAGGTCTTTCAAACATTCCAATTCCTGGACTAATTTTAAAATGTTCTTTGAAATAGAAATCTGTACCAGCAGATTCATATTCCACCTGCAAAAGACTAGACAGATGCTTTAGACCACACAGCTGCTGCTCCAGACTCCTGTTCTCCAGGACTGAGCAGCATAAACCCAGAGACAGAGCAAACATCAAAGGGAGAAGGGAAGAGATGATCAGAATACCAAACAGATCCTGCAGCCAGAGAGCTGCATCCCACAGCAGCGGCATCTCCTCAGACACAGATCAGGGAGATTAGACAGGAGCTGTAAAGTGGACAAAGCCCAGTCTGGGCTCCGTGTGTTCCATATACTGCACCCAGCCAGTTAATAAAACAAGCATTGGCTAAGAACAGCCAGCTGTTCTCATCACTGAGTATACTCTCTATTATTTGAAATCAGCAGAAATAGAAAACTCCCTTTTTTTCCAGAACTGTTCTCCAGACTGACCAGCTATACTCTTAACAGGACACAGATGCTCAGTTTCTCTTCCTGACAATGAGCTTTTTTTCCAGGGTCCATTTGAAAAGTCAGCCCTCAAGGCTAAATTTTCCAGGAGTTCAGACACACAAGCAGGTTACTATGCAAGAGCAACTTCTCAGAAAGCAGCTGGATTTCTGTGTTTATGCATACACTCAGTCTGTAGCTAATGCAAGGTAATTCAGGTTAATTTAGAACTTTCATTAAGCTGATAAGTAGTAACAAATTAAAACTTAAAGTATCTACACGTCTAAGATGGAAGAAGCTACAGAGAATTAAAAGACAAAGAACCATTTAGTTAGCTTCCTGAAGTGCTAAGACTTTTTGCAGCTTGAATTGCTTTCCTAATTTCAATCCATTTCCATGGCAGCTAGACACTTCGATTGCCCATCTACCCATCTGCTTGTCCCTCTAGTTGTATGAGGACCTTTGAACACCTGGTTCCAAAGGAGCAGTTTGATCAAACACCATGGCACTCCATATGCAGAATGACTGCTGAGAAAAAATAGCCTTGTGCAAAATCACCTCCTCCTTGTGAGGCTGTGTACTTGAACTGAACAGGATATTGCAGAATAGGCACAGTATAGGTGTTTTCTGCCCTGCTGAGAGGCCAAAGGGACAGAGCTGCTGCGGGCTGAGCTCCAGCTTAGACCAAACCACTGTGTGCAGCACCCAAATCATGACTCTGCTTTTCCAACTCCATATTTAAGATCATCACTGCATCTAAACTGCTCCCTGCCTCAAGTCCCATAAGGAGAAAAAGAAGGTAGAAAATTGACGGGAAAACCACCTGCTAAAATCAGGAGAGTGGAAACAAAAGAGTGAAGAAAAAGCTGTCACCCAGGGATATTCAATTGAGTCTGAAAGAAAGATTGTATCTGGTCAAAAGCTTGTAACACCAAGGCTGTACTGGAAATTCAATAAGGCTCAGAGGCTTCTCTGGCTCTCTTGCATACCTTACACTGGGAGAGATGAACTGATGGTCTGAATACGTATCATCTGAGAGATAACAGGAAATCTCTTGGTGTTCAGTTTTAATAGAACTGAGGCTTTGCTGATGCAATTTAAGAGTAAACAACTATCCCATAAAATAAACCTCACTTTATTGTGCAGCTTAAGTGCAATAAAGCATCTTTTGAACGTTCTCCCCATGTACACTTTTTCAATAGCAGGTAGTGATCAAAACACATCTTTGAGGAGAGTGGCTAATTTCTCAGAGACATCCTGCTGAATGCCATGTTGGCATTGTTGGCTTCTAAATGTAAGAATTCAGCCCCAACTCTTTTTGCTTATCCTTCAGGTGAAGCACATTTATCACCTCCATGCAACTACACAAAGATGAGAACTGCCTAGGGATGTTTCAGAGGGGGACAGTTTTGAAGCAGGAGAATTACCACAAGCACACAACAAATGTTCTCTGGCAAAGCTGGGGAGCGAGCACTTGTCACCATAACTGATGCTCATGGGGCTGGAGTCCAGGTGAACAAGAATTTCTCAGAGTTCACCTGGTTAAGAAGCAACTCAAGGATAACAGTCAAAAATGCATAATGATAAATAAAATATAAATAAGCTATTTTTAATGTGAAAAATAAGCTCCTCGACACGTTGAGACAAGTATCCAAGCTTGAAGATGATTGCCAAAGGCACTAGAAAGAGCCAGTTGTGAAGCTGACAATGGATGTCTGTTTCTATTACCATGGTGGCAGAAATGCTTTCCAGGAAACAAGTCCCTGCAGCAAAAAAATATTACTTTTTCCTCACAGCAAAATGAAACACAGAGGCAATGTACCACACAACTGCCTGTATATCAACAACACCACACAAATAGGTTTGGTCACACCTTACAAGCTTGCAGGAGCACTAAGGAAACAGTTCTTCACATCCAAATATGATGGGTCACTATTCTGTCCATGAGGCTAAGAAAAATTGTTTTAATATCAAGGAGAATATTAATTTCATTTGAAGATATTTTCTAAATCTTCTGGAACAATTTTTAGAACATCTCGGCTGACTTAAGGTAAGAAAATGCAACAAAGCACCATTGGTGATTCCCTCAACAGGCTCCTGAAGAAAGATTCAAATTTGGGGAGCAACACACTCCACTACACACACGTTACATATGTAAAAGAAAAATCACCATATGCTCTGACCTGGTAGGCCAAATGCTCTGCCAAGGGTACTGGGCTCCAATAAGCTGTGTGCACAAGCCCTCGTTTAACTGCATGTAGCTGTTGAGCAGTCATCAATTGCTATTTGCATCTCAGGTCACACACCATGCCTTAGTTATGCCATAAACTTCACAGTCACAGGTGAAAATATACACCAGGTCCTAAAAAGCATAAAATAAGTAACCACCAATGACAGTCAAGGGGAGGGAAAGCATCAGAAGATATTGGGTCCCATTGCACAGCACTTTTGGGAGAGGCTGAGAATCCCCATGACCAGACTGGTCTCAGGCTGAGTGGCTATATGTGCTTGCATACTGATTTACATATATCACATGAGAAGTAAGATCATATACCTGCTAAAAACCAGGAAACCATGTGACAGTGCTTGTTCCAGCAAAACACATTTTAAGCAAATAAAGCTTTACTAAGATTTCACTGTTAGCAAAAGAATGCTTTCATCCTGCATTGTCTCCTACAAAAAGAGCAACTTGAGGGGCCTGGTTTTCTCTCAGCTTTCAGTTCCTCTAACTCTGATGATTTCAGAAGTAGTGTTCCTGATGTATGCCAATGTGAGAGTGCAAGTACAGATGTCAACACATAAAATACGTGTCTGGTTCTTGGGTACAGTCTCTAATGCGTTCATAGCCCCACAGTGATTGCACTATAATTGTCTTCATTCCCCACGTATATTTCAGTAATGGGAATATAATTGTTAGCAGTTACAAGACATATAATCTCATTACCGCTAGCCTTGTTAGCATGCTTTAGCTTCAACCTATATGTATTCTATTTCACCTCTCCCTGAAACACAAACATTTCTGTTCTTCTGTACCCAGACAAGCCTAATTCCTGCCTCTGACTGTTATCATGGCTCACCAGCAAGACACAATGGCCTGAATTGCTTTTAATACATTTAATTTACCATTTCTGAAACACAGCCAGAAGCTGAGAGGTTTAATGACACCCTACCATTATCCCATTGCATTTCTAACACTCCAAAAATAAAGATGCAAGAGAAAGTACCCAGAGATCCATCACTGTCCAGAGACAAGAGATGGTACTTGAAATGAAGGTTGACTCTGAGCCAAGCCTGAAGATATACGTTATACTGTCTGAACCCAGCACCAAAAGCTAGTGCTGGCCATCACCATTCAGTGACTTTTCCCTGTCTGATACACCACTGTCCACCATTTCCAGGAGCCTTTACTGTTGGCCCCATTAGATGTACACCAGGCGAAGGCTACAAAAGCTGACAGACTAAACCAATATTACTCTAACTCTATGAAAGAGCATCACTGTTGAACTATAGTCATAGACACATAGATGCACAAATTCAGAGATATCTGTCTATCTAAAGTTAGAAGTGCCAAAGTCCAAACTGGTGAGCATGACACAGAAACCAAAGAGATCTTCAGGACACCTAAACCTCCAACTTCAACGTTTTAGCTTACTCAGATTTTACAGCTCTAACAATCAAGACAAAAGAAGTGTTGCACTGTAGAGGGAGGTTCTCAAAATCCTGTGAAATTAGAGGTATTCTAATATTCAGGAATATGAGGTGAGGTTTTAAGTCATGAGATGAGTCCTCAGTACAGCTTTGAAAAACTCAAATGATCCTGCCACCAAATCAACTTTGTCCATAATGAACAGGTAAATGTTCACCTTACAACTGTACAGATGATCTATTTACGTAATAAATGTTCTGGGTAAAGTAAAAACGTTGGAGTTACTATATTTTTAATAGGAACTGTCTCATTTTCATGGGCATTTTTGTACATCATGAACAAGTTTAACCTTAGGTGGTTAGATTTCATTAGCTACATTGTGCATTGATACCACAGACTAATCTTCTTGTTAGGCCTTCTTGCAACACTCCTAAAGGTACTTTGAAATCCATTTTGCCTGTTGAATAGAAGTCAGGCACTTCCGATTGGGTCAATTATACACAAAACAGAATATTTAAGGCTCCACCGGTGCTGTCAGGCCAAGTGTCAGGCAGCAGTGAGGGCTGCCATGGGGATGAGCCTTGTGTTTCTGCAGCATCTAACGTAAGCTGTACACTATGAACTGCCAAAAAACTGTGTCTTATCAGTAGAAAGATTATTAAATATGTAGGAATGACATTCTCCTAGACAAGCAGTGTGAGAGAAGCCGAGTCTTGAACTTTGGGACAGAAAAGCAGGGCTGGGGCTTTCAGCATGAGGTGCTCAGAATAAGAGGGGAGAAAGCACTGAGGTCACAATGCACAACAGACCAAGCCTCTGAAGGACTAAGGAAAGAAGTAACACCAGCAGCCACTGTATTGCAAAGCTACATTATTGTTATAGACTAATTGCCTTGAAGCCCCAGTGACCACTTTTACACTCCTGTGGAAGGCTGTTCATCTCTGAAACATAGCCTAGAAAACCCTTCTCATGTGGTATTGCTGTAGCTTGCAAGTAAGAACTGTCATAAGGGGAGAACTTCAGTATTTCAAGGAAAAGGGGGGGAAAAAGTTCTCAATTTCTAAACTAGTTTAGAAAACAGTACATTTCCAGGCCACTTCTAAAAACAGAGATGGAGTCTTGGATATCCCAGCTGATTATGATGGCAAATCCCATCAGAAAAAATTTTTGCCAAACATTTTCAATCATGCCTAGTTTTAAGTGTCTAGAACTTCAGTGGTTAACATCTAGGTTCAGCACCTACTGCAGCCACACAGCACTCAGAGGTAAAATTTGTGAGGAAGGTAATTTCTTTTCTATCTAACAGAATCACTGAAAAATTGGATCCACATGCAGCTTAAGAAGTCCAAGTTGATAACTGTTACTTTTTCAATTGCTCCCTAAGCTTTCAGTGCTAGCTGCTGCCACAGTCAAAGCCTGGGGCAGAACAACCCTTTGTCCAAGCTGGTACAGGCTCCTCCATGACTTTAACAAGTGACATGAGCCATTCTTCCATTTATTGCCTCTCAATACAGCCTCACCTAATTTGCCACCAGACCACCATTCCTCAAAGGAATACAGACAGAGTACAATCCAGTTTTATTAAGAGTGCTGATCATGATTTATTTGTGCCTGGGAGAGATTACAGTTCCATCCCCACACAGTATTATGTGACCACTATATATACTGATTTTCCAGAAATGATTGATTATATCTTCAGAAGTGATTCATTAAGAGAGCCTTTCACACACAAATCCCAGCAAACACGCTTTGAATCCTTTAATACGATACAAAGAAAGGTTTCAGCTTATAGCATTATCACGGCACTGAGTGTAAATTCACTCCATCTTTCTATTGTTCAGATGAACATGAACCAGAACAAGTAGTAAGGTACTTTGTCCTGTTATTGCACAATTTGACAGGATCCATGAACTGGCTCTATTAGAGTAATGGATACCTTTGCAATTTGTATTCATTTTATCCTCCTGTATGGCAGTCATGATAACCAGCCCTGGTGCATTTATCCAAGATCAGTGCTTCTCGTATATTACTGAAGACCATACTGTTGCACCTTCCAAGTAGTTCCCAGGTAAATGTACTATACTTCTCCAAAGGTAATAATTTCCACACCACTGCAGAAAGCATTTACAAAAACTAATCTTCAAAGGATGAGGAGCCTTGAATACTAAAAAGAGATATACTCATCTAGCTGCATGTTATGTATTATTGATGCTGAAGTTGCTCTATCTTTGAGCAATACAGTCAGCTTCATTCTGCCACTCTCTTGACCCAAAATGCAATTATTTGTTCCATTTTACTCTTTCACTTGATCTCAAAAACCAATGAAGTGTTAAGTAGCTCACATATGTGTTCTGTGCTTAGCTGATGACATACTCTAAGTTATATTCTGTACAAAATAATCTAAACCCAGGATACAAAAATAATGCTGGGTTTTATATTTGCCTCTTCCGTAGGTTGTTACTGCTATTGCTCTCTATATCTAGAACTAGAACTGCAATTTAGCATAAAGCTGCTGGTTCAAAGCAATGTCTCTTAATAACTGAAGAAAAGGTCTTGGTAAAAGAGTTTGAATCAGCCTCATCCAAGCATTTAAAATTATGGAAAAATGAAGCAGACCATTTTCTGTCAATTAACCAATCACTTAACAACAATAGAAATAACAATACCCTGAAATAATCAGAAACTCTCTTCCTATGTCAGAAAAACAGCATTTCTCTCTCTCTCTCTCTGTGTATATATACATACATATATATAGATATGTCTACTTCCCTCCAAATGTCTTTTGTTTGAAGTGAGTTTCCTTAGGAAAGATGAGTTATTCTGCTTGTGGTTTTAATGCTAGTTTTCCTCTTATTTTAGATATTTTAACCATAAAAAATATCAAAAGTTATATCTGAATTAAAGAGGCTAAACACAGGCTTCCGGTCAACATTATTCAAATGTTTGCCCTGCCTTAGGCCCTGTGTAAGCAAATTATCAGCTTTATATATACACACTTGGCTTTATGCAATTAAGCTTCCTTTGAATACCTAATTTTTGAGAACGCTCATTACCATACTTATTGCTACTTGAGATTAGGAAGGGAATATATAGAAAAGTTTAATGGTGCTGTATCTCTATAACTAAACTATCTTCCAGAAATAATTTAGAAACTATGTTCTGCTATCTGAAGCATAATCGTCATCTTTGTGCCCACAAAAAAGTGTATTACTCAGCTTGAAGCTTCTCATGGTTGGCTTTGTTATTCACACTGTGATGGAGAGTTAGTTGTGGATCAGAACCACGCTAAGCCATGTGCTGTGAGATCACAGACTTTACGGTGTGATAGTTTGCTGGCATTCAAAAGATACATTTTGATAAATCCCATTTAGTTTGCATACACGGTTGTTTTGCTGATGTAAGTATCAGCATCATTTGTTACCCAAACACTACCACTTGTTACCATAAACACACACTTGTTTCTTAACTCTCAGCAGTTTATACTTTTAAGCCCAGATCAAACTTAAGTATTTCTGTATTTATCAGTCATTATATCTACAACACACTAACAGATAATCACTCCACTAACATAGACACTTCTGCTTACAGATTTCTTCTGAGCAACAGGCTGTTACCATCCCTACTTTTCACCTGGGAAAACGACCCAAAGAGAATGAAAGCTTTTTCCCCCCTCAGTGACAGAGGAGTAAATATAAAAAAATATAAAAAGCAGTAAATACAAATGTCAAAAAGCAGCAAAATCTAGTGATTCGATTTCACAATCAGTGGTTGCCCACAAATGCAAACATAAACTGCACTACAGTAATGACAGAACCACAGTGACCGAGATGACAAGTGAAATCAGTCAGTGTTTGATGGGAAATTGAAACGGATCTTTTGACCAAGCTTATCTATTTTCTTTTTTCTTAATAGAGACATCCACAGTAGTTTAAAACTGCCAAAATAGTCAGGGTTTTGATTATTTTTTTAAATAATGTTCAAATCTCAATTTTCTAACCAAAAAAAGGTTAAGGAAACACAGACAGACTTTTGCTTTTGTAATTGTTTTGTTTGCTTTATCACCACAGAAGTATTTGCCAGAGATATTTCACACCACATAGGATGCAACTACAGTGGTCCCTCTTAAATGATTTTTTAATCATTTTCAATGAAAGCCAGAACTTTCTCCTGTAAGTCAATCTAGAGTCTAGCATATTGGCAAGAAGATCAAAAGAAAGCAATTTCAAATGGTGGTGAAACTAGTAGTGCAGTCAGAATTTTTTCCATTAGGAAGCCACATAAATGAGGACACTCATATGCAGTGTTTAAATTATTCTCCCTGCCAGCTGTGGCAATGACCTCACAATGGTGCATTTTGAAAGGGTATAGATTCATATGGACTCTCTGCTTAACATTTCAGATCTATTCTCTCAACAGAGTTTTCCTTCTCCTGACAGTGATACCACGTTGCTATCACGTGGGGATTTGCCTTCAGCATTTATCACTTCTCACATCCCTTGATGCAAATGAGAAAGAAGTGGCAAAAGGGATGGAGGGTTCACAAGCACTTAGTATTGTCAGCAAAGACTTATTTTATTGATCCTGGAGATCACAGGGGATGTCAGATTGCTTTACATAGTACCACATGCAATGTCAAACCAGCCTGCACTCAGAATAAAAGTGCATCAGGCAAGAGTAGTGGGAAGCCTTCCAGAGTAACTTTGTTGTTTAAAAGCAACTGAAAAAAAAGATACAATAGCTCAGAACACAGGAAGTTTGCAGTAAGATATATTTGTAATTCTTTATGCTTATACAAGCAAAAGCATTGTCTTTCCTGAGAATAAGACAAATGGAATTCACTCCACAAAAATTCATTCAGTTCCTTCTGAGTTTACAGATTAGCACATATTTCTTTTCAAAGTTCTTCAGAGAAAAATATCATTTCTATTTAGACATGTATAATTCAAAAATAGCTCCAGATGTTTAACAGAATCTTCCATTTCTTTTTTTTTACTCACAATTAGACTTCATACTCATTACCATAGCCCTCAATTATGAGCATAGTTTGCCTACATACCTGAAAGAATTTCAGAGATATTTTATCTTCTGATGCAGACCATGAAAAAAAAAAATAATCCATAACTGCTTGTCATTCAAAGAAAATTAAAAATCATTTTGGGAAAGATATGAATTGAGTTGCAACTACTCTCATTTTTAACATTGCAATGAGGAGCCTTTTGCATAGATATGTCAGGAGCCTTCACCAGACAGATGAAGGACAACACTTCTGTGTATCATTAGTCCCACTGTTAACTACCAGACAGAAATTGAACTCCCCCTGCTTTTGAGGAGGATGGCCTGGTGTGTTTCCCCTCACTGCCACCCTAAGCATCAATGTTACAGATCACTGACAGGTTACATGACTTCAGAAGTTAAATCTTACCCTCATGACCATACCCAAGCATGTTACAATTCCCTTACTCCCACTATCTTTTGAGTTGGAGGTGTTTTCTTCCTTTTTCTTTCTTTTTCACACACCACACTCTCACTCCAAATTATTCACATACAGCAGGAACAGCAGCTCTGAGCCCTGGCAGTTTGTCCAGCTCAGCATTACATAAATGCTCAGGCAAAGCAGCTCTTAGTATGCAGCACCTGCAGAAGCCAGAGACACATGGGTAGAGCACAAACAACACAAATTATATTGGACAATGCCGACAAGATACTGGGAACCTACATCCTCTACATAACAAGACTGTTGCTATTTTGCATGAAAACTGAATAAAGGGCCTCAGTAATATTGTAATTCACTCTATATGTTTAAATTCTCCACAGCAAAAGGGAGATTATCCCACTGTGATCAGCAGGGCAGGGCTCAAGGAGGGTCAAACATCCTGAAGTCTCAGTAAGGAAACTCAAACACATTCAAATACCTTTCTAGTAGAAGACAGAGTGGGAAAAAATATATACAAAAAGACTTTGTAGAGATGGAACAGACACATCCAAGCAATGATGGTACTGTCATGCTGAGCCTCTGAGGTCAAGGGATGCTTAGGGAAATCCAAGCACCAAAAAAACTCTCCAAAGAGTTACAGTCTCTCAGCCCTGTGTATATCTCCTCAAAAGTCTTCCATGATACACAACTAGTCTCTTGAAAGGGTGCAGATTTGACTACACTAACATTTTTGCTGCCTTCAGACTTTATATCATAATAACTATTATTTTAACTGTAAGTCGGGAGTTTTCTCATCTACTTCACTCCAGTTTATTGCTTAGGAAATCATCCACTCATGAACTCCCCGGGCTCAAGAAGCATGCACTTGGCTTGCACTAACACAGCTAAATGAATAAACAGATAGCTACAGACTTTTTGTGCTGAGAACATTAGTAAAATCCAACCCAAAAGAGTGTTGAGGCAGAGCAGTAGTAAATATCTAAGATTCTTTTATTTTCCTCTAAAACACAAAAGAAATCAAACATGCCCCAGTTAGGCTTTATTAAACAAGCTTAATCTGTCTCTCAGCCTCAGCAAACTAATGTATGATGTTTCTTATGATAAAATCTAAATGAACTTATCTACTGGTAAATGCTCTGAAAGCCAGTAAAAGTAATGAATTAAGATATGTGGATTCCTCTCATTCCATCACCTCCCAGCTGCACAAATCCTTCTGTTATCACTGACACAAAATTGTATGCATAACAAAACTAATTCATCCTGAAGCACGCAGCTTTTCAAGCATGTCAGGAAACCTTCTTATATTAATGAAAAAACCCCGACCAAAAGAAAAAGCAACTTCAATATCTGTTGACATTTCTTTTCTCTTTAAGGGTTAAATCCAGAAGAAAGTATATTTTTTTTTTTTTTCATAGGACATCTGGCCCTGTAATCCATAACAATGTCCTGTCAGAAGCTGCTTAGAAATAATAACAAAAGATACCAATTTTCACATGGAAATATGTTTATAATTGAAGGGGTCAATGTTTCTAATAAAAATGTTTCTGTCTTAAAGAAATTTTAATACATTTGCTGTTTACAGAACAAAAATAGAATCATATCTTGTTTAAGGAATCCAAAGATTACAGAAAGGCACAACATATTGCCTCTGCAATCTCAGCTCCACCATCTTGGCATCTGTATTTACATCTCATTACACCATCAACATTTTCCCATGTGTTTCCTTCCACCTCTCTGAGCACAAGATGAATCCTTTTACTTAATGACCATGTATTTAATATTTTGAGTTTGCCTCATTTCTCAGTGTGAGGCTGAGGCCTTATCTCCTGCCCACTGTCCAAACACTGCTCTGAATAAAGAATTTTTCATTTCCTTTGGGCTTTTTCTCCGCTGTTTGTCACTAGCTGAATGCTTCACAACATTAATTAAACTGACAAGGTAAGGCAGCAGTATTATCTACATTTTACACATGGGGTGCTAAGGCACAGAGAAGTTCAAGTCAAAAGCAAAGCTGGACATAAACTTCAGGAAAAAAAAATACAGGTAAAAAATGAACTACAAAAGAAAGCACTGCCCTTAAATGAAAGCATTTAATGAAGATCTGAACAAGAACCATGGGTTTCAGGTGAATGATGTAGAGAGTAAAATGCCAGTCACTCCAGACCGAAATCAGAAAATTGCATTTCCATTTAGCAAACATCTTGGAAAGTTTGAATGTATGATGCTAGCTTGAATTTGTAAGGTTTTTCTGTTCAGCTGCAATTAAAAATAGCTCCTCACATCGGATGTTCAAGGTAAGACTTCACTACGAAAATGTATTAAAGCAATTTGCAGCAAACCAGCCCCAAGGCAGTGTTAAGGGATCTAAATTAAAGGTTTCTCAACCCCAGTGTTGATAATGAAGTTCAGATAATGAAAGGATCTATTTCACATACACATTTCTGTTCATGCCTCTGGAGTGGTGCAAGCAGCTCAGTTTCAGAGCACCAATGTTTCGGTGGCATCTCCACTCAGCTGTGCATTATGAGAATAAAACATCTGCTTTAACCTTTGCAACCCTGGAGCAGTTGAGAGAACTACAGCTGGATCATCTGATGTGTCTGTGATGCACCCCAACTCCATTGGCAAGGCAAAAAAAAAAGCAGTTTGTGTGCAAATTGAAACTTTTCAAAAGCCTTTGTCTTCACCCAACATACGCAAAAACTACTCACAATAATGTGTAGGAGCCAAAAAAAAAAAAGGAGCAAATATAACTACTGAGGGGTTTTACCATTTTTTTCAGCTATGAACATCCCCTGAGTGTTCCTGCTAATTACCCTGGTCTGTTAACAAATATAATTCTCTTCCTTATTGATACAATTTCCGCTCACATGAAAATTCATTGAAACAAATGAACCTAATTAAGTCATCCAAACGAGGGGCAAACACTAGTGGTTTTGTTTATGCAAGCAACAGACATTTCTGATAGCTCAGTTAACTGTGATCTCTTGACAAGACATAGCTATGTGACTTTATTCTGGTATGTGCCTCTCTCTGGGCTTTTGAAAAATACTGTTTCTCTAAATAGCTGACACTTTAGAAACATCAGTAGTTTTTCATTTATTCTTTTTTAAAAAGGTAAAAATCCTTAAAATGCTTAAAATTGCAGAAAGTGATGGTTTGAGACCTGGAATTGCCAAATGTCACAACAATTTCTCTGAAAGTATTTTCACCTTATTATCCATCACCTTCTAATCAGTTCCAGAGCCTCTGTTTCTTTACCTTTCTACAAAAAGTGCTATTAAAAAGCAGCAAGTCACTGATTACGAGAATACATCTTGAGTAAATCCCTGAACAGCATGTCAAGTGCACAAATATTTTAACAGCTAATGGCAAATTCCACAGCAATACATATATATTTATTACTTTGAATCGTTCAGGCCACAGAGGTATGAAGCAGGGCACTGTCATTTAGGGCTGTAATTAATCATCCCGGACACTTCATTGTCAGTGAACATAAATCAAGAAGCAAGTGTTCCTCCTATGCAAGTGATATGTAACCAGCATTAACATAGTGGCAAAATCTAAGGCTTGTCAGTAACTGATAGATGTTTTCTCTACCTTTGACGTCCCAGGTGCAGTGCTGTCTCTTGTGAGTGCCCTCTACCTCCCAATTTATTTGCTGGATGCTCATGTTTTTAAAGTACATGCTCTACAGAGGATAACAACGTGGCTGAAGAAAAAAAAAAGGTGCCAGACACCAAGATATAAAGTTTCTGAAGTAGAAGAAAAAGCCTTATTCATCAGCATATGAGATAAATACATTTTAAAAATAAGATGGGATAGATGACCACTTGCAGGACAGTGTAAGGCAATTCCTAAATCTTAGCACAGTTACAAGCCAGACACCAGTTTAGCTCAACATATGCCTTTGTTAAACATCCATTGGGCCAGTAAGAGAAATATGCAAGTACAAACCAGCCTTAAGCCACTGTTTAAAAAAAAAAAAAAAAAACAATAAAAGCAGCTAAAGCTCATTCTCAAAAACCCTCAGTGTGCAAGCTGAACACACTCCTGTCCATCCATTCTGGAATAAAGCACAGTCATGACTGCAGCTCATCACCTGAGATTACACACAATTCAAGACTCTCAAAGACAGCATTAATCTTTGGCTCTTCAATATTTGGGATCTCAGCACTTAAACTGCCGGTAACAATTCAACCAGTAACTTATTTCTTAGCCTGTTTATTTACAAGCCACAAATTTTATATCCAAAAATCAAATGAAAGTGAACTGATAGCAATCAGCCACCAAAAACATAGTTAAAATTCATGTTTAATCACACAATTCTAATAATCCATAGAGCAGAAAAATATATGTACAACTGTATCGCTGTCTGTGCTTTAAGTGCTAAGGTGGAATTTTGCCCACAGGCAATAACTATAAACACAGGTCTGAGATAATTTGTTTATAAAATCCTAAGTACATGCTTTCAGGCTTTGATGGAAGTATTCTTCTCCAATGCACAATTTACATTTAAATTCACATTATAGGGAATCAAGTACTAAAAATAAGTGTCAATGTTTTGTTCTCCACTGAATTGTTCCTTGATTAGATTGCTGTGTTTGCTCTAGCCATTTCATACTTCTAGTGCTTTCCAAAAATTACCAAAATTTGATTATTCAAGATCTCTAAATACTGGGAACTGCCTCAAATTGCTTTTGTTGAGAAAATTAAGAACAAGTTATTCACCTATAGCCACTGGGATACAGAAAATAAAAGGAAAGGAATTCCTATTGATGTAATAAGTACTGGGGAGTTCTGACCAATCCCAATATACCCCACATACTTCTCTCCTAGACTTCTCCCTGCTCCCAGAAGAACAGACAACTCAGGACCCTCCTCCACAGGAATGTGGTGCTGGAGGCAATGACCCACTTACCTGTGGCAGGTCACATTTCTCTTCACATCAACTCTAATAATTTCTTTGACTTGTAAACTCAAACACTCTAAACTCCTTACAGAAAATAATTACAACGTTCAAGAAGTTAATGCCCACCTAAGTGGGAAAAAAAGCTTCCTCAGCAATAAAGTAGCATGTCCTAAAAGGGATTACCTTCTAAATAAACTATATAACTAGACAGTATTAAGAATGCCAATAATGTGGATAAATGTGGCAGCTGGAAACAGCAGCGTGCAAAGGGTGAGGCATTGACAGGGAGAAGCCTGAGCACAGGTTGTTCAGGGAGGAGATGCTACTCAGCCTGCCTTTCCAAGACACATCCTGACAGACTAAATAAGCACTCACAACCTTGAAGAACCACTGTGTGGTCCAGCCGACCAGGATGCAAAGCATTTCATTTACAGGATAGGTAAGGAACAGATATCTATTTTATTCTTTGCTTTGATGTCTGCTGGGTCAAAAGATACGTAATGCCACAGCCTGTTATATGCACACATTGAACAAACAGATATTGTAGCTGTACAGAAAACTGTTCAGTGCTTCCCCAGAAATATTGTACTCTGCTCTGGAAAATGACATGGTAAGAACAAATCAACTGACCTCTTTGCAGTTAAAGGAGAAAAATAATTAAGTAAAGAAACTACATACAGGAGCCACAAAATCTCTGATAGCTACACTTGAAAACTGCTCAAGTTAACAAAGCACCTTATGCCACAACCCAAATTTCTTCATTACTGTCTCAAGTACCATAAATGAAAGGGAATCAAAGACTGTTTGCACTCATCAAGCCCAGCTGCAGCTCCAAGCTATTTCAAAGCCAGATGTGTTAAGATCTCCCAGGCTGATCTGGTTCATTTTTAATTCAGAAAAATCTATTTCTGCACCTGGGTTTGATAGCCTGTTACGTTTCTGAAAGAACTTAAGACTGCACAGTTTTAGCCAACTTACTCTGCCAAGTGACTGCTGGTATAATTCCATTCCAGCTCATAGCATTACACAAAGAAATTTGAGTCATTGTATCTCATTAGAGTTGAATGTGCTGCTAACTGATGAAATATTTTGCCTGACCTGTCAAATCAACTGAATACTTTCACATCTTTCCTTCGTTTTAGTATGATAATCAATTTAAAGTCATTTACTTAAAACACCTATAAAGCAAAAGTTGGCTTTGAAAACATTAGCTTGTTGGGACATCTGTTGGATCAAGCATCACCTGCTAAACAAGATGGCCAAACATCAGCAAAAGTGAGAACATCATTTATTTCCAAAATGATCTCCTTTGTATCTATTTATTTCTGAGATATTTTCCTGGTTTTACCTTAGATGGAAAATGCCCCTCTCAGCAGCACAGTGCTATAAGAGCAAGTCTCCAGCTGACATCCCAGCAAAAGTGGGAGGATGCTCAGCAGGAAAGCTGACTGGGAAAAGGACTTGCTATCTCTCCCTGCAGAGCACATTTAGGAGCTTTATCTGCAGGATTATCAGCTGTTAATGTACAAGGTCAGGTCAAATCTTGTACACCTTAAAAAAAGCAAACAGAAGTCTTCATAACCCTGTCCCTTCATTCAGCACTCTCTCCCCCCGCCCCTTTGTGATTCATCCATTCTAGTCCAAAAGCATAACATTTCTTCCTAAAACTTCCAACTCTCAAAGAAAACAAACAAACAAACCCAGAACAATAAAACAATGATGACAGACTTCAAGAAAACCCATCAGACTCAGAAAGTTACTAAATACAATTCAAAAATTGAGAACTGGAAAAGTGAAAGGAATAAAAGACATTGACTTTTCTTGGCACAACCAAAAGCTTTCCCCTTAACCAGAAAGACAATGTCTGAGTGAAGGATTTCAGTTTTTCCCCTAGGAAAAAGGATTTCAGTTTTTCCCTTTTTCACTAGGAAAAGTCTCAGTTGTGGTACATCTGTATTTTCACCCTAAATTCTTACCCAACAATCTTTTTTTTTTCCCCAAGTTATTAAAACCCTGTTATGCAGACAATAATATTAAAAAAGTATTTTAGGACATCTTTTGCTTTCTCTTCACTAAAGAGTGACCCACAATATTGTAGTTTGTAGCAGGATGACAAAAGTCGTTAAACCTAAGACTATAATAGAGAAAATTTGAAGTTAAATGCTATTATTCAGTTTAGGTCAGATAAAATTCATCTCTGGCACTTGGGTTACTGGCTGATACAATATCAGAGCCCTTTGCAATTACCTTCAGAAACACGAAGTATGGTCAAGGCTTTTTCACCCCAGGGAAAAGGCAAAGAAGATCCCAACTCAAAAGACAATGCCAGGAAGCTATATATCAGCCATCTCTACCTCCATCCCTGGAAACAGATGGAAGCAATCAGCTAATGAGCAAAACCAAAGAGACGTGTAAACAACAGATGCAATTTTGCCAAGAGCAAATCACATCAAGCCCACCTGGTTTCCTTCTGCAGCAAGGTAATAGGATCAGTGGATACAGCAGCCCTAGGTGTGACTTTTGATCCTGTCCCACATGATATTGTCAGAGGCCAGCAGCAGAAACCTCTGTCTTTGGGATGGTGAACTGCTTGTACAGCTCCTGGGAAAGATGAAGAGCAATTATGAATGGCTCTGTGACCAACTACACACAGGTACCAAGGGAAGGCCATGGGGTTTTGCCCAGCATTCAGTACTACTCCAAATCTTCACTAATGGTTTGAGTGCTGGACTAGAGAGTATGCTGATTACATTTTCCAATGACAGCAAGCTCAGAGTGACAAAAAATACAGAGAAGACAAGAGCAGAGTTCAAAATGACCTTGCTGAACTTGTTAAAACATCCCGAAAGGGAAGTGCAAAACTGCAAAACTTGGGGCTGGTGTAGAGCAATCCCCCCATGTTTGCCAAAGAGCTGATCATGCATCTGCCTACTTCCACAACTCTGATGCTATCACTAACAGTGCTGTCTTTCCAGATTCACTTATTTCCCATATGGTGTATCAGAGGCCATGCAGGAACCTGAAACAGACAGAAATTGTCCCATTTTCCACCTCCATTGCAAAAGCTGTTGGTGAAAACAGCTTCACCTCCCAGGAAATATGCTGTGCAACTGCTGCCATTAGTGTTAATGCAGTCTTGATTACCAGCCCTGCCCTGTGGGATGCCTGTTGTTTCTCAACATTTCTGTCTCCTAATGCCATCTCAGGAAAAGTTTCTCTTAATAAACACTTACTAGACAGTTAAGAATAAGAAATCATGCGTCTCTTCTCCCTCGGCATCACACATGCATTGATTATAATCTAATGAAGTTTATAAAAAGCAGGCAATGTGATTAGAAATCCCAGCCAGGGAAACTCTGGAGCACTGAGAAATGTCCTCATTTGTTTGCAAAAAAAACCCCAGAAATGATACCATTAGTTGAGTAGTTCAAGCCTAAGCAGTCACAGCTTCACTAACAAAATCTGAAACTTGTAAAGGCAATGACATTCTCTGCTTTTCAACAGCTATGCTGATAAAAACAAGCTTAACCTTAGGAGAGAAACAATTAATCTAAAAAGTGATGGTCCATACTTTTTCCAACAGCTATTTGCCACATCATTTCTCCAAACTTTTCTCCCTATGTCACAAAGCTAAGAAATAAAATTGCTATTAAGCTATGTTAGGAAGGGAAAGCCTGCTTCCAAATTAAAGCTGGGGTATGCACCAGTAACTGAAATACATCTCCTGAAGGGACGTGCGGCTGGATCATGGTTTGAACAGTCTTGTAAACTTATGTTGGCGTTGGGAAGCTTTTCAGTTTCAGGCTAAGAGCTAAGCATGATGAAAAAATCATCAGTACATCAAGCTTTGCTAAAGCACAGGGAACACTCAAGTTGTCTCCCCTGCTGTCCCCCAGCATAGTTTGTCTCTGATCCTTGTGCACGCTTCACATGTCATTCAGCAACAGCCATGGGACCTGTACTTACATCACCTGGAGCTTCTGCCAGGAGATGTTGCTCCATAGCAGAGCTGCAAACACAGAAATCTGAGCAATACTGTCAAGTTTTGCTGACAGTGAGTGGAAATAAAGGAAGCTCTGCAAAGGATAAGCAGTGATGTATAAAGTGCTGGAAAGGGAGATGTTGGAAGACATGTACTAATTGAGTATTTCACCTGGGAAAATATGAGAATAAATAATAATAAAATAGTGGTAAATCCACGTTCAGAGTCAGGGAAGAGACACCAATTTAACCGGTAGGAGCCTGGAGCTTCACCCAGCATCCTTCCCTGTAGTCAAGAGTGCCCAATGTACACAGAGCAAAGGAGCCCTCTCAAGTCCCTCCTTCCTTCAGTGGTTCTCATTTCACCAGATGACCATTATGCACATGCTTTTGGCGTAAGACAGGGGAGTAAAAATGACAACAACATTCCCCAGTCTCACTCCTAGAGAAAATGACACCAACCTAATGCTTCATTGAGAGTCAGAATCACCCTCTGCTGAGACACCTGCCTGTACAAGCCACAGTGCCAAAGCCACTGCTATCACAAGCCTTGAGTGGTTCAGGTGACACAAAGAAAGGTCCTGAGCAATAAAACCTTTCAGGGATGCTGGAATACCATAATTTTCTTTCTCTGCTATAATTATGGTAGGATTTTTCCTTCCCACTTTGGAGTTAGATCAGTGCAGGGAATTTTCATTGACATTTAGTTGGACAACTTCCCAGCAGAAAGATCTCGGGAGCTTTCTCCAGTGCTTTTTCTGACATCATCCCCTGATGTATTCATCATGACCAATTGTATATCACTTCCCCATGAGTAATAAAAGCATTTCGCTTCAGCCAGGCTTCCAAATTATATAGGAATCATGTTTATAACAAGTTTCTATTATTTGCTTGCTTTTATTGGAACAGGAATATCACCAGTAAAGAACAGAGTGTTCCTGTAAACCCCTGCTCTCAGAGCAGCAAACTTTGAAGGCAATCTGTGAAACATGTCATTTACAGAATTACAGTAATTGATGTAACTGTTACACTGGGAGCTGTATAACTTCAAAAGCTTCCTATATAATGCATTTCTGTTTTAAGAAATTATGCCTTCTTGTGAATAATGAAGTATGGCTAATCACCTCTCCTTCACCAACAACTCAAGGTAAGCAAGTGGCAGGGATGAGTTGGAGGGCTTGTTTGAAGTTGTCATCTTCTCATTTGACAAGTAGATAGATGAAATAACTCTAAATAAAAATGTAACCAAATCTGTATGACCAAAAGGTCACCAACCTTTCCAGAGGGGTTAAATTTCACTGGCCTTGGGGTAAAATGTTACCTTTCAGCTACCTGAAAAACCAGATAAGTGCTACCAATGGATAAAGATTTTCTGTGGTCAGGTGATACAAATTTGTTTCTTTTAAGGAGGAAGCTCAGTATTTGTTCTATTATGCCTCCAGGATATGTAAAGATCAAAAAAAAAAGACATCCGTTGCACCTGCATTATTCTTAAATGGTGAAGATTTAGGAAGTGTTAGCAAGTGTCTGTAAAAGAGTGGCCACCATTACAAGAAAAATTGAGTACAGGTACGTGTGCTGACCACATAATAAATAATTTTATTCAATTTTATTGGAAACTGGGCATACCTTGAAAACATTTAGTGAAGTAGCATGTTTCTACTGGCAGCACTGTCTTAAGGATTGCTCAGAAATTTCTGCTGTTTGAAACTGTTGCTGTTCATTGGCTTCTGTCAAATAATTGGCACCATAATTTTATACCTGTCAAAAATGCAACATACAGCATTGACTAATTGCTATTTTCTGTGCTCAGAAAGGTATAAAATCAAGTTAACCACCCTGGAAATCAACAAATGCTTTTGTGAAGCTGCAGAACAGTAAACATTATTATGTTTACTACTTCCAGTCTCAGTTTTTAGCCTTTGCGGGGGGAGGTAGATTTGCTTACATCGTATATAATATTACAATTCTGAGACCAGTCTTGTGAAGTGCTTAAACCACTCTCAGGCTGGTGAGAGCCCTTGAAGCCTGGTAGCTTCTAGTAAGTTTATGATTTGCATGACATCTGAAGTGATGCAACCCCTCACCTCAGTGAGGTCAAATTCCCAGTGATTTGTGTCTTCCTCTCCGGGTCTTCATACCCTGTGTCTAAACTAAGGAACCCTGTAAGCTTCTTAGGGTTTTTTTATGTGGGAGGATATGGCAAAGCACATCCAAATTGTGGGATTTGATGGGCCACTGGAAGAGATGTAAAAATGCTGGCAAATACTCTGTATTTCTCTTGCCTCACATTGCCTCACACTTCTCTTGCCTCACATTGAAGAGCTTCTTTCAGTCTCAACAGTTAGCATGTAAAGAGCATGAAATAACATTGTTTTCTCCTGAAATAACATTGTGCCTCCTGTTACTGTGCTCTAATACTGCTCCCACCGAAACAAGCAACACAGCTCCTCTGAAAACGTTTTCCATTAACACCACTTTACCAGAGCCTAGAAAGGAATTAATGAAGTTTGAAATGCTGCCATCAAATTTCATGTCTGTTTATTTCAAAAAACAATGCCTCTGTCCGAATTTTACGGTATGTTTGGGCTGAGTGTTTTCTTCTGTGAAGATAACATTTCCAATACTATTGACTGTGGGGTTTATTGGTAATTTAAGTGGATTCTTGTAGATGCAAGAAGCAAAGAGCAAAGAAAAAGAATAGTTACAAACTGAACCAGAAATGTTACCAACAGTTAAGAAGAGGAAGGATGCCATTCACTGCAGAAAACAGTTGCACTGACCAACCAAGCAATCACTGATTTCCCAGCTTGTTTCTTTTATTGCAAAACCACCGAGGCAATCAAGGGCATTAATGACCTAATAGTTAAAGAACAGAAATGTTTTGTACATTGTTAAACAAATTGCTGTTTCTGTTTAACAGTAGATGATCACAAGTCCAGCAGAAGTTTAAGCCAGCATCAATCATAAAGAGAAACAAGACAAAGGGCTGTGAGCAACTGCATCCTGGGGGCAGAGGGTGCAGGAGAAGGGATGTGGCCCTCAGCCATGGTTATGCGTGCAACTGGAAGCATGCAGATGAATTTTACCTCTAACAGGCTTGTTAGATTTCAGACAACAAGAAGCCCTTGCTACTTCACTACTCAGGGTTCTATAGTTTTTATTATAAAGTATTCTATTTAATATAAAGTATTTTACTTTCAGGATTTCACTGAAATGAACTTGAATTGCAAGGGCATTAACGGACTTTGATAATGGAATCCAAACAATACAGCTTAGATTTGCTTTTGCCTAGATGCAACATCCACCTTCATATCAGTGGTCACACTTTCCAAAAGACCTTGCCTGTTTCAGAGAGACCAGTCTTAAACAGAACGCTCTTTCCTTTTCTACTCTTTGATGTAACACAAAGCAATCTCTTCTCTTCGTATTTGCTGTCTTAATATATTTAAGTAATTAATCTATAACATGACAAAGGCAGCATGAAAACAGACTTACAGATTACTTTTAATAAGCATTAACGTGCTTCTGCTGGCTTTGGCAGACCAGCCTTCTACTAATACTTGGCTTCCCAGATTACATCCATGAAAATTAATGATCTGTCACCAGATTTGCCTAAGTTCTAATGAAGCAGTTAGTCAAGTATGAGTAAAGTCAGGTGTAAGAAGCCACCTCTTTGCATTTGCACTGAAGCCTTTCTCCCTGTTTTGCTAACCAATTAAATTAGTTGAGACCAAAAATTTAATTACTATCATACACCGTCTTTGTATCTGTGATCAAACAAGCACACCTCTGTGAGCTTTTTAGCCCCTTGCTCTACTGAAATGAGAGAGAAGATAAACCTAGCTGAAAAATCACAATAGATTTGGAATTATTCCTCTAAGCAAAAATTTATGGGGAAAAGTTTTCTTTCTTTCATTTAAATAAAAATAATTCCTTTAGAAGTGTGATAGTAACATTGCTGTTTCATGTCTAAATCAGAGGAACACAATTATATCTGCTTAAGATACTGTCCTTGAGCCAAACAGAGGGAAAATAAGTTAGTAACAGAGGTCATTTTTCTGCAGAGTTCCAACTTCGAGAACCCTGCTGTAGGAAAGAGTACAGAGGATGTCAAGGGCAGTAACCTGCTTCTCAGTACAGGCATCATGCAGCACCTGCAGCAATGGGACAGCAAGAAAAACACATCAGACAAAGCAGTCTTCAAAATTTCCTTTCTCAATGGTGCCACCACACACTTATCTCACCTGCTGCTAATCAATTCCACTCCAAATCTGAGATGGTTTTAGGATCTTTTCTAGGGCAGCTTTTCAGTCACCAGCTATTTCTGCCCCAGACGAGACTTGTATCCTTTTTTCCCAGCCTGGGTTAGGGCTGTTTTGCTGACCTATGAATCAACTGAATTAAGTATGCTGGAATTAGACCTAACCACAGGCTAATATGCATGTTGATGAGTAAGACATCTTCACAATGCAGCTCAGGCCTCATGAGGTTTCCCTGGACATGCAAAAGTGAAGCAGAAGAAGACTTTCAGAGCACATCTGCTCAGGGCTGACACATCCAATGTCTCTATGCAGCCAGCCTGTCATCTGCACCATACCACCCTGCCACTGAAGACTCTTTCTGCCTGCACATTGACACTGTCCTACCTGTTCCTTGTTTTGACGTCCAAGCCAAAAAAGAAGTCTCTGAGGATCAAGAAAGAGAAAATTATTGTTCAGTCCTATGCTGGGAAATGAAGATGAAAAAAATAGGTCTGAATGGGCCATTCTATCTATGATGGTCATGCATGGTTCATGTCAACTGGCAAGAAGCTCCAGTGATTAAGAGCTTTGCTTCCCTGGGACACACAATCCACACTTCTCTTGCAGAGTGACATCAGCTGCAATGCATGCTGCCACAGTTGAATGTGTCCTACTTACTGCGAAAGGAACATAATTAAAAGGACTAGGAACTAAAGCAGAAATGAAATATTTACTGTCTAAACACAGTACTCCAGAGAAAGCTTCTAAAAATATATTCTTCTTTTATCCCAGAGGTATAAACGCTCTAAACCCAATAGCTCTGATATAATCACACACAACACTAAAATACCAGGTGACTGGCACTCCAGCATAACAAGCATTGTATCAGAAAGTCAGAATAACCTGAGTACACTCTACTTATTCTACTTCAAAATACATTATGTTTTTCTTCATAATGAAGGGAGCATTTTACAGTCTTTTGTGCCATTTTCTTAACAATCTCACTTTAAATAAAAAAGCCCAGGCTTTTCTAAACTCTTTAATTTCTTCCCCTATAATCCCGTGAAAATATTTCCCTTAAATCTGTGTTTCCATCATCTCTCTTAAACAGTCCCTGAAATCTCAGTCAAGACTTGTTTCCTGCCCTATGAGGATTGTTGCAGAACAAATATATGCATGCCTTGAAGACTTTGTAGTTGAAACAGATGTGACAATCTATTATTAACCTCCATGCAACTCAACTCAGAACTGTGTTGAACTGTGCTGGAGCTAATAACAGCACTTTGCTGACACAAAGCATCCACAAATCAGATAATCACATAAACAGTCTTCTTCCTAATTGTTCACGGGTGATAATACTTCCGCATACACATAACAATTGTTGCATATTAACCCTGATTCAAGGAGTTTTCTTCCAGATTTTAGGAATTAGTCTAATGCCAAGATAAATTAACCTGTTTCTGTAGCACAGAGATGGGCTGTGACCTTCCCCTGCAAACCATAGACCCCCTCCAGTAACAACTGGAGCCATGGCCTGATGGGTAGCACAGGGATGCTCCACATTTGGAAGGCAAAACACGCAGGACCCACAGAGATCCCACCACATCCTGCAACTTCCCAGCTCCCGTTACAGTTAAACTTCTCTTGAATTACTGGGCTATGGTCCACTGCGCTCAAAATCCAAAGCGTTTCTCTCTACCTGACTACTCCCAGTCAGATCATACATCAAATCAGTTCCCAGGGACAACACTAACCCTTGTCAGCCTCCAAGAAGCTCTTCTCTTCTTTTCACCTGTAACAGCAAGACACTTCTGAAATCTGGAAAAAACAGTTCTGCAGCTCCCTGCACTTTCCCTCCCTCTGGTGTGATGACTATCATTATGTTAATGATTTCTCTCTGGCTGTTCTTCCCCAGTACTGATATGTTATCTCAAATCCTCTCTGCAGGAGGAGGTGCCGTCTCGGATGACAGAACTGAACTAATGTACAATGGAGGAGACACTTGGTGTGTTCTCTTCCAAAGCACATAACTGTATTTCTTTGCTTTCTTCAGTATTTGTACAGGGAATGAAAAGGATGGGCTCTTCACACCAGTGGTAACCCAGACATCACCATCCATGTGTCTTCATAATTAAAGTAAACAGCAAATAGGAGCTTCCCCCCTACTAGGCCACTGGAAGTCAGGTGCAAAAGAGTTTCTTCTTTGCTTAAACCCTGGATATTTTCTATATTTTCTTAAGGATGTGCTAACAAAGGGCCTTTCATTCTGAATCTCATCTGTCTGCTTATCTCTTGATAATTCCAAGAAGTGCCTTATGAATTCAAAGGCAACTGGATATGCATCAGCAGCAAGCTCCAGAGCTTCTCCTCTGACCTCTACAGCGAGTCCAACACTGGCACTAAAATTCAAAACAAGCACTTTGCTCGTTGACTTCAGCCTGGACAATCCTGTTACCGTTTATGTTTGTGATCATTAGCTTACCTAGACATTGAAAATCAAAAGACAGTCAAGTGCAGCAGAATAAGCAGATATGCAAAGCCCTGCTCCATCCCCAACACCTGCTCCAGAGCTTTCCTCATGGTAAGTGTTGTTCCAGCCATACTCTGACTTAATAATTTCCCTGTGCACCTTTTCCTATGGCACTGATTCTGACTTTATCAGAGTGTTTCATTTGCCAATACTACATTTATTTGCACTATCACTCTGTAGTAACACTATTGTCCCCACTAAAGAACAAAATAAAAGGTCAAATATATCCCTCAAGTTGGAAGATGAATTAAGGTCTTAACATATGATTTTTTAGAGTATTTATCATTTTATAGCACACCACGAGCAGAGTACAGCATGCAAGTGTTTTAACTGAAGCTGCTGTGAGTTGGAGAGAAGCAAGATGAGCAAGTGCCTGCTGCACAGAATCTCAGCATTGGGGTGTTTTTCATTAGAGCCAATAGTAAAATATAAGAATGATTCTAAATCAGCTTCCATTTCACCAGTTCCTGAGGGAAACACACAGTCCAAAACCACCTGTTCTCTGAAAACACCTCTCTCACCTTGAGCAAACACCAGTTAATCCCAACAGGACAGCAAACACTCAGTGTTTACACAGCAGCAGAAGTGAAGCAATAGGGGAAAATGGGATTTTTAATTCTTCCTCTACCTCCAGTAGCAAAAGTACAGCAGTATATCCTTCAAAACTTCTTCCTTGTGAATATGCATGAAACACATGTAGCAGTGTGCAATGTGCTCTTCTTTCCTCCATTTCTCTCTGCCCACGTGGTTCAGGCACTGGCCCTGGGTCTCTTGTCCATGCAGGAGAAATGGTAGCCCAAATCAAAGCAATGGGCGAGAGAGGAACCAGCACAGATCAACATACTGCAGAGCTTGGTGTGCCATTCAGAAACTCACAGGCCAGATGACATGACTTGTAGGATGCCGTATGATTCCTTCAGCTTTTTGCTGTTTCTAAACACATGACTGCAGCTGCTCCAAGAAGGTGTCCTAAATGCTGCCCTGAATAAGCTCTAAGCTTGTCACCGGGGTGAAGGACACGGCAAGAGGTAACCTGTTGTTGCTTTAAGAAGTATGCCTTATTAGCTGGATGTCATCAACAGCTCTGTTCCAGGCATGTGTTTGGTTCAGAAGCTTCATTCTGTGATTTATAACAGTCATTACATCTAAAGCAAATAGTTGCCTGGATACATAAGAAAAAGAAACCACATATCCATTGCAGTTCAATTATCTCCTTTGCCTAAAGGACTCTTACTGTTTGGCAGTTTCTCTCCTGCCACTACCCAAGAGTTTCCATTTAGGGTTCCACAGATTGTTTATTTCTAATATGTTGTTATCCTGGACCACAGCTGGCACATGATGGGGTTGGGGGGGGGAGGTCCTTTCTCTTGTTGCTGCTGCTGCCGTAAAATTGTGGGATTTTTATAATTACTTAAAAGTTCACCCAAAATTGCAACTCATTAGAATTCAGAAACTCAGATCTAAAATCTTTCATACACGGTACTAGACTAGCTGAAGCTTTGTCCTTCCCCTGCATTTGGGATTCCAGGCCAGTCCTTACACCAAAGGCTCCTAAATCCTACACCTTTACAGTATCCAGAGAAGAGTATCCTGATGTTTCAAAGTCTTCCTCTTTTCACTTTTCTGCTTCAGCCTCAAAACAAGGTCTGTCCTTCAGCCAGTTTCAAACCAAACATAACTAACTGGATATCTTCAAGGGTCTTCCGTCTTTCTCTCCATCTTCTCTCATCCTCATCGTCACCACCCTCTACTACAACAATAATGGTGTCCTTCAGGTCCTCTAAAGATAAAGGTTGTGTCATCTGTTGGTTTTCCCCTTATCACAAGGATTTCTGGCAAGGGAGGAAAGCTCAGGAGAACAAACTCTGCCAGTTTTAAGAGTGTATGAGCTGTTTTCCTGAAAACTCTTTCCTTTTGTCACATGCCAAAAAGAACGTGCACAAATCAAACAAATAACACCATTTCCCAGAAGAAAACTCCACTAAATCCCAGCAAGTAGGCAACCACACCAGACATTTTTTCAAAAGGATATTTTGACATGGTTGTTTAAACTTTGTTATTCAGATGTTGAGAAAGGTGTTCAGTCACTTCATGGCTTGTAGGGAACAAATATTCCATCACTGCCCCTTTTTCTCAAACGGTAAAACGAAATGTGGCAGTTGTAAAGATGAATTTGTGCTACATCTCACTGCTCCTTGTGGAGGAGCAAAGGGAGAGAGGAACACGGGGTGGGAAAACATCCTGAGCCATTTCAGGAGCTTGATTAACAATAGAATGCTAAAATCTAACTAAGAAACCATCAGCTCCAGCTCTTATTTGTACTAACACTTCTGATATATTAAGAGATCTCGAAGGAGCAGTGAGATGTGTGATCACACCCACAGCCTGTCCTCTCATTTAGTGACACATTTTTAGGATGCTGATATACTGGTACGTACCCTGCTCAGACCCTACAGAGGACTCTGATGTGTCCAATGTCCCTCCTGATTTAAAGCAGAATACACAAACAATAATCAAGTTCAGCGGCACAAGTTCAGACCAGGCAATGAAGGGATGCAGGGGCTTACAGGCACATGGTTTATAAAAGGTTCAGAAATCCCAGGAATCCCCATGCAACACTGTAGAAAAGCCTTTCAGAGCTTCTTCTGCTCCCCATTGCTGCATTGCATTGCTCCCTCAGATGCTGATGCTTTTTATCATGTATTTGTCTCGCACTCACTGGATTAACCTGCTCTCTTTGTCAAACACTAGACAGATTGTTGACAATTTGTATTAAACTTATGAAAGTACCTCTTTTGCATCAAAAATCTTCAGCTTACTAACACAGCAAACATTTATTTAAGTCCTTTTCAGTAAGTCTTAAATCTCATCAAAGGGAGCAGAATATTTAGTACCCTTTGTTTCAGCATTCAGTCTCTCTAGTGGCAGTCTCAATTCTCCAAAGCCTTTTCAGTCTCATTCTCCTTCTTCCCAAGCACTCCCTGTTCCCAATTCCAGGGAGAGGAAAGCAAAGCAATGCAGCAGCTGTTTTTGCAAGAGAACGTTACAACAGCTTAGGCCCAATGCTCTGGAGGTTTCTCTAGAGCATTAACACAGTGTGGCTCTGCTGAAGGAACATTATTCATCAATTGGAGGTGATGCCTCTCCCTCGCTGGGAAGCCCTTGTTAGCCCTTTCACTGTTGCTCTGTGGATGATGACTCTGTCACGAAGCTTGCTGGGGAAGTTATCTGCCCCTTTGGATCTGCAAAATTAGGGTCTGAAGTTCTTGGTAACACTTATATGTAAGTGGGTATGGCTGCAGAAAGAGGTATTTAGTAGAAACTGACGCTTCTTTTTCAGATAACAAATAATAGTTGAAAAACACATACACCCACCTGCTTTGGCACCAGCAGCCCCCAGGACAGAGGAGCAGAGGACAGCCAGAAACTGTGTAAGCTTCAAGCCAGCACAGTATGAGAAGCAGATTCATGATTGAACTCTCTCTTTGAGCAATCAGCATGAAATCCATCCTTCCTCATATGAGATTACACAGTCACTCAGGACCCACCACCCACCCCTACACACACACAGTGCCACGCACATCCCCAGCTGGGTTCCCTGCAGCACGCCTTGCACCATGGTCCAGGCAACACCTTGGAGGTCAATAATGCATCTGGTTAAAGTTCTGCTGGAACTTTTTATACAAGGAATAGAAAAGTTGATTTATGCTTTTAAATAAAAACAAATGTGAAATCTGAGACAGTCCTAAGCAC
The DNA here is from genome assembly GCA_013401255.1 of Urocolius indicus. Lineage (NCBI taxonomy): Eukaryota > Metazoa > Chordata > Aves > Coliiformes > Coliidae > Urocolius > Urocolius indicus. The sequence continues at coordinate 356,941 of WBNH01003138.1, read as the reverse complement.
ATATCCCGATCACCAGATTTTTTTTTTTTTCCCATTAAATAAACTGACAAAACACTGCTGAGTTTGAAAAATTGGTCACAGGATCTGTGGAAGTGCACAAAATAAGCATCAGATTTAAATGGTTATTGAAATTGGACATGACCTTCAGCCTTGCTTGTACCTGCGGCACTTGGACACGACATACACTGGCATCGTGTACTCAAAACATGGGTGCAAGCACAGAGGAAAATGCTACACCCCTCCATCCACCCTCCTGCTAGGAATGAATTGAGGTACTGGAGGCACTTCTTGACACCTCCTTTCAGATTTGTGACCTGTGTGAGAGGTGCAGAGGACAGGCTGCAGACATGTCTGAATGCACACATGAATGAATCACAGCAATTGAGCAAATGAAATAAAGATGCTGCCTTTTTATGATCAGAAGCCAGGGGTAGTTAGGAACTGTTGATTTCACTTCAACAGAATGACATGGGCTATAATTGAAATATTCATGCCTAAGTAGCCAAATGTCAATATTTCAGCAATCTTTGCATATGTTCCTCCTTCCTCTCTGCTTTCTCAAATCCACATTACTATCCATTTGGCCTCTTATTTTTCCTGTTACTTACCCTAAACACAAGTTGTTCTGAAAGATTACTAGTAATTCACATAAAATATAGAGCTGTTACTTTTCTTTTCTTAAAAGAAGCATAATAATTGCAAACTGCAGCTACTGGAGCTGAAAATAACTCTCCAGACAGTTGCACATGCAGAATTAGATTTAAATGAGCTCCTTTTTGGGTTTTTTTAAATGACCTGATAATTTGTAGGGGGAAAAAAAATATATGTGTTTTCCTCAGTAGAAAATGTTACAGCCCTTAAAGCTGTGGAGAAGTGCCTTGCTGCATGCAGATCAGGCAAACACAACCTAGAGAGGTCAGATTAACTTGACAGAGCTAGAGGTTTGTAGACCATGTTGTAATAACCATAACTCTATTCTGTTGTGGAAAGCAGAGGGTGAGACAGCTCATACCACTTAGTAGAGAAGAGATTCTAGACAACTTGACACAAAATGTTGGGAGAAAAGGGTGAGTACTTGAGGTTGCAAGTCAAGATCAGTCTTTTGCTCCCTCTCCTCTTGCAAGAGCCTTGCAAACACTGCAGCAGCTCCCGCCTGGCAGGAGCAGAAGACAGAAAAGTTTTCAGATCTGTGGTTTGTTCTGACTAGGAGAGCAAATATCACCAGCATCTGAATTTGTTGGCCAACCTCATCAAATTTCCCTTCACTAGCCTCCTCAGAGCTCTGCAGCTGCCATCAGCAATACCTGGTCAGCCGAAGGATGGTGCCCTCACTTGTACAGCCCTATGTAAAGCACGAACATGATCAGACAAGATCTCTCATGTGTGTGTAAATGTCCTGATTACGTGAAAAGTAACAAATTGCTCAGACCTCAGAAAACCTACCTAAGACAGAAAGCCAGTTTTATAGGTCATTAACAGCTTGATTGTCCTGGAGTGCCTAGTAAACCACAACACTGTTTTGACTAAACCTCCTGAAAGTGCTTTCAGAAGTACTTTGAGCCAGGCTGGTGAGAAGAAGCCTTTACTTTACAAAGCCAAGAAGCATTTCCTGATTTCCAGTAGACAATTTAGAAGGCAAATCCAGAGGGAGAAAGACACTTTAAAACCTCAGTTCCAGGGATTACTACAATGAATTACCATGGCAGACCAGTACAACTCAATAATTGGTTCTGACTAGTTTTACAGCTAACCTGTGGCATTGACAATATTACTCAAATTCCCCCAAGTAAGTGTTGCAGGTTTATAAATACATCCAGTTATCTTGTATCTGATGGGATTTAATTTAAATCTAGCAAAAAAAAACTGCCAAGTGAGTCATCTTTTAATCTTAACTTCGGGTTAATTCAGCCTCCATATCACAACTTTTCCTCCTCCTCCTGTTTCAGACCCATTATTTCTACATGAATTAAATCATGCACTATGAGTGTCCGAGTCAGATTTCCTTTTAGAAGGATGTATTTTAGAGCAAGCAATTACATTTGGTTGTTGATACATCATCCCAGCTTTCAAAGCCCCCCAAAATGGAAGAGGGCTTCGGATGCTAATTTGAGTAACTTTAACACTTTGATAACAGCTTGATAACAGGAAAGAGGCTGCAATATCAGATGAGAAAAAGGGAAATCATCACTTGATGTAACATAATCCTTTTGAGACAAAAGGATGGGAAGTTTGGAGCTGGGCTGCAGAAGGTGCCAGCTGACACCATTCCCCATGACTGTAATGTACCGCAAAAGCTCCCACCTGAACCATGAGCATCGCTGCTTAACCTCCAGAGCACCCAGGTAAGCCGGGGTGAACAGGCAGGGCTCACAGGTCTTCCACTGACACCGAGGATCCTCCACACACTGATATCAGAGCTCCTATTAAAGGTACAGCTTGAGGGGCCTTTGTTCTTCTGTAGAAATGTCTGTGTTGCTGTACAATAGTAGCACTTTTAGACAAAACTGTAACATGTAAAACAAGCTGCAAGGAGCATCGTTCCAGTACATTCACGGTGCTGTGAGTTAAACTGTGGCACCACAGGAAAATATAACCACATTTAATAGAGTTTCAGAGAATTCATCAACAGGCTTAGAGGATCCGCACATCCCACTGAAGAAAACATGACTCATTTGGGGAGCTGCACAAAGCAGAAGATGTTGTTGATCTATCTCCCACAGGTTGATTGCATTAAACACACTTTGCTGCACATCTTTTGGGATGAAGAGCTCTATCATAGACACAGGCTGCTTATCTGCTATCAGGCCAGAGGCAGAGGGAGGTGATGTGGGGCCAGCAGCCCCACACATCCTGACAACTGGCCTCACTTATGGAACAGAGGGGCACAAGCAGCAAAAAGAAAGTGACAGTTTTCAGTTAAATGCTGCAATACACCCCAGTCTTCCTCCCTAGACCTTTTCTTCCTCTTTTCCCCTTCATTTGTTCATGCATTTCTCATTTTTGCTGTTTCTGTGCCTTTTGTGACCTTGCTGTGGCTGTCTACATCATCTCCATAGAGGCTGCAACACTTCTGATTTCCTTGCATTTGGCTGTGAGATTGCCTTGACTGAAGATCCCATCTGGCTCAAACACCAGCCTGGAGCAAGTTAATTAACCCCAGTGCCCCCATTTTTGTCTCTGTGATAATTCTCACCTAAGCTGTGGGAGACCAACGAGTTGAGGGGATTTATTATTGTTATTAATTAAACACTGCTACAAATGCCTGGCCCTCAAAAGAAAGAACCACTGTGGTACTACTGCAGCCTGTGGCCACTCTGAATTTCATGTAGATACATGGAGGAGGAAAGGAGGGGGAAAGGCAAGGGGCAGCCCCTCCTGACCCTTAAGACAGCAGTGGGTTCAGCAGGACAAGCCCTGCAATGAGAGTGAGGTGGGCAAGTAAACATCTTGCTGTTAAGTTGTAGTACATTGCCTGTTGACATTCATTTTTCTGAGCTGGGAATAATTCTCTCCCTTCCAGATTTCCTAGTTCTTTGCTCCAAAAGTCCTTGCCAAATTCTCCATCATCCCTCTGCAACAGAAGATGTCCAGTGGCTCACCCTTCAGCTGTCCCACTGCCATAAGGGCCCCACTTAGCCTCTGCATGGACATGCAGAGCAAGGTACTATTTGACAGGTTAGTAACTTGCACACACAGGTACACAACAGCCAGCAAGGAGTGACTGTACAAGCAGGAGTGATCTCTACAGATGCAGTACGGAGGCTCCTCCCTCAGCATCCTCCAGCCCTCCCTCATGGCTCCATCCCACCAGAGTCCCAGCAGACACCTAACCAGTCACAGCCAGGCAGCAAAAGGTTGCTCAACGGAAGAAAACCACGTTTCTAGCAGCCTAACACAGTGACTCTTTCTTTAGTTGCCTATCTGAACCCAACAGCTGAGGTGATGCAGAGTTTTCTGATGAATGTCTGCACAGAGATGGATCTCATTCTGCAACCTGTGGTGTCCAGACAGCAACATGCTGCTCCTGGTAGACGCAGCAGTTTGGGATTTGCAGAGGACATCACTATCAACACCATCACAGTGCACTGCAACCAAGTTCCACTGGCTCCAACATCACTGTAAAATATAAGAGCAGAGATACATGGACTTCATTAACATTAAATCACAAGTCAATTAAACAAAGGCAGAAACTATGTGCTGATCTTGAATCAGAGGCAATTATTCATTCTCAGGACACTTTAAGTGAGGATGTTTAATGACATGGTGGAAAATGAAGCTGGTTTTGTACCAGTAGTGGAAACACTGCATCCTTTATCAGTGGTTACTAAATAATTAACCTGAACTTCCATAATTACCTAAGAGTATTTGCCATTAACCCCAATGAAAGAGATCACAAGAACCGGAAGAGCAATAATGAAAAAATATGTACTGCTTAGAGACCACGTTACTGGGGAAATATTCAGATTTCTGTCTGAGCCTAATATGGGATATGGACTTTAAATGGCTTAATATGAACAGCAAAAACGCTTTTCCTGCTTACTTCAGCTTTGATTGTCAAGCTGAGACGTTTGACGTCCTTGTGCCACCGTTAAAAACCATCTGAAACAGGCAGCCTATCACTTTTTGACCATTTGAGCTACAGTTGACCAGAGTCATTCCTTTCATATGATGCCAAGACTACAACTTTCCCATGGAGAGGAAAGCAAGAGCCAGGTGGAGAATGTCAAAACAGTCAATCATCATCACTGACATACAGTAATAACGGCCTTGTAGAAGCAGCTGCCTGTGGTCTGCACTGCACAGGGTACATTTCAGCAGTTCCCTGGAACGAAGGGCTCCCCTTCTCCATAAACAAAGCACTATCTTAAAATTGTGCATGAGAGGACTTGGACTCCCCTGGCCTTTTACACACCAGAGCCTACAGGCCATCGCAAGGAGAGGCCTTTTGGCCATTGGACTCTTTAATCTTTACTTGCCCAATTAAAAGCGATTGAAAACCTTCATGTCCTGAGTTTCCAGCAGTTTTGGGCTGAGACTTGGAGTTCAACACCACAGAATCATCTCAGAGCCAAGCATCTTTAGATGTCTGCAGGCTAAAGCCAGTTATTATAGACAAACATGAAAGCATTTATTCAAACTAAGAAGTAATAAATCCCACTGGTAATTATACTTCTACTTAAAAATGTATGCCAGGTATTCCTTCTTGTGTTGTGTCATTCTATGTAGCTAAGTGACCTTCAATATTGCTGTTTAAAGTGGTCTGATAATGATTTGATTATTAGTTCATGCAAATTAAGTTACCTTTCCTAAAATAGCTGCTTTTCAATTTCATCCTTATTTGCACACTGCATGGAGCAGTGGCATTTCAGAGCATTCCAGCGTCTTTCACATGTTGTTATCCAACCCTTTTGTCTTCCTAATTTATTTACTAAATGATCCTTTGTTATTACCACAGCTGAATGGGTACATCACCTAAGTGCACACTGTTTCATGCAACACAATGTGAGGAATGGAGTAGAGAAGTTGCCTGGTTGCAGCAGACTGACTCTTGGCCATCCAACAGCAGTGAGAGGAGGGGAAAACATCAGTTTTCTTGTAAAAATAATGAAACACCATGAACTAATCACAGCTGGGAACAGCCCAGCACAGATGCACACTCACACAGACACACTCAGCTCATACCTTTTCCTCTTAGAGAAGGGCACACAACTTGGAGCTTTACAATTTATATTAGATTGCAAGCTTGGAGCTTGTTTTTAGAAGTCTTTGATTAACTGTCTGTCTGTCCAGATCTCTTATTTGCTGCAGAGCCTTCTGACATTCTTCTCACTGGGAAAGAGGAATATGATACCAAAGAAACAGATCATTTTTAATTATTTGAACACATCCACGAGATACTCTAGTAAAAATCACGCTTTCTGTGTGCCTGGGGCTGCTGCACTTGACAGCAGTTCAATAAGGAGTTGAGAATCTGTGTGCTTATGTCCATAGTTCCAAAGACTTCTGTCACTTCCTATCATGTGTAACAGAAATAAAAGCTTTCCTCTTCTAATTCAGCCATTTCTCCTTGTGGGTGTAATCACTGGTGCCTCTCACCTGCATTATCACTTTCCACTTCTCTGCAGTAGACTCCAGAGCTGCTTTGGGAGATGGATGCACAGTCTTTGTGCCAAGATCCTGGAAGTTGTCCTGACAGAAATCAACAATTTGAAAGTTCAAGATCCACAACATTTTAATTACAGAAAACAAAGTCGACTAAATCTTTCACCTCCCAGAGAGAGAGTCAGTCAGATCCATATGCAAACCTGCCCTGCAAAACTACCACTCCTGCCTCTACAAGTGAGTGGTGCCAAGTGCTGAGCAGGTTCTGGGTAGCATCAGGAGAGACTGAAGATGAGGCTGCAGCAGTACTTGGAGATATTCAGTATCTCAGTGAGACTCCAACAAGCAAGGCACTTAAGCAGGCAATTACTACAAATAAAGTGCCCACAGCTTTGTCAGCAAAACTGAAATTGGTTCACCAAGAAAGCTGACACTATCACCTGCATGCTGATCAGGCAACAAATGCTCCGGGAGCCTGCCAAAAATCACCCAGCAAGCCCCTGGGAGAGCAGGGAAATCCCTGTCTCTGCTTTGGTGCCCTAGCTTATCACTAGATTGCCTCAAAAGCCTTGATATGTCATTTTGTGAGAGCTGCTTAGGTAAAACTGCCCAGGGAAGGTGTGGAGTCTCCTCCTGTGGAAGTTTTCAAAACCTGCCTGGACATGTTCCTGTGTGACCTGATCTAAGGGAACCTGCTTGAGCAGAGGGGTTTGGACTGGATGATGTCTAAAGGTCCCTTCCAACCCCCACCACTCAATGAAAACCAAAGCTCACATTTGCATTTGGTAATTTTGAGACTATTACTCTTGAAGCAGCACCAAAAGCCTCTGCTTATCCTTCACTAAATAAAGGTAAGAGAAAAAGCTTATTATAAAGACTAGATAAACACTTTCACTGTTGAAATATCTGGGAAACTGCAGAAAGAAAAAGTGATGCAGGAGGTACACAATACTGCCCTTGATAATGCCCTTTCCCAAACATCATAATCTAAGCAAAACAACAAAAAATGCCAAGAGGTCCCTCAAACACCACTGTAGATCTTCAACAGTCAAAGCACTTAAATGCCATCAACATCTGTTTATGAAAGAGAAAGCCTTACCTACAGACTCTTAAAAAATCTAGAAAGGATAAAGGGAGAAAGGCTGAGGGTCTCTGACAATGCAAACAAAACCTGCCTTTCCTGTACAAGGTCCTCAAAAGAACTCAAAAGTAACTTCTGCTTTGGAAGTCTCATCTTTTTCTCAAGGTTTTCAGTGTTTGCATTTGAATAAGAATTCAAAATCGAGTGAGAGATTCAAGGTCAACATCCTTCTCTTCTGTTTTTCTTTTTTTTTATAGAAGCAAAAGCCCATGAGAGGAATTTAAGCAATTACTCTTAGCCAAAGGAGCAGTCAGTTCAAATAAACGTATCAAAGCCTCCAAATTATCAGCAATAAAATCCTATGTCATCTAATAACAACAAGGATGACAATAATGACTAGGACAATGATTTAAAGCCCAGCATTTTTACAGTGCCTAATTTAACAAGTACGAGTTACTTATTTATGCCTTTCCAGACTGAAAAAGCAGTCATCTGAGTTTGTTTATTGTCTGAGATTCGACTCCTGGAAGACAAAGTGGAGCTTCTAGAAATTATCACATAAAGTTTCTGCAGAAAAAAAAAAAAAAAAAAAAAATGCTGACAAAGGCACAATCTCACCAGGCAGAAAGTTTACAGATGTGGGTTTGTATTTACACAGAAAATGGAAGAAGTAAGAGCAGAGGAGCAGCAAACTTGTGGGAAACAAAGTCAGAAGTTAGAAAACAGCTTTTTTTTTTTTTCAGATTGACAAACATCCAAGTGGATTTCTCCTGTGGAAATCGTTCACATTCTCTCTCTGAGTGTCTCAGGCAGCAGTGCCTCCTCTGCGTCAGAGGTGAGAGCAGAGAAGCCTATTTACACGTGGCTAATAAATATCTCTGGCATCAAAGCAAATCCAGTGCTCCAGCCCTTGTGTGGCTTGGAATGCACAAGCAAAATTCCTTGGAGGAAACAGGAGGAACTGTTTAAAGAGTTAATGTTTCACTCTAAAATGTGACAAAACCCAGCAGCAAACAAAAGTTACAGCTGTGAAAATCTACAGCAGTAAAAAAAAAAAAAAAAAATAAATAAATAAAAAAGATTTTATGCCAAGTTTTCCTCAAGCCCAAACCATGTTTTGCATAGAGCAGTTACACACAATGCTGTGACACATCTTTGCAGGAAAACAAAGTCCAGTACAATTCCTTACAGCATATAGTGTTAATGCAGTAAGTCTGTGTGGCTATTGACTACAGAGATTTCACCAAGCAGTTTCTGGTGGTGATGGAAAGTTACCTCGTAAGTTATATCAAAACAAACCACAGCTGAAGCAGCTGGAGGACGAAGTGATGCTGATGACACCAATGGATCTGGCTGTGGCCAATATACTGTTTTCAAACACTGAATTGAATCAAGACATTTATTGACAACAGATCAGTATGTCTGATTCGACTTCAAACAAGTATTTGGCATGTCCTGAAGACAAGCTGGCTGCAGCTTGGCAAAACAGCACCACTTCCATACTGAGTTTTCTGCTTCCTTCCTGAGGAGCAATCTCAGTCAGCACGTTCTCAAGTTGTCTGACTGCACAGCCCAGCCCAGCCAGCAGCATCCCATCACACATTTGCACAGGGATATTCTTTGAGCAAATACTCCTATTGATGAATACCTACCTGCTTTCCTGAGGAAAGCAGGGGAGTTCTCACCAGCTCTCTGAGGGCGCTCCTGGAATCAGTGCAGGTGGCTGCAGGGAGAGCAGGCAGCTTCCAACCAGCTGTTCCACTCTCCAGCAACAATCATGCCTCTGTCAGGAAACAGTGCTTAAGCCATTCCTGGTTGATAAGGCAGGTGGCAGAGGCTCCACTTCCCTGTACTAATAAGCTATATAAAGGCAAGGTAAGGATGACATGTTTGGGGGTGCTAAGGAAGCAGAGGGGCTGCACTGAGCGTGTCATTTGTACTACATTCAAAACCTCACAGCAAAGTTCCCTTGGTTTAGGCATGCAGTCAATATCTGGTCACTGACACGCACACAAAAACTCAGTATTTCTGAATTGTTTCCTCACAGTCTCATTATTTCAAAGCTCAGCGTTTCTAAACAAACCCTGGCCCCTAGGAAACAGAAATAAAGTTCAAACCCCTGTTTCCCATTCCTCAAGGAGCAGCAAGACCTACCTGACATTCCATCCAGGCTTCACCTCTTGTCTCACCTAACACCAGGGACAATCTCTCAGCCTTCTTTTCAGCTCCTTTGCATTACTTCCAGAATGCTTTGGTAAGAACATTCTCCTCATTTGATGCAAACAAGTTAGGACACTGGTGTTTTTCAAGGAGATTTCAAAAGAGCCTGCTGCACTCAGGCTGCTTTGGACATGGGGTGAAGCACTTGCAATGCCAAAAGCCCTCCGAGGCAACTCTTGTGTTGACTGCAGCCTCCACTCCTCTGGCTTCACAGAGAAACTCTTGCGTGTATTTTGTGTAACATACCTTGTTCTGCTCACAGCTTCCTCTGACAGAAACCACGCTCAGGAAGTTTCAGCTTGCTCTTCAGTGAACATCCACTTTGTACCCACCCCACAGTGAACACCAGGCCACCACCTCCATTGTGAGCACAAGCCTTGTTTCATCTGCATCTTTTATTGCTACCTTGAGGCATCATTTTCATCTCAAGAATGTTTCTGCATTTCTTTGCCCTATATCTGGTCTGATCCAGCCATATTCCCAGCATGGGCTCCCTGGGCTTCAGTTGCTCATCAGTAACATCTTGATTGAGCAAGCTCTTGTTGGCTCCATCTGGCAGCAAATACCCTTCGATGTTCCTTTCTTAACTGGTGGAAATTCAAGATTCCCACAAGCATTCTGACAAACTGTGGCTTTCGTCTTGACTCATATGATACTCTTCAAAACTGTATTTACAGTATAAATGACTAGAGCAGGTATGGCTCAGCAGAGCAGTGGGTCCAGCAGCAGCGACACCAGTCTTAACAGCATTTCTTGACCCCAGCACTGCAAAGAAGATTAAGGACACAGCAGTTCTTATTCCTCCTGGGAAAAAAAAAAAAAATCAACTCTACTCTTTTTACCAGTGGCCATGATGCTCTGTTAATAATTTATCTGAGGCTTAGCTAGCATTATTTGGGAAGGAGAAAACATGCATAAAGTAGCATCAGAGCCAGTCTTGCAAAGGAGTATGGACAGCAGAGCAAAACCTCCATGGCCAGGAGGAAAGAGGCAGCTCATACAGAGCACTTCTGTGCCTCTGCACATCTCACTCTACAGAGTCACCTTCAGAGCACGGACTGACTGAAGACTAATAAATTATTAACTTCTCATGTTTAGAAGATACCATTGACATTAATCCCAGAGCACATGTTCAATGCCTTCAGCACAACACATCCAGGGAAGTCAGTAGAAGTGGTATCAGTCACTTCTCTACATCCCATCTGGTATATCCGCAGGGCATCCTCGTGTGCTGGGAGGGCTGAGAGCATCCTGTCCTGTATCCCTGCACCCTGGGGACCATGGGACCCCCCACCACCAGATAACCTGCCATCTACAGCATGAGGACTCTTTCGGTTTTGTCATTCATTGCTTAACACTTTTAGGTTTGGAATGTTTCTGAATGCTCAAATTACTGTTCGTTAACATGAAAAAATTAATGTCCATTTGGCTGCATTACAATGAATAAAATACTGCTGGGATAAGAATCTGCTTGAGGCTATAGGTGCAGACCTTCAGAATCGAGGAAGAAAGACCTTGAGTGGTATTTAGGACTGAAGAAAAAAAAAAAAAAAAAAGGCAGTGACTCTCAGTGTTCCTCAGCTTGAGAGAGATGAGGGGAAAAATTCCCATTGGTGAATATTCCCGTTACAGGTGGTTTTGTGCTGACCGTTTGCCTCCAGGAGTTTTGCACACTGACTGCCAAAACTGGATTACTATGAAAACAGGATGCTGCACCCGTGTGAGCTGCTGTCACTCTACACATTGTGGAGGTCACTGCGAGAAAAGGAAAACAGGAGCAGCCTGCCCAGACGAGGCATTGGCCTAACACCAGCCTCTGCTTGTGGGAGGCATCCAGCACATGGAAATGTGTGAGAATCTCGCAGCAGATGAGGAGGGCAGGAGGTTATCCAACCGTTTAAGAGGTCTCACCTTGATGTTTTTGCAGACTGGTTGAACTACAGAGCTCAATATCCTCTCTGAAATATTTATGACTCTTGGCTTTCATACCACATCATTACAGCCTTTTTCCAAGTCCTGCATATCAGGATCTGGATGTGGTAGGAAATGCAGCTTTTTGACTGCAGCCTGTTTGTAATTAACGTGGCATCCTGATATTCTCTGTGTGATCAGGGTCTCAGGTCTGTATTAGAAAAAGCTCAATCTCTTCACTTTAAATATAGCTTCCCTCTAGCCAATTCAAATGGGCACACACAATTGCTTTTGCAATTCAAGGCAGTGTACACAGAAGTTCACGCTCTGCTCCTGGCTCTTTGCCATATTTCCCTACAGCTAATAACATTCTGTCTAGAAACAACCAAGCCGATAATTTGCACCCATCAACCTCGTGTAACATAATGTGCCAGCTATTTAGTACTGGAAAATTTATTACTCAACAAGAGTCAAGGATCTTGTACCAAGCAACACTCCCACTTTCCAATTCCTGTCGTTTAAGTTGCTCTACACAGTTTGCCAAAACATCCCACTCCCTGGTCCCTCTGCAGATTTAAGACCAGCATTTATATGTATTAGACTGCTCATAGAAAGGAAACTATAAAGGTATCTATAAAATCAAAGCACACAATGTGTAACAGAACTCTCAGATGTAATATGTACAAACGAGAAGAAATATTGAACTTGGACACTGGAGCAATTACACACCATCACATTTACACCACCATCTCCTCTAGCAAGGAAAGGGGAGGGGCCTCTGTCTGAATGGGGCTTTGGCCATTTGTCTCACAAGTGCTGCAGATGACCACTAATAAAATGTAGGAAATTCATCATAGTAATGAATGACCATGAGTGCAATTCCTTTTCATAAAATAGTATAATTGCAGTAATTAACTGCCTGGTTGTTTAGTTGCACACCATGGCTGTTGCACATAATCCATCACAGTTTCCAGTGGTAACAGCACATTAAACACATCCTCAGCTACGAAACTCAGTAGTCGTAGCATGGCAGTGAGTTGCAAACCTAACAGAACCACAGAACCACAGAATCTCAAGGGCTGGGAGGGGCCTCGAAAACTCATCCAGTGCAACCCCCCTGCCACAGCAGGACAGGAACTCATCCAGTTGGGTTTGAATGTCTCTAGAGAACGAGATTCCACAGCCCATCTGGGCAGCCCCTGAATGTGCTCCATCACCTCAACAGTAAGGAAGCTTTTCCTTATGCTTGTTTGGAACCTCTTCTGTTCCAGCTTGTCCCCGTTGCCCCTTGTCCTGTCATTGGCCATCACTGAGAACAGCCTGGCTCCAGCCTCCTCACACCCAACACCCACCTTTTACATGTTTGTAAACATGAATGAGGTCACTCCTCAGTCTCCTCTAACCTGTCATCTCTCCAGGAAAATCTGAAGTGGGGACAAAGGCTTGACCTGAATGCCCCAGAGTTTAAAAGCATCAAAAGTGACTGCAAGGAGCTGCTAAATATTTGCAAGCCATGTGCCATGCACCTACCAAGGTCTGGTGACTTCCAGGTGAGAGGGAGGCATTTCTGTGGCTCTTCTAGAGCACTGCCAGAGCTGAAGCAGACACTGAGAGCCAGTGCTAGGAAGTCTAAATTCACATTATATTTCATAGCCATGGATGACAAGGGGAGGTGTCAGCCCTCTGGCATGCCAGGAGACCCACATCCTCCTCAGGCTGGCACAGAGAAGCCCTAGAGGCAGGGGTATACTGGTGTACCCCCTGCAGCTCTCTCCATGAGGACATGTTTGTCCTTCACACATGCTCTACAAGTCCTGGGTCCACTGCCCATGGCTGCCTCTGGAGGGCTGCTCCTGGGAGCTAAAGGATGCCCTGACCTACATGGCTGCAAATGCAGCCGAAGTATAAAATAACAAACCTTTACCAGTGTAACAGAGGATGAATTGGTTTTGCTGTAATGGACAGCACATCTCTGTGCTGCTCTGTATCCATACAGATGTATTGCTCTGGGCAATATGAGCAATTAAGCTGTAATGAGCTGCTTCCTCTGCACACACAAACCTGGTCCTGAATTCCCTAAATTAAACTGTAATGAATGATCCAAACCAAAATGAGTCTGCAGGGGACAGCATTGAAGGATGGTCTGTTGGCAGTGAATCTACTTGACCTTTTTTCTTTCTCTCTGGGAGACATTGGGATGGGCAGAGGGGTTCTGGAGCAGGACAGGAGCTCAGAGGGCTGAGGGATGTATGTTCTTTGTCTGACGAGATCCTACCTCTGTCCCCATGCACAGTGCTGGAGAGCCATCCCCAGTATGGGAGCAAGAGAGTTCAATAAACTTTTTTTTCCCTTCAGGTAATGGAAAAAGAGACAATGGCTTTTGTGTCTTACAGAGACGCTTTTTTACATTTCTACAAATATTTGAATTCAGTGATTTCCATCCTCCCTGAACAGCAGAACACAGGCACACAACCAGCTGCTGCTACAACTCCAATCTCCTTTGCAGCCACAAACCAGCCTTCACAGAGTAGTCTATGCCCTAATCTTACATTCTATTCCCATCTTAAGAGAATCTTGCATTTGCTCTGATGAAAGGATTAACTTGGAAGAGAGAGTTTCAATATCTCAGGCTCATGCACATCTGGTTCATTTTCCATAGTGCATCATTTCCCACCAACAGGACAAGCTCAGCTCCAAGAAATATCTAAGGGGTAGACACAAAAACAAAGGTAGGGATGAGGCTGGATAAAAGCACACACAAAATGCAGTTGCAGGATCATCAGGAATAACAAAAGAGCTGGCCACTGCAGACAAATAAGATTAACACAGCAAGACACTGGGTAATTAAAACAGTTGTCCTTATGTAAAATTCAGCAGATATTCCCAAATGCCAATGATAGACAAATTGCACCATCTGGTCAGCCAGATAAAGTCTTTTAACAAGAACTTTCTAGACTGAAGGATCTCATCCATAAAAACAGGTCATGCTGCTACACTATGATTTTCCAAATTGAGGGCAGTCTGCTCTTCCTCTTCTCCCTCACTTCATCCCAACTCCAACAAGCACATATGGTGCATCCCTAAAGTGATACTGGCCAAAGAAATCATAACCTGTCCTTAACTCTCTCCTTTCCTACAGTGACGATACCCTATTTTACCAACATTATTGTTAAAAGGCCTTTGGTCCTCTTCAGAACCCTCTGCAGAGCCACAAACCTGTGACAGGCTGATAAAACTTCCCTCCAAGAGCTAGTAACTCTGTAAGACAGCTTTATTCAGCCCTCAGGACATTAAGCATCCAGGAGGCAGACCACAAGCAAGTTAGGGATTTTTTTCCAATGTTTCTGACATCAAACAGGTTTATTCATAGAATAGCAGAATCATTAGGGTTGGAAAAGACCTTTAAGATCATCAAGTCCAACCACTAACCCACCACTAAACTACACCATATCCCTCAGCACCTCATCTATGTGTCTTCTGAATATCTCCAGGGATGAGGACTCCACCAGCTCCCTGGGCAGCCTGTTCCAGTCTTTAACAACCCTCTCTTCCTAATGTCCAATGTAAATCACAACTTTAACCCATTTCCTTGTGTCCTGTCATTCATTACTGGAGAGAAGAGATCAAACCCCTATCCCCACACTCACTCCCTGCACACTCAGAGGTGCTGGACACTCCCAGAGCAATAGCAGCAGAGAGTCTGAAGACCTTTCTGCACTGTCTATGCAACTATACTCAGGCCAAGTCTACAAAACAAGCCCAGGATCCCCAGGGATCCTGTCCCATATGACCAGGTATATGAGCCATTTCAGGAAAAGGCAGAGGTAATCTTTGCATTTATCCCAACACAGCTGGATTAGCCCTTGATGTAAAACAACACACCCTCCAGGCCTTCCCACATCAAACATCTGTAAATTGGCCATTATTTTGGAATGTCTATTCATAGCCCTCAAAAGTCAGCCAATTAGTGAAGGGCATGAAGCTTTACCTGAGATGCTGATGATGCTAGACCATCTTGAGAGAGTTGTTCCTAAACTGTTAACTCTTCAGACTTCATTTTGAAGTGATGATGAACTAAGGCTACATAATCATCCCAAAGGCTGAACATCAGGAGCACTGTCACAAAATGAAGCAGCTTGATTTGGAGGGAAGCTCTCCTATGCCAGTTTGGGTTCACAAATCTAATGGGTCTAATTACTGGTTTATATGTATATGTATTCCCTTGACTGTGCTGTGAAATCTAAATACTTACTGAAGACCTTTTCCCTCTCTGAAAAAACAATACATCCCTGAAAGTAAATAAATATTCATACACATCTGCCCATCCCAAATGAAAGGAGAATGAATCAATGATCTCCATAGCTCAGGAATCTCCCGTCAAGTGCCCTGTGAGTCGGGGGTTTGATGTGGAGTTTGCCTTCATGAGATTCTGTTTAATACAAGTTTAAAAGTCAGACAAGCATGGTACACTAAATCAAAGCTGTTTTTGGGGCTACACCACATGGCAAAACATCCATCTGTTCTCTTAACATCACATTGTGAGCTGCTCTTTTAACATTCACGGCAGAAGGTGATTTTCAAACACCCAGAGTACAGCTACAGCAGTGCTGTATCCATTAAGGCACCTGTAGGTATCTTCATTTTCATATGTTGAATTATTTACTAGGAGTTGGAGACCAGCCCTGTCCATGGCACTGGATTTGTGATGCCATTAGAGGTAAGATGGTAAAGACAATTGGACAACAAGAAGAGATCTGCTTCAGATAACATAGGTTGCCTGGTTTTTGATGATGTGCCTTAAGATTTAGGATGCAGAGAAGTGATATTTAAAGAAGCATTTGAAAAGAGGAGAGAGGCTACAAGTAGTGCTCATATTTCCAGGTTCTCGGAGGATGACAGAGCACGGTGTGTGGGGCAGTGTAACCGCTCCCGCAGAGGCTCTGGGAGACAGGAAGGTATTTAAAGATTAATCTGTAGTGCAAATCCAACTCCTCTGTGTCACACACAATCTTGTAATGAAAATGTACACACAGTACTGAGGGGGGAGAAGGAGGAATCAGAAAGGTAAATGCCACTTGTGGCTTGCCTTTTTTCCCTCATGACATTTGCAGTAGCTCGTGTTCTTGATCCAGCTCAAACATTTGAAAAAAGCAATGGTGTGGGAGATTTTTATACATCTGGATATAAATGTATTAAGATCAGCAAAACTCCTTCATTTGATTTTGATGCCTGGAGGCTTAGCATTCAGGCAATCTAACCTCTCCCTGGTGTCAAAGCACTCTATTCTCCCCCCATAAGTTCTCAACAATAATTCACATCTCTGTGTTGCCTTGATCAAACCAGTCTTTGAGACTTTTGTCTACATCATGTCCTAATCAGCTCCTAAGACCACAGGGAAGTAAGGTTTCTGGCAGAAAAGATAAAAGCTATTTATTGTGCTGACCTTTCTGATTAATAGGTGGAGTTAGGTATAAAATCATTTTTATCATGTGAATATAATAACTTGCAAGAAAACAAAAGGGCATTTCAATTTTTTATCAAAACCTTTAGTGAGAACATAATCCCCCAAGGTGAGCTTCTGGGACAACCCAAGTTGCCAGGAGTGAAGAAATATCCTAAAAGTTTGGTATTAACCGAGAACTGATTCACAAATCAGCAGGGATGGTCTGAAGGAGCCAGTCACTCCTTATCCCTGACTATGGAGAGGTGCCTGACATGAACCTGTGCTGCAAGTAAATGAAGTCAGGGGCCAGACTCATTTTAAAAAGAGCACAGTGCCAGGGTGAGCTGCAACCCCAAGGTGCCATCAGCCCTCTCCAGCATCTCTCCCCTCTCTGCCAAATACAGCTGAGTGAATGAATATTACACGGATTTACAGCACATCTGAAAAGTAAACAAAAGCATGCAAGCTCAAAAGAGAAGGAAAGGAGCAAGCAGCCCCCCCAGGAGAGCTGCAGGTGCCTGAGCTCTGTGCAGAGCCTGCCATGCCAGGGGAGCAGTGAAGAGAGGGTGATGCCAGGGCAGCAAAGCTGAGCAGGGGCACATGGGATGCAGGAGCCTTTGAGCAAGGTTTGATTTTGCACCTCCTTCATGCTGAGCTGGTAAAACTATAAGCAGCACTGGTGAAATTCACTGGGAGATGGGAGAAGATGGGCCAAGAAGGCTTGACCATGATTTGCTGGCCATTAACACAGGGGTGTTTCACTTTGCAAATCAAGGAAAAGTCTGGATTTTCTAAACAACAGCATTATCAACTATGCCTCCCACGTGGGCTTCATCTTCTGAAATCTTTCACTTGAGCCTAATTAAGTAGATACTAATTAGATCACAGTGGTGTCTGACTGTGTATTAGACCCTGAGAATACATGAGCAACCTTTCATTTTTCCCACAGTACTACATGAAACCTGCTTCCCAACCTTTATCAGGTACACAAATTCCCAATGAAATCACAGAATTGTTCCCAACAACTTCTACAGAAGCCAAACTGAACACATGCAAGACACAATTGTACTGGGCATTTAACAATCCCCTACACATGAAAGTTTGTAGAAGACAAAAAGACCCTTTTAAACCACTCATGGAACTCATGAGTACCCAGTGCCTGTTCCCCACCCGTACTCACCATGAGGAGAAAAAGCAGTCTACTGAGGAAAAAGCATAGCACAGAGGAGAGGCAGGGAAGTCAGCCACAGGCTACAAGTGCCCTACATTATGATACATACACACCATTAAGCTTTGTGCCAGCACAGCACATATTTCCAACTGTAAAACATAGGTATAGAAAAAGCTTCTATTGCATTAACAAGTTACAATCCTTTCACTGACCCAAGCAAAACTTTCACAGCATTTCCCTTCCACAGGGAGATGGCACAGGCTGGGGCTGGACCAAAACCCCAGGAAAGGATGGGTCTGTCATGGTTTTTTTTCCCAAGCAGTTACTCAGAGCCAGGTACAGTGTCATAGTCACAGTGCTGTTCTGCACACTAATCATGATTCTTTCCAAACAATGGGGCAACCTGGAAAGTATCCAAACCTGCAAATCTTTGGTCACTTTGGCTGTTGTTACAGTAAATTGGAAAGGACAAAGAAAGCATCCAAAGCACTTTGGCTGCCAACATCCCCTGACTCTACCATCCCTGCACAGGGGAGCTGAAGATAAATCCCCCAAGAGCAAAACCTCGAGCTGTTTCTCTGCAGAGCTTCCCAGACTGAGGAGGGGATCTTTGTAAGGGGGGAGAAGAATCGACTGACACAGTTAACCAAACATTAATCTCTGAGCTCCCACTAAGCCACATGAAGTCTCTTCCTCTTCCAAGGAACCAACACACTTCACCAACAAAACCCACAAGTTAAGAGCGTTATCTCCTCAGAAAGACACCAACTAGCACTTCAGGACCCAGCTCCTGACAGCTGGTCCTCCACCACAAGCCAGAGCACTGCTTTCTCTTTGCTGCTCTGCAGCATACAGCAGACACTTCCTCACTGTTTTAAAAGTTGTTTAAAATTACCTTCTGACCTGAGACCCACCAGATGGAGGTTTCCAGCTGGAGAGGTGCTGCCTGGACCCAGGCACTGCATTTTCCCAGACATTAAGACTTAATTACCTTCCATCTTGATGCATTGTGATTGTATGAACCTAAAGGCACACACCTAGCTATGTAAGGGTTTTGAAAGTGACAGTATTTTAAGGCAAAAGAGAACTTTAAATACAATTTTTTAAGCACAGTATGGCTGAGATTCCAGGCTGTCATCAGAAATTGAGGATCCTCTTTTAGCAGAGGGCTGGAAAGGGCACTATGTCAGACAGCACTTGGTTGTCTTTGTACCCATCAGCCTCTTAAAATCAGCAGATATAAAATGAGGGCTTGCTAGATAATCTGTGGGGGTGGAAAGACGTCCCAGAGTGTCTGGCCCATCCCTTAGGGCTCTGGCCCAAGGGTGTTCTCTGGTTAGAGGGTGCTGGCTGTGCCAGAGCAGGGAGCGAGCTGCTGCATCCTGCACTCCGAGCAGTTTCCAAGTCTCACTCACTCAGGGGCATAATTGTGAGGACTTTGGAAATCATTCCTCTCTGCCCATGCATAATTTCAAATCAGCCTCCCAGGCAACCAGCAAGAAGAGCTCCACAAAACACAGTGGTAAGCTTTGAAGTTCCAGCCTCTGTTCTGTTTCCAGAAAGATTTTGATTTAATGATAGATGCATATCCTGCCATGAAAGAAATTTCATCATGGAAAACAAGTTATCTGGGTGTAAATATAACCCAGAGTGCCAAGCTGCAGTGTGGAGCAGTCTCTGGAGAACAACCAAGACTCTGGGTCAAGCACAGCTGAGCTCAAGCCTGGGCTGAGCTATTCCCTCAGGTGTGCTCTTGGGCAAGAAAGTCCACCTCTGTCTCATTTCCATAGCTACAAGAGTAGTAAAGAAAGCAATTACCTGAGCACAGTTGTGAACCAAAATGTTTGTCAAAGCTGTGCAAAAACCAGGTTGATGCCAAGAGTTGTGCAGGCTAGAAGCGACCTGGAAGCAGCGACTCACATTGGCTCCCCTCCTCTATGGGCTGCACGAGTACATCTCAGCTGTTCAGCATGTGGAATGCCTTGCAAGATGTCAGCAAATCATTTAATGGTTCTTATAAGTTACTTTTTATTACTGCTTCAGTAACCATAAATTTAATTTGGTCACATCAATTGTATTAATATAAGCACCCTCAGTTTACTCATTATAATTAAAGCAACAACGGATTTAAGAAGAAAATGTCTTTCTTATCCCAAATAAAGCAGAGCTTGGATTTTGCTTCTCCCTAGCCATTCACTCACTTTATTAAGCCTTAACAAAGTACACCAGGCCCTTAACAAAGGTTGAGGCACAGCTTTCCACTGAGGTAAAACACTCCGAGCAATCAGAGCCAACACAGACTTTGCCTTTTCCAAAGACATTTTGCAGCCTCCACCTGGCAGAGCACAACAAAATATGTGAATTGGGCAATCTGAGTAGTCACTGGTGGCTCTGAGGACAGCGTTTGACCCCGTGATCAGTCAGAAAAGGTTTATGTTACAACACCTTCCCATTCTCCTTCTAGGGCACAGTTTGGGGACCCTTAATGGGCTTTTAAGAGAACTATTATGAAGAAAACAAAAAGTGCTGGTGCAAGTTTCAGTGTCCAAACCAAGCAAGGGCTAGCCAGGCTTGCGGTATGTTTTTCAAGCTGTTATTAATCCCTCAGGTCAGCACAATCCTGGTTAACCCTGTCCTGGGGCTGCAACTGGTTTCATTGACTTTTTGGAATCTGCTTTTGCAGAGGTGAGACTGACAGTTTGTTTTGCTTGTGAAGCCACATTTGAATAGCAGAATCCAGAGGCAAAGGGCTGGTGCTCCACATTCAGTACAGGGTATCCTCTCAAAATGACTTACACACAAAAACATCTTTTTCACTCTATGACTTTCTGGTTGGGCTGTTCTCTTGCCTCTGATCTGGGTTTCCAGAACCTTCACCCTGTCCAAAGTCCCAGGGAACCTGCAGCTTGTTGAGGGGCTGCTCACAGATCACAAGGCAACTGAATATGAACTAAGCCAAGAAAATAAACCACAAGAAAGTGAAGCCTTTCCTTCTGCTTGCATGGATTCTGACATGATCAGAGCAAACCTTCAGACGATGCAGAAAGAGAAAAATAACATCAGCATTCCTCACCTGAGCACCAGTACCTCTACATTCTAATAGCAATTGAAGGCTGCTTATTAGACCACTGCTTTTCAAAGGATTTGTTTCATATCTACTCTCAGAGCACTGAAGTACAAGGACCTGCATGCTGAGATGTCCAACAGAGCCCTGCCAACCTCACTCCTGCCTCTCCCCTCATGAGCTCCACAGCCTTTTCTGCAGGCTTCAAGAAACAGAGATCTCACCAGTTTTAGAGCAGCCATGAGCCAACTGTCCTGGGCACTTTGGTTTCTGCCAGAGGGATGCAGCAGCATCACACCTTTCCTATTCAGCTTAAATCTCAGGTCATCAGCTCAGACTGGAGAGCTCCTTTAACCCACTTTGTGTGAAAATGGCCAAAATATCTACTGCACATGGGCAGCTGGTTTACAAGAGGTGCCAGCAAATATTTGGGAAGGAAACTACTCTCCTGACTCCTCCCTTTCTCCTCCACACATAATTGTGTGCAGCTGGGATCCCATTGGAGCTGTGCCCCTGCAAACCCCACTCCCCTTATCTTTGAAGATGTATCTCAGCTCATGCGTGTGCTGCTGATTTTTATCTCAAATAATGTCAGCAAAATGAACCCACTGTGACTTGGATTTTCCAGATACACTGCTCTTGTCAGCAGCAGAGCTCAAGTGTTCTTTTTCTTTCACACTTATTACG
This sequence comes from Urocolius indicus, assembly GCA_013401255.1. Lineage (NCBI taxonomy): Eukaryota > Metazoa > Chordata > Aves > Coliiformes > Coliidae > Urocolius > Urocolius indicus. The sequence continues at coordinate 335,262 of WBNH01003138.1, read as the reverse complement.
TTGGAACAAGCTTTAAAAGCCTAAATAACCTTCCTCATAACATCATGTAAGGCATTATTATAGCCTAGGATTAATTTTTTTCTGAGCTATTTACAAGCAAAAAGGTCAAATTTGGGCTTGGGCACGGAGGAAGGAGGCAGGACTCATTATCTGCAGAAAGACTCAAGGAAATGGATGAGCATAAACATATGATGGGTTTGGAACCCAAATCTGTGTCGTAGCTTCTAATTGAAAATGATCCAGCAGAGCGCTGGAGCACACATCATTAGCTACAGGGGAAGTGACAGTCAGAGTTACTGAGCAAAAATGGTCTGAAATCAATGATTTCTTTCTTTTTAGAAGTCTTCCTCACTGCTTAAAAATGCCTTCCGGGTCCCTTTCCTGCTCTGGGTAAAAACTCTGCACTAACCTTTTGCTACTCACAGATCAGCAGGACAAGCCCACAGGCAGAGCACAGCTTTTGCAGGGCATTGCATGGAGGGGCCCTCACAGACTCCATCTCACCGCCCATAGCCTCCATCTGACCCCTCTTGCTGCCGTGCAGCTGTGGGCAGTGCAGGCAGAGCTGCCCCAGCCCTGCCGAGACAGCAGGAGCCACAGGGCAGGTGCAGAGGTGGGGATGCTGCTCCAAGGCTGCAGCTCACCAGCTGCTTCAGGTGAGGACCCAGAAAAGGCTTTTGTTTTGTTTTTCTTTTCCTGCAAAGCAAATCTCCCCCCAGAAACCTGGGAAAGGGCTGAGGCTGTGCTGTTCCTGAGGCTGTGCCTCCCTCTCCAGGCAGCCCAGGAGCTGTAATTGCTGCTGGTTTTCGTTTCATTAAACCTTGCTCCAAGCACAAGTTAATTGCTGTGTGCTGGAGGCAGCCAGTGATACCTGCTGGACAGCCCACATGGGCAGCCCCTTCCCGGGGTGGGGATGGATGAGGACAGGCTGCCAAAGGGCTCTGATGGAAATCATCTCCTGGAGCAGGAGAGGTGTCGTGCTGAGCTCCTGCTCAGGCTGCAAAGCTGCAGAATATCAAATACAAGACCGCTACTGGTGTTTTTGTAATGACATGTTATTCTCTTATGCTTGTGGCAGTTTTGCTCAAGCCTTCAGGGCTTCATCCTGTGATATCTCAATCTGCTGCATCCCCACACTGTGTCCCCCAGCCCATGGGTGCAGAGCAAAGGCACAGCACCCTCAGGCAGCCATCCTGAGCCTGGGGCATGAATCCTGCCAAGACACATGCCCCTCCCTGAATATCAGAATCCCTTCTAGATTTGCCATCCTAAAAAAATCCCAAGTGCCCCATGACAGGGATGTCAACACTGTCTTTCCCCTCCCATGTGAGAAAGATCTCACTCCAGCACACCCATAGAGCTTTTCACCCCTATTTCTCTGAACTTTGTTGGTAGGAATTTCCTCTTAGCTGTCTTTTTGAGAGGCTCCCCAGCAGGGACCAACGTTTCCAGCTGCACAGCCTCAGGGCAACTCAGACCCTGCCAGGTCTCTGCCCACCACCAAGCTGTATCCCTGACAAAGAACCCTTGACTCATTCCTGGCCTATTCACAGGGGTGAGTGACACTAAACAGGGACTAAAATAGTCTATAAACAAGAAAAACAAAATCCTTTCCTAATTATTACTCATTTTCCTCAACTGCTGGTTAACAATATTGACTCTTGTCCTGCATCCAGGCTCCACTGCTCCTTGAGAACAACTCACAGCCTCAAACACAGATGAGAGAGCTTGATACTTTGCTCACTGACAGCCAAGGTCTGTCCTAACTCAGAGATAATCCAGCAACCAAAGAAACCAAATCCCCTTGCAATTACCCCCTCATAACAATCCAAATAACCCTCTCTCCTTGTCATAACCCACGCAGGGGTATGTTCACAGCCAGAGTTGGGCTGCACCGCTTTGCGCTGATGCTCCTGCAGAAGCTGACTGCAGTCCTTGGACATCAGAGGGAGTCACAGTGCAGAGATTGTAGTTATTCAGTGTGCTAACTGCATTCCTATGTGCTCATTGCATTGATGTGTATACTTAATGTATTTATTTAACTCCATGGAAAATGTGCCAGGAGATTTTCCAGTTTGTGTCCATCTTCAGTAAAGGGAAATAAACTCAACCTCACTCTGAGCCCTGCACAGAGCATTATTGCCATTCATACTGAAAATTGATGCTGCCAGAATGGATATTATCTTATTTCTGCCACAAGAATCATATGAAATTACATTGCTTAACAAAGCAAGAAATAAATGTAGTAGGGAAGCAGAGTCCAGTGCTCCCAGAGCCAGCAGCACAGCCTGTGCAGAGCCCACTACACCACTGAACACTATTCCTACCACAGGAAAGCTGCAACGTTCCACTTCTATATTTCTTACTGGTGTCACGCAGAAGGATGTGGCTACTGGGAGCATGGAGGATGCAAGTGCCTCTCATAGTAAGCTGCAGTCTATGTCCAATACAGGGAATCATATATTCATATAAACCAGTTGCTTTTTACACTCTCCTTTCTAATACAAAGAGTCACTTATTATGCATCTGAACCACTGCTCTTTGAAAAGGATGGGAGAGGATGTCTGGGTCTCAGCTGCCGTTTGCTTGAGAAGCTGAAATATGGACCATGAATCAAGAAATCCTACAGTGCCAGTCGTAAGAGCTTCTTTGCTCTGTCACTCAGGGGAAATCAATACCACCCTTAGCTGGAAAATGCAGTCCCTATGCAGCAAATTGCTCATCTGCCAGGTTTCTTCCCAAATCCCCACTGCTGCAGACTCTGAGCATTTCAGGGGAGCTGAACCACACAGGACAGACTCAAAACTTCTACTAAGACAAGTAAAACCATAAAACATCGCTTTTACAGGCTACGGGTATGTGCTTACATGGGATGATTCCCTCCCCCTGACTTCCTCAGGCTCCTGTTCCCAGTCAACTCAAGTACCTGGAGAAACAGATGAGTTCAGGAATTAGTCCTCTGGTAGTCATGTTGGGGTTTATTCTAAATAGCTCAAGTGATTCCTTAATGCCAAAGAAAGGAGGAGGGGGAAAAAAACAACCCCAAGCCAGGCAGGTATCATGAGGACTGTTATGTCCCAGACTGAATAAACCTGAACCAGGTTTATTCAGGGGCAAGGAAGGAAGGAAGGAAGGAAGGAAGGAAAACCTTCCTACATCCAAAGGCATAAGGCTTTTAGGTACAATCTGTTCTTTCAAGCACCTCACAACTCTGGAGTATTCAGCCTGGTCCCACTGCTACTTTGCTGGCCATATAAATGGGACTATGGAGCTGCTGAGGCAGTTTTATGGATTTACTACAGAAAGTGTAGTTTTCAAAACTCCATTCCTGCTGTGGGCATAATCAGGGGATAATTAGGACCTAGTGAAGCCTACAACCTTTCTGCTTTCCCTCTTTCTCTGCTTTTCAAGAGCAGAGAGAAGATAAGAGCTCACACAGCACGCCAGACTCTCTCCTTTCATTTCTGTTATCACCTTGCTAATGACTTTGTGGTTTCCAAACCAGGCTGCAGGAAGAGGCTCCCTTTCACCTCCTCCCACACCCTGCTCAGGGCACAGTAAAACCCTACAACAGATTCTTGGTGATGGTCATTGTTTCATTTTCTAACGTGGCTCCCAGTAACTCTTTGGAAGCATTTTCAAAACCTACTTTTAAATAAGATGTATAAAGTCCATCCAATTCCCTTCCCAGACCCAAGCACCCACTCCTGAGAACAAGTCACTTCTGAAACAGCCCCTTACCACTACTGATATCTTCATTGTTTCACTTTGCAACTCATTTCTTGGCTCCTCTCCCATGCCAGTCAGACCCAAGCCCAGCAAGCAGGGCCACGTGCTGTGGGACAGAAGGAAGCCAGAGGACACACAACTTCAGGCTTGAACGTGCTCATCAGATTAGCTGGGCATCATTACCTCCCAGGCAATACACCTCTCTTCTGGGCTCACCAGCTCCTTTTGGTAGCTGGACACACACGCTGGTGACTAAAGAAGTGATTGTAGGGTACAGGGGTGGCCAGGATTTGGGATCCCCTGGGCATCCAAACCCAGGAGTGCAGACCAGCTGTGTGCAGAGGTGTCCAGGAGCAAAGGCAGAGCTATTACCCAAACAGATTGCGTGACTTTACACATGTCCTTTCCAGCAATCCTCATTATTCCAGGCCCTTAGGATGGCTCACAGGTTGGCTGTGTCCTCTGGATAGTTATAATGAGCTGCAGCCTACCAACTCCCCCCTCAAAATGTGATTGTACTCGTGCTGACTTATCTGACTGCAGCACTCATCCTGTAACCTGGGAATACTTACAAGCAGCAGGGGATTTCTTGCCAAAATGAGGTGGGAGGAAGAAAGCAGGTGGCTGTTTGCTCACCTTTCCATACACCTGCCTACCTGACATCTCCTGCAGCCTGGGAAAACCTTCTCTAAGCCCCAACAGTGTGCCTGCAGCACAGCATCTGCTGTTCATACCCGTTCATTCACTGCAAAGGTCCTTCTGGGCTTGCAAATGCTTAAAATAAAGTGACCATAAATGTGAATTATTAGCCTTTTATAAGCCTGAGCTCTCTGTGAGTCACTTCTCTAGCAGCCACTGCCAGATCAGCACACAGGTCAGGGAGGGTTTGCATTCATTTTGCTTCCTGTGCTTATCCCCACTCCTTTACAGTGCTGGATTTTCTCTCAAGTTTCCCTGCTCCTCCTGCGAGCCCCAGAGATGGGATTGCCTCCTTCCCCTGGGCAGGAAGGCTCAGAGCTGAGCATTGGTCCCTGGCCATCGGGCTCAGCCCACTGCACAGCACCAACTGCATCATCTTCCCAGCCCAGAAGAAATGCACATCTTCCTCCCACCACAGTAATCAAACACACTGTAAAACCCCTCCTGGGTGGGTGGCTGTGCCATGGGAACGGAGCTCCTGAGGCACAGGAAACAGGGTGATGTGATTTCATGGGAGCTTCACTCTCACTCAGGCTCTGCTGCTTTGGGAGGAAATTGCTTTTATGAAACAATCACTCAACCCACGTTAAGAAATCTATCAGCAGGCAGGACTGCTCCCAAGATGGATTGGGCTGGAGCTTTCCACACTGAGCCACCTGCATTTAACATGGGCAGGGACCCAGAAGGGACAAGAAATCATGGGCAAAGCTCAGGATGCTGCAGTTATCTCATATAGCAGGGCTGAAACAGGGATTTAGCTGGCCAGAAATGGCAGGAGAAATGGACCAAGAAACAGCAAAAAGACCTTTCTGTGCTATCAGGAGCCACCAAAGGACACATACAATGGCATGGGACAGGAGAGCAGCACATCCTGTGCAGCAGTGCAGCCCATTCTGTCTTTTTCTATAAGCAAATACATGACATACAGCTGGGGACAAGAGTGGTACTGAACTAAACACAACACCATCATTAGTGGGTTTGGCTGGCAAGGCATTGAAAAACAATCCATCAACAAGCCCTATCACCATCATCCTTGGCCAGCTATAACAACTGCATCACTATAGCACAAAGAGCAGTACCATAGATGTATGATATATGAAGTACAAGATGTGTTTTCCCAAACATCTGCAGGGCAGGCAAGCAACAAATCAACTTGTTGTAATTAAGTCTGATAAAGTGATTATTTGAGCATGACCTTCACAAAAAGGGCAAAAAAAAGGTCTCCTGTCATTCATGAATGTTCCTGATGCAGTGGGGCTCTGTACTAAATAGATGTCCATCATTGGAATAGTGTCAAACTGAGACACAGGTAGTCTTAATTAGTGCCTAGCAGGGGAGGACAGGATGATGGCTCAAGAAGAGTTGCTTTTCAGGCATTAAATGTTCCTGCCAGGAACTGGCTCCAAGGTGGGCTTCCCACAGGGTCAGAGCCTCCTTCAGGCATCCACCCACTCCATGGGGTCCCCCACAGCATGCAGAGATGCTCTCACAGTCTCACTCCCTGTTGCTGCTGCAGTTTAGCAACTGCCCAGCAACTTCTTCCCCTTCTCAAATATATTAATCACAGAGGTGTTACCTCTGACACTAATTGGCCAGGCCTGGGTCAGCTGTGGCACTGGATCTTACAGGCTTTGCTGTGAATTCATTGCCCACCAGGAACCACTCACCAGAGTTTGATTAGGCTGTTTTCACTAAGTCATCAGTTTGACTATAGTCTGCAGCTTGGCACCATCATCAGTGAACTCCACTCTGACCTGCAGCCACAGAGAGCCACGGGCAGCATGACCCTGGCAGGTGCTGGAGCGGGAGCTGCTCTGAGAGGGGACAGATGCTTCCAGCTCCTCACACGACAACCAGGGCTTTGTATGCTCAGTGCTTTTGGAAACACGGACCCCTATAATCAATCCCTGCAGCAAAGATAGGCCTACAGCATTATCTGTCCTTTGCACTGCCAGGCAATAGATATTAAAATGTTTGAATAGAGAACACTGCAATAAGTCCAGCCTCAGGTCTGAGGGTTTTTTTTTCTTTGTCTTCTGGAAAGTGTAAAAACCATAAAGGAACAGAATAACCACTGAAAGATAAAAATGCTCATCCCCCTGCTTTGAAATGGAAGTTTACCCACGTTACACAAATGCAGCATTTCAGCAGCACCTTTTATTCTCAAAGCTTTTCTATGTTTATATTAAAACCTTGATCAGTGGGATTTATTATTTAACTAATTCCATTTTGCAGGAACAAACCTGAGATACAGCAGTCTTCATTTTAGACAGGGTTTGCTTTGTAATACAGTTTGTGTTTGGCAGGCAGAGGAAGGGAAACCATCAGCCACCAAGCCCTGTCATTCATTTTATCCAACGCCCGGTGCTTTGACTGAGTAACATGCTCTTCCCCACATCCCACTCTGAGAAACACAGCTGCTGGCATTACTGTGCATGCAATGTTCACCATGGTCTCAGCACACAGCTTGACTAATTCAATGAGAAATGCATCCAGTTTGTGCAGCACTTTGGGCTTCAAACTCATATGTGATACCCAGAGTTTAGCAGTGATGCAACAGCCACTGCTCCAAATCAGTCCTTAGCTTTGCAGAAACAGCATTTGAAACTGCCTGTGTCTCATAGAATCATTTTGGTTAGAAAAGCCCTTTAAGCTGATGGAGTCCCAGCCCTCCCCTCACCCTGCCCAGGCCAGCAATGACCCCTGGCCCTCAGCACCTCAGCTCCACGGCTTTGGGAGCTGAGCACTCCCACAGCTCCCTGGGCAGCCTGGCACAGGGGCTGACAGCCCTCTCAGGGAAACAGTTCTGCCTCAGCTCCAATCTCGAGCTGCAGCCTCACCAGTGCTCAGCACAGGGGGACAATCCCCTGCCCTTCTCCTACTGCCACCCCAGTGCTGATCCCAGCCAGGATGCCACTGGCCTTCTTGCCCACCTGGGCACACTGCTTGCTCAGGTTCAGCCACTGTCTCAGTACCTTCCCCTCCAGACAGCTTTCTCACACATCAGAAGGAACATCCCAATCTTTTGAAGAATAAGTAGTACATAAAAAGGAACATTAACCAAAAGAAAGCCCTTGATTGCAGCGTAGTGTTGTGTTTACCCACCTGTGTCAGAACAGAGCTGCCACTCAGAAAATGGGGCAGATACCGCGGGTCTGCAGGTCCTTGCAGATGTACGTTAGAGAGGCAGTGAAGGTAAAGCCATGCAGACTGTGTCCCTGCTCTGCATCCTCCTGCACAGGGAAGCCAGTCTGTGTGCCCTGGTTTGTACACAGAGCTCCTGCTGCCTGGCCAGGGCTGCACATGGCAGTGACACAGCGTTCAGCGTCCGTGCCCAGCAAGGTCAGCACTGCACAGATTTGTTGTAATCACATATCTGAGGAAAGAAACCAAAGTTCTGGAGTTGCTTCTTGCTTTCTTTGAATGGATGTTTTCCTTATGACATAATGGTATAAACATGTAAGGATTCTTATTAAAAAACAAAAGTGCAAGACCTTCACGAGCCAGAACTGAACAGGAGTAAGTCAGCACAGCTCAGCTTGGTGCAATTACTCTTACCCCACTTGCCAAGGCTTTTGATAACCTTAAAATGGTCTGTTAACTACAAAATGACCTGTGAACTCACTTGAAGTCCTCAAGTTCCCAAGTCTCAAGTCATCCCTGTGCTCCTTTGACACAATTAGGCTTCCCCCATCGCTGGATTTCCCAAGGGAAATGCAACAATACACCAACATGTGTCAGAATTTACCCCTTGGGAAAGTGTCTTCAAGCAGGATTTGCTCACAGAAAGGTTGTGCGTGATGTGCAGAAGTCCTGCCCAAACAATCCCCAGGAGGTGTGCTGGCACTGATTCCCTCAGTCATTAACAAGTGTTTCCCTTGTCCTTGAGATGTCTCCATTACACACACCCCTGTCTCTGGCAGAAAGCAAGCTTGACCTTTTCCACAGAATTAAGAGCCAATTTATAGCATATTTTGAATTCATAATGAGATCAAAAGGGATAATGCCAAGATGACCTGGAGATCAGCCCAAGACATAAGAGATAATTGTTTCCTTAATTGCAATGCCTGAATTAAATTACTTTTGCACTCTGTGTACTCAGATGATGTGTAAAGTGGAGGTCTCCCAGCCCCTGTGTTAACACCTCAGGGAGGAGGAGGGCAGTTGATCTCTGGGCTGTGGTTCAGGTACATCCCTGCTCACCCCATCTCCTTGTCAGCTCACACACACAGACCATGGGTTTCACTTTCTGCTCCCAACTGCTACTCTGGTGTCCTGTATCAGGGAAAATGTGCCACGCTGCTCGTAGGGAAAGTTCTATTCAGAGGTAGAGAAACCCATGAATTGGGGCTTCTCCAGCACCCACAGGCACAGGGCTGGGTGCTGATGATGGGAAACCAAAGGTATCAGGCTTTACAGAAAAGTTTGCTTTATGAAGGCTTGATAGATTACTGTCTAAGGTTTTATTGAGTCGGAAATTACTTACAGGTTGGCCTGGTGCTTCTGAATGCTGCTCAGAGGTAATCAGCCATCCTTGCTGGTGCCCTCACAGCCCTCTGCAGCACACTTAGTAATGTCTTTGCAACACCTATGAACTGTTTATTAAGCACCTGCCCTTATGTTTAGCAACTCTCCCGTTTGCCTACTGAAGTTTAATAAGCAAGCAGGGAGTTGTTTACTAATCAAGCACAGACAGGTCATGCAGGATGAAACATCCTTTCCTGGAATACAGGGCTCCAGTGATCACTATCACTGCTCTTCATCCCATCATTCAAAAGCTACAGCTTGATTTTTGCAGATGCCATCTTTCCAAACTATAATGAAAAACTGAAGTTATTACACAGAACTGAAAGTATAAGCCCCTTCCAGGAGCAGACACAAACCCAAGACTTGTTTGGAAAAGGCTGAGTAGTGCTAGTAACACCCCAGGACAGACAGATCTCACCACACTGCTCTGAAACTGCAGTAAAACAGAGTCAGGCACTGTATGGTATTGTCACACAAGCCTCTGGTTTCCTTTCCAAGCCTGAGAGCATCATGATGCTCCTGAAAGCATCACTGGGTCCATCCCATCATCCCAACAGCACTTGCTGGACATCTGCCTGGACCAAAGCTCAGTTTGTTCAAACAGAAGGGAGCATCCATCACAGGGCTCCAGCTCCCAGCTCGCAGGGAAGAAAAGATAAACCCAAACCACAAGCTGGCAAATAGGCAGGGCTGCACGAAGCTGCAGGTACCACAAAGCTTTCCCTGCTCACTCCCAATTGCCTGGTGCTTCTCAGTTGCTTTACTCGAAGGAAAAACTTCTGTCTTCCCAGAAGCACATTTTCAGAGACAGCTCTGCACAATTTGTCCTGTTTCTCCCACAATACCAGCAGACTTCAATTAAAAATGTGATTCCTTAACCAGCAAATTCCTACCAGAGCTCCACCAGGTTCAGATCCACACAACATGGCTCCAGAGTCCCCTCTGCAGAGACACACAGTCCCACCACAGACCGGGAGCTTCATTCTCCTCCAGCCTCAGCTAAAAAGTTGTCGTTATCCCACTGTCATGATCCCAGTGCTTCTGGGTACACTAACTAATGTAGATACATAAGCTCTCCTGCACCTCCAGGACAGCAACAGTCATTATTTACACAGATAAAACATTAATTTGGATTGAAATCCCCCCCCCTCAACACCAGATTTTCCTTCTGTAACCTTTTCTTACAAGAAACACAAGCATCTCCCCAAAAGCCACTTGCATTTGCACAGCTTTAAAACAAGAATGCATCCCATGGGTGATACCAAACCCTCTGTCCCTTGCCTTTTCCTTGCTGAGTCCCTCTGCCTGTGGCTCTGGCCATGCCCAGACACCTGGTACAGCCCCAGCACAGAGTTGGCCCAGCCAGAGCCTGCTGCTCCTTCACCCCTCGGTAATGCAGCTCTGGCTGGCTGCCAGCACAGGGGAGCAGAGTGCTGTTCTGAAACCATTCCTACTGGATGATTAGCTAATACTTGTTGAGCCAGCAGTGTGAAAATTAGATGATTTGGCTTCGAATGGAAGTCAACCCTCTAATCAATGTGCTTTAGCTCATGCAATTCATATTGAATCCACAAATACAACAATAACTGGTGAAGATTATGGTTCTGTACCTGACAGCTCACAACAGCTTTACAGTAATACAGCTGGGGCTTGAATAACCTTTCAAATAAAGCCCACTGGTACCCTCCTTAAAAAGGCAAGTAGCTGCAGGAAGGTCGTTATTTTTCATCTCTTATTCCCATTGATCATTTGTGCAAGAGCAGATCTGTAGGGAGGAATCTGCCCTGGAAGAAATGTCCTCTCCCTGTTGTGGGTACCAGAATCACAGTAACCACAGCAGCAGTTCCTTCACACCACGTTGTCCAGAGGCTTGTCATAAATCACTGATGATATAAATTACTGGGCTTCTCCCAAACACTTGGCCTTCATTGACCAAACACCCCACAAGTGAACTACCTACCCCAGAGACCTCTGGTTTCTGCTTTGGCTGCAGAGAGCCAGAGTTGGACCAATCCAGGAGCTACTGCAGAGCTTTGAAGTGCAAGAAAAGCTTTCGGGTCTTATCCCAGTTGAGTCCAGAAGGAGTTTCCTTCAGTTACAGAACACAAAACAGTGTCCTTACAAGATAACTGCTGGTGACTTCTCTGACACCCAAAACACATCTCAGTCCTGAAGCAATTTCTTTGTAGAGGGAGTAGAAGCATCCTTTTTTTTTGCCCAGAGGCATTCATTCCCCTCACTCACCCTCAGTTTCCCTGTCTGGCAAGAAAGCAACATGCCAGCTGCTTCTTATGGTCATGCTGATGGGAGGCTGCCTCTGCTCAAAACAGTCACTTCTCACAGTCAGCTTTGCCTTTGGCCACAGCCCTTAGCACAGGTTGCAGGGAAGGGTGGATAAAGACATTGATATGGTTATTCCACTGCTTTTTCATCCATTATTTATAAGTGGCTGAGAAGGCAGAACTGTTACAAACACCAGCAAATGTGAGTAGCATCAATTCTAAACAGTTTGTAATAGCTATCAGGTGGTCAGAGGTTTGAATAGCTCAAGGAGTTGCTGAGTTCTCCAGCCTGAGAAAACAATTGATCATTTAATAAAAACAGCAATGTGAAGTGCAGAAGCACATTATTAACCTCAATGTGAAAACATATTTAAACCTTCTAAGCAGGCCTAATTAGAGATAGGGAAGACAGAGCAGTGTGTCACTGTGCTCTCAGCACAGGCCATTCCAGGCATAAAGAATTAAAAGATAACATTAAAATGACTAACGTATTACCAACCTCCTGCATATGCCAGACTCTGGGCAGCCAAATTAAATCTCCTGAATTGCATCCATTTGCACCTTTTGCAAGTGGTTTGGCCCCAGCCCCATGCAAATAACTTCACATGCCTGGTCTGGTGACAATGGGATCTCTGAGGCAGATGAATGAGCTGTGTGGGAAGTTATAAGGTCAGGCACAACTTCAGGTGGGAGCTGAAAGGAATCTTCCAGGCTGGAAGAGCTAGAGGGGGTGCTAGCTTGGGGGAACTGGTCTGTAAGTGGCTATGGACAATAATACCAGTACAATAAGGAGGTAAAAGGACCAGCTCATTTTCCCCTGCACAACAGCACCAAAGTAGGGGGAGAAACAGGGGGTTTTACTGAAAGGCTTAAAGGCTTTGTTTCATGCAGCACAGTGTGCCAGACTCTTCTCTCCTCCTTTCCCTGGCACAATCCCTCTTCATAAAGCAGACACAGCCTCACCTCACCTTGGCTTTCACAACATTGCCCCCAACAGAGAGGCAGAGGGAGTGAATCCAGTAAAGTGAATCCAATCACGTGAATCCAACTTTCTGGGAGCAGGGTTTGAACAGGAGAAGAAAGACCCGAGGCTGGCACTGCTTGGTGGAAGCCAACACAGCTACTCCAGCTCACCTGCTGAATATTCAGCCCCTGAAACGTGTCCCTGTACCTGCTGCCTCTGCCCCATACGCTGGGACAGCTGCTGCCTCTGCCCCACACACACTCACAGCTCTCATCACACCTTACACTACACAGATGCATTGAACACACATGCAAACTGCAAGCAAACAGTGCATAAGCTGTCCTTTTTTCCAGCCAAGATTGCATTTCTATTCTTTTTCTCTCGCCAGATACATGTTTTTATCCACACAGTGGTGGGAGGACAGCCAGATGTGGGAGTCACACGTGCCCAGCCTCACCAGCAGATGAGGAACTATTCAGATGGAAACAACGAGGTGGTACCTTATAGCTAACTGGGTAAATGGCACAGTGCTGGAAACCTGCAATAACAAACCTGTAAGTGAAGTACAAAGAAGGATGAATATCAAGTAAATTAAGGGCCTTGCTGGAGGCTGATCAGAAAAAGAGCAGACAACTACCATCAAAAAATCCCCAAAGCCTCTACCTAGAAGCCCAGCTTCAGTAGAGGAAGATGAAATCAAAGCAGAAAACAAGATTGGTGGTTGTAAAGAGTGGAGAAATCTGCTATAAATCAGATAAAGAGGCTGAGGTCTCCAGGAAGAAGCTCTCTGGTGGCATCCAGCTACTGCAAGGAGAAAATAATTGCTTTGGAGGAGGTCAATGCAGAGCGCTCAAAAGCCCACTAAGCTGTACAAACAGCATTAAGATATGAAGCACCATCAGCCCAGGTTAGTCCAGGTCTCATTTGCACACCCAGGTTTCAGAAGAGAGCAGACCCAGGTTGCTGAGATGCAGAAAGCAGCAGTGGGCCCATGGAGTAACACACCACCCTCCAGTGCTGGGCAACAAAATGCAGCTTCAGTCTTTAGCCCACTCTCCTACAACAACATGTGTAAAGATGCATGCAAATTTAAAACAAGCCCTAGATTGGAAAGCAGACATGCAACTGCAGCTTCACTCAGGGAGCAGAGCTGGTCACAGGCATCAGCACCGACATCACCTGATCATGAACCATCTACACTTGCTGTCAAGAGAAACATTTGAGCTCTTGATTCCCAGCACTTTACCTTGACCTTGACACAAGCTCCCATCCCTGTCCTTTGACTCCACAGAGGAACAACCCCAGTCAAGTCTTCTAAAGACATGAGCTTCCTCATTGGTCTCACCGCATCATAAACAATTTCCATAGAAACTGGAAATACTCCCTAAACCAAGAGAGGTTTCCTCATTATCTTAAGGTCTGATTTGCATTTTAAATGTCACCTGTATAAATTAACACTGTTTACTGCTAACACTGTCATTATCCTGAGCCATTGGCAATAGCCAGCTCCAGACCTCTTTTGTTTCTTCCAGAAAGCTCTGCTACCAGTGCATCCCCCAAAACACTGGCTGGGGCTGTTTCCTTCAGCCAGCGGGGCCTGGCCCCTTCTGCAACCCCACCCCACACCTTTTGCCCTGCTCCCTCACTACCTGTGACCATACAACTCTTTAAGAACATCACCTGGGGTACATTTTGAAGCTGCTGCTGCAGATTGCATGTCGGCTCTGCGCTGCTGGAGGGATGCACAGGCATCGACAGCCTCAGATTCTCAGCCACTTGCTTTGGAGTCTCCTACATTCATGTGTTTAAACTTTCAGTGATTTGTTTAGGTTGTAAATAACTTTTTTTTTTTCCCCTCACACTAAACTTCCACAACCAACAGAAGCTCTTCTCCCCATTGGAAAACTGCTTCAATCAATCATGTAGCCAACAGGCCATGCTTCTAGCAGACAACTGTCACCCTGGCTGGCTCCCAGTTCAGACTGGCAGTTACAAAGGTCAGGTAAATCCTGGATTACACCCCTTTTCCTTGCCAGCAAGGCTCCTGCAACCATGTTCAGGGCCACCAGTCTTGGCTCAGGGACAGCATCACTTCTTATTTCAAACCTAAAGCTAGTAAGAGGCAACTCCTGCACCACAATCCTGTTGTGCTCAGACCAGCTTCTTCAGGTGGGGAAAAACAGACCCGGCCACATCTCCCTATATCACAAGCAGCAGGGATGACTTTCAGTTACACAACATCTTTTCATCCTCTGGCCCAAAAAGGCTTTATAGAAATGAGAGTATTGGTCTAATCCAGCCCAATGGCAGAGAAGGGTCAGGACCTTTCCTTTAAGCTTGTGCAATGCCCTCACACACCCCAGCACATTTCACCTGCAGCCTCTAACCCCTCTGCTGCTGAGCGTTTCCCCAGCATTTCCATAACAGCAAAGTCCCTTGAAGATAAGAGAAGCTCCAGGTGCAGGTCCTGGGCACCTGTCAGGACCCTCTGATGGTGAGCTGGTCATCACATTCCCCTTGGTTCTTTTTTAATATCAGAACAACTTGCAACATTTTTCTTCAGTTATTCTGGGTTTTTCCAGCATTCAGACAAACTCTGGCAGTTATCCCTGGCTGCACATGGGAATGAAAAGCAAAGAGGAGCTGCTGAGACCACAATTCCTTCCTGGAAATTAAGAATCAAGAGGAAAACGACACTTTCCTTAAATATTCACAGTCTAAACCTTTCCATTTAATAAAAACAAAGGCAGAAACATGGGAGGATCTTGGAGCCCTTCCCATGAGGTCCCTGCCCCACCTCTGCACCCACAGCTGAGCACACGAGCGTCAGAGACAAAATATTCCCTCTCTTGACTCTAAAAACCAGCATCTCCAGGTTTCCACCCTCTCAGAGGCAGCAGAGGTGGATACCAGAGCCCCACAGGGTTACTGGCTGATGTCCTTCAGCATCATTGTACAGGGAAATTATCATTCTAAGGAAGTTTGTGGAGTGATTATTTTGTCCAGCTTTCCAGTTCAGCTCAGAGAGCAATCTGGGTGAACTAATTTCATCTCCCTAATGATTAAATGCTTCATATTAATCTAACCCTGTGAAGGCAAGTTCAAGAAGCCTGCTTTTTCATTCCCTGGAATAATTAGATCTTGAGAATAATTTTGTACCTCCTCAGCTTTCTCCAGACTTGTTACTTCTTTAAGAAGCTTTCCTGTACCTTCTGTTGCCATCTGTCCTAACAGCCAAAACAGTGTTTTAACTCTGCCTGGCAAATACATGTTTGGGTTCACAGATGAAATACCCCAGAGGAGCGATGGAGAGCCCAGCTCAGAGAGGTGAAGTGATTCACACCACTGCTCAGCAGGGCCAGGACACAGGCAGAAATACTTCCCCTTCTTTAAAAGCAAGTGGAAACGATCAAGGTCAAGGTTGTTTCTGCCATGGAAAATATCAAGAGGGAGAGGTTTTGCCAACTTTCAATAGAAAGAACCTTACAGCATAGCACTGGCTGATTTTGCAGCAGTGCTGGAGAAACAGATCAGAGCATGGTGGTGCTGGTGACATCCAGCCTTCTGTCTCACAGAATCCCAGAGTGGCGGGGGTGGGAAGGGCCCTGCAGAGCTGCTGCAGCCCCAGCCCCTGCTAAAGCGGGTTCCCCTGGATCAGGGGCAAAGGAATGTGTCCAGGTGGGTTTGGAAACCTCCCGAGAAGGAGCCTCCACACCCTCCCTGGGCAGCCTGGGCCCGGGCTCCCTCACCTCAGCACCAAAGGAATTTTAACTCGTGTTCAGGTGTTCCAGCTGTGCCTGTTACCACTTCTTCTGTCACTGGCCACTGCAGAAATATATCATCCCATTCCTCATCTTGGTCCCAGTTCAGCAGCCATTCTCACCACCTGGTCCTAAATCCATTGCTGTTTCCAGAAGTTAGGGAAATTAAATACACATGAGATTACTAAAATCAATCAAGATCCTGCAATGAACCTGAGGCTCTGGGGTCCTGTGCAGAGCCACTTCTCCCTCTACAAACGCCCTGCACAGTGATGCCAGGGAGATGGTGTTGCGGGCCCATCTCCCACTGAAAGCACAGGGATTGCTTTTGTCAGTGCCACAGGACTTAGTGCAAAGCCCAAGCTTAAAAAGATATTCCATCTCAGGCTTTTATTCACCTCTTCCCAAAGCTTATGCTGTAATTTTGCATCACAAAGTATCTGCATCTTCCTTCACAGAGGATGTTGTTAACTGGTGGTGACGGGGCACTCTCCTGGGGCTGCAGGACAGCACCTCGAGTCTGGTCACACTCAGCTCTCCAATCATCCTGTATCTCCAACACAAAAACATCATTTAAAGAGAAATATTCCATCTGTCATTAAGGAGTCCCTGCAGATAGACCCACACCTTGCGAGCCACCCTCAACATTATCCCTCTAGGGCTCGGACATCCAGCCCAGTGCCCTGTGCAAGCCTCAATACAGCCCAAAGTGCCAGCTGTAAACAGTGCTTTCACTGTAACCCTCCAGCACCCTGCCAGCTATTCTTGGCTATTCCCAGTAGGGAACAGACAGTAGTAGCCTTGACTATTCCCAGTAGGGCAGAGGGCAAAGGAAGGGCAGGTACAGCAAGGAAACGTTGCAGAGTGGTGCTGCCCATCTCTCCAATGCCTAAAAAGCATCCCAATTCAAAAGCATCCCAGTTTAGTTTTCTTTCTAAGCTGTTCAAACTGATACAGAAGTTGTTAATTATGTCTTTGTTTCCTTTGAGGGCTCTCAGCTCAATTAATTTGAATAAAGCACTGAGGTTCCAGTTCAATCTTAATGACAAGGTCTCCCTTCACATACCACTGATTCCAGCCAGCACTTAATTTTAATGATAGTTAAATGAGGCAGTGACAGTTCTATACTGCACGCACTCTACTTACGAGGCACAGGGTGAAATCTCCACTGTGATTTATGGCACTGTAGATCTTCTCTCTCAGCCATGAAGCTATGGTGGTGTATAAGTTAACTGCACTGATTGCTATCAGGAAATATTGCCCAGGTCTTGATGGGAGCTGCTTTGTTTCACTGCTGTTCCCATGGAGACATCCCACATTGCAAGCCCAGCTCTGTGCTCACTTCTAATCCCAGGATTTCTTAGTGCCTGCACTTGGAGGAAACGTAACTGACAGCTCAGGGCTTTCTCTTTCAGTAGTCTGGGATTCAATCCATGCCTAAGGACAGGGCCCTAGCAGAGCAGAATCCCATCTTCCATGTGAATCGCCACATTTCCTCATGGTCTTTAGTGGAAAAGAACATTAGGTCATTATGGGCACATGTGTTTCCACAACAGGAGCTCACCCTAAATGCAGCTAAACCAGAGGTGAGTGCTGCTCTGTTCCAGTCTCATGTGCCCTAACACGTTTCCATTCCGTTCAGCTTTCATTTTTTCCTGTTGTTACAAAGCCATGCAACTCTCACAGCCATGCATTCATTATCAGCTGAGTTATCCCTCCAGGAAATGATGCTGGAGAATCTGAGAAGCAAAGACAAATGACACGTTGTCATTACAGTGGCAAGCTCGCTGCCACAACGGCCTGCAAGATGCAACGGTGAAGCTGTAGAACAGACACAGGGTTGTGCTGCTGGTAGCCAAAGTAAGGTCAGAGCCCAAAGCCTCGTGACAGCAAACAGAAATAACCAGATGCCTGTGCTTCATCAGGAGTCAGAGCCCTGCCTTGCAAGGGATTACAGTTTGTCTCTCTGTTCAACGAGGATGGCACATAAACAGATTTCAAATTGAATTGCTGTATTTACTCCACAGACCATTCTCATCTGTTTGTACACAATATCACTCAGTGTAACGGAAACAAAACCCCAGGGACCAGCTTTGATGTTCTTCTGCCAAGGCCGGAGTGAACCATAACGGGTCGCACTGACATTTCCTCCAGATCCCTTTGGCTGTGACATACCCACTGGTGCCGAGCCTGGCAACCTCCTCTGAGCACAGCATCTCCCCAGCAGCACCAGCAGCAGAGAAGCAACAGAAGCTTTTGTGTGTAGAAGCAGCAGGTTATCCCCAAAGCCTCTTCACCTGCCTCCCCAGAAAATAAACCACTCCTGCTTTTCACCTGTAGTTGATATTTAGAATGCAAGTAAAAAAGGGCCCAGTAAGTGTCTCATAATTGGCAAGATTCAGGAAGAAGAGTGGCTGCAAGGGTTGGGAATTCAACCTCCTTCCAGGGACCAGGAGCTGCCAAAGCAGCTGGAGAAGCAGAAGGCCACCCAAGGCTCCCAGGGGGACCAGGGCTGTGCAGAGGCTCACAAGTCTTCCTTCAGCTCAATGACTCGAGCTGGAAGGATAAAATGGCATTTACTTTTGACCAAGACAAGCAGCTGTAAGAAGACCTCACGGCACAGACCTCGAAAAGGTCCTAAACCTAACAGTGAGGTCTAGAGTGGCGTTTATAAATCCTAACGTCTAGATGAAAAAGGCAGGCACAGGCAGGCTCCAGCATTGATTAACACCCCACAGCTTCATCACCAGGTAATTGCTTCATGATCGGTTTTTCAGCAGCACAAGCCTCAGACTTCCTGAGAGGGAAATTTTAATCTCAGGGTCCCATTAATTTATTGTGCTCGTTAGTGCTGTGCCACAAAAGCTAATGCAAGATCTCTGCAGGGGGGACAGCTCTCTCCTGGGCTTCAGCTCCATCCCTTCCTCCATTTTCCAGGGACAAATCCCACATTTCAGAGACTCAGAATGGTAGGGATTGGAAGACCATCTAGCCCCAGCCCCTGCTAAAGCAGGTTCCCCTTGTTCAGGGGGCACAGGAACGTGTCCAGGTGGATTTGGAAACCTCCAAGGAAGGAGCCTCCACACCCTCCCTGGGCAGCCTAAGACAGGGCTTCCTCACCTCAGCACTGAAATAGCTTCATCTTACATTTAAATGGATTTTTTGGTGTTCCAGCTTCTTTCCATCACCCCTTGTCCTGTATCTAGATACAAGAGAAAAAGGTGCTGCCCCAGCCTCCTCCCTGCAGGGCTGTTCTACACTCACACTGCCCTACACTCTCATCACCTTCCCCTGGTTTCCTTTCCTCAAAACTAGTTCAGCCACCACAAGCTGTTGCACCAGCAATCAGCCAAACCATAGGCTTAACCTAAGGACTCTCCTGCAGCCCTCCCCTGTCCTGTCACCTCTGTCCCCAGGAACAAGCTCCTGCTTTGGGTCCCAGCAGCTGCCTAAGCTTGTCTCCAAAAGCCCTCCACGTTTTCGAACTGCAACTGTAAATGTTGTGACAGGAGAGAGTGAAATATACACAGAGAGATCCTCTGGACCCTTTCAGTATTAAAGTCTGGAAACTGCTCCTGCAATGAACTTGCTGCACTTTTATTGCAGCACATCCCAGTGAAATCCCTGGCCCCAGGCAGGAGGAAGAGGAGACCGAGGCAGCTCACTGGCAAACACAGCAGACTCCTTTCATCCATCTCTCCAGTAACACAGGAGGCAACGCTGCTCCTCCCAGCACTAACCTGTTCAAAACCAGATGGGACCAAAACAGTGGTGCACCAGAAAGCAGAGAAGCAAGGAGGGAAAGGATGCATTCACACTGAGCAGCTTCTTCAAAACCCATCCTTTTTGGCCCAATCCCCTCTGAGCCTCCAGCCACCCCAAGCCAGGCTGCCCAGGGTGCCCAGCCCCAGGGACAGGACCAGCTCATCAGCTCCTCTGTAGTGTATCTGACTGGATTTTTTTAAACAGTAATACAAAATGCCTGGAACAAATTGATTTTTGCTTCTCTGATATTTATTCCCTGGGAAGAGTTGTCCCTAATTAGATAATATGAGATTTCTTGGCTCACACAAAGCAATTCAGAAATCAGACTCATTAAGGATGGGACAGACCATACAGATGAGCAGGGTTTAATAATGCAGGAAAATATTAAAGGGAGAAAAGGGTTTAATTCTTAATAAGTAGATCCTTGAGTTTCATTAGCCAGCATTCAAGTTGGCTTTTTTTCAGGGTCCCTTTCATTACCTAATTAATTAAAGCCTGACCAATGGGATGGATTAATCTGATGGAATGGCATCTTGTATTAATGGCAATACTAATTAGGCACCAAACTGAAACCTTCCTGGCGTGGAGTTGGAGACAACACTGAAAAACGAAGGGAAAGGGTGGGCTGAGGATGTTTTTCTTCCTCAACAGGTATTTAGGGAGAGGTGGGAGGTGAGGGCAAAGCTGCAGCTGAGTGGGACATGTGACGTGGGCTGCAACACTCGTGTGGCATCACGCACACAGGCCCATCAGCACCCTCAGCAATGGCCAGGGCCAGCCCAGCTGACAAAGGCCAAACCTCAGAGTTTCACTATTTCAGAGGCTTTTGTAAGCAGCAGGGAAGTAGGATCCTGCAGGCAAAGGGGCAAGCGAAAGGGTGCTCTGGCTCCACATCCCCATGGACCAGCCCTGCAAATGCCACCTGCTTGTCCTAGGAAGGAGCAGGCAACCCAAACATCCATCTGCATCCAGCTCAGATCACCAGCATCACATCCCAGCACAGGTCACCCGTGAAACCACCACAGTGTGTTTTTAGGGCTAGTGCACGCTAAGGGACAAGGGCTGCTGGCTGTTCTTTACCATCACACCCATCACTAAATCACTGCTCTCATTCAAAAGCTTCTGCTGCTCATTTGTGTTGTGTCTGTAGCAAACAAATTCAGGTGCAGCAATCCTCCAAATCTAATAACTGTATGTCAGCAGAACGGAAAGGCTCCATTTGTCACGTTATGAACAATACATTTCTAATAGAGTTTTAATTTCTGATGTTCTAAATGGACCCTCTTAACCCCCCTTCCACACTCCCATCCTTGCTCTGCCCCTGCTATGCCCCAGTATGCAGCATTCCTGGGATGAAGGCAGGCATGGATAAGCCAAGACCCTACAGAAGCACAGGGAAACCTCTGGTGTTTCTTTCAATCACTGTGATCTCTGTTCATCCATCAACTGCCTGAACCTCAACATTAACATCAGCTCTTTCTTTCTTTCTCCTTTTTGCATGCTTCCAGCCAGTGGCAGATGCTGAGATTTCAAGGTGTTTTAAGGAGGGCAAGCTCAGGAGCTGAGCAGTCACTAACCTTATCAAAGCATCTCCACCTGTACCCACAGCACTGCTCACTGCAGCCTCCATGGTCACCGTGAAGATCTCAGGCTGGCTGAGGCTGGAAGCAGCTCTGGGATCTCCGGGCCCAACCTCCTTCTCAGACAAGGTCCTCGGGACCAAAAAGAGGAGAGCTTTTGGGAAGGCTGCCATTCCAGCTCCCCCACAGACAAAGGGGATGAAGCTGAGAGCCAAGCTGGAAGAGACGCAGCAGAGAGAACCCTTCACCTACTCTAATGCACAATTGTATCTGTGCCACAATTTAACTGTTGTCATGAATTGCACCTATTTCAAATGAAAAGCATCTGTGCCAGTATCCTGCACAAAGGAGAAAGGAACAAAAAAAATAATAAAAAGGAAAAAAAAGAGGCTCTGTTGGATCTGATTTTCCATCCAGTGCATCATGGATTCATTATTCCTCCTGCACTCCATGAAGCACCACACCGCTTAATGACAGCCTGTTAAAATGGCAACAAGCCTGTTGAGGTGCATGTGAGGCAGATGCAGGCTCTGCTGTGGTGTGTCAGCTCTGCCCTTGGCTGCAGAGGCTGAAGGAAAGCAGCAGCAGCAGCCACTTGCCAAAAAAAACACAACCCCACATAAACTAAACTCATAATGTGCACCTCCTGCATAATCTGGGGGTTTTTCATTCAGCAGCACCTGAAAGCAAGGGGATGTTTGTTCTACTGAAAACACTTCTTCAAGAACTCCTTTCAGGGTTGATTTTTCCTCTTGCAGCTTGCTTTAAAATCAATCTCCTGTGTAAAAGGGAGGAAAAGGCAGTGTTTCCTCACACCAGAGCTCTGTATCTCATCTGAAGCTAAGGCAGGGCAGCTCCCTGACAAAGCCACACAACGCCAGGTTGCCAGCATTGCTATCACAGGATGAAGACAACTGATTCCTGCTGCTTCTCAGGAGCTGTTACTGTTAAGAATCACTTCTTGCACCAAATGAACATTATAAATCTTTAATGGGCTGCAGATTGCCTTTATGGCACAAGCCTCTGGGCCTGACAGGGAGAGTCAGTGCAATTAGTCAAATATATTAATAAAGTACAGTTGTTTTTTTTCCCTTTGTGCACTTGCCTTGAGTGTGCAAACAAACATCCCTGTCCTGTGTGCTGTGCCCCTCCACAGACAGGCTGCCAAGGGGGCTGTCGGGGCACCCTGGCTCTCCCTGAGGAGGTCCAATTCCTCCTCTGGAATGCAGTGCTCCTTCCCCATCTGGTACAGCCACACTTGCCCAAGCAGCATGGCCCCTGGCTGGCCCCATCTCTCCCAGCCCCCCACCAAGCCCATCTCCCAGCGCTACGGGTGATGTCCCTTCCCTGGGCCATGCACAGCTCAGTGCACATCACCAGTTACAGGCTGAGACACACAGGTACCTTTTTCACCCTTACTAGCACTAAATAAAAAATGACTTTACAGAGAGTTACTATTTTAAGAATCAAACCTGCCATCTCCTCCTGGAAAACGAGAGCAACCAGCTCTCACCACTGGAACACCAAGTTGTGCAGATGCAGCCAGAGCAGCTCTCCCAAGCTGCCCCCTTCCACAGCCACGCAAAACTTCAGGCAACAGAAAGGGCATTGTCTTTGGAGGGAAAGAGATGCTTTTCTTTTTTGTAAGCCCCCATTCTCCAGCACTTCCCCTTCAAGGTATTATTCTGAAGGTGTCTTGTAGTTCTGCAACAGGCAGAATCATCCAGCAGTGGCACAAGAGTGGTCTCTGGTGGAAGCAGATCAGATGTACAGCACAGCCACCAAATGCAGGGGAAATCAAGCCTTTGTCCACAGACACCTCTTTTGGGCTGTTAATGCTGGGTTAGCTTGATGCATCAGACCCCAAAAAAACATGCACTGACACATGCTTTTGGACTTGAGATGCTTTATCACATATGATCTCACCGTGGCCAGGAAAGAGGAAACGAGAACAGTGGCTTTTCTGAGGTATTCTCCTAAATGGGGACTTGACACAAACTACAGTCAAAACATCTTCATCCCACTTCAGAGGTGTAACACATTGGCCAACCAACTTTCTGACAGCAGATAAGGAAAGAAGACAAAGACAGATAGCAAACAGATGCTCAGGGCAGCGACACCATCAGCAAATGTTGCCCAATACAATGAAAACATCAGAGCTCGGGTTCTTTCCCTCAGGGTTTCAGCACACTCAGGCTTACTTCAGGATTGATACTTCAAAGTCTGAACCCAGCAAAAGTAGCATCAGGTGGGCAAAAGCTCATCAACCATAAAACAAAGTGAGTTCCCAGCTTACCCTCTCCAGGACACGTGGTCAGAGACACTCTCCCCACACAAAAACACTGCCACAGACACCTACACCACAACTAGAGGATTCATCAGGGACTTCTGGTACTCAGGTCTGAGGTCTCGAGCTCCTCAGATGGAGCAAGTCACAGAGAACTGGGATGAGGGACACCAATCTGCTTGAACACAGACGCCAGGTATGTTCTCCTTGTCTCAGCCCTGCTCCCAGGCCACCCTCAGCTGCTGAGGTTTTCCTGTCTGGTGCATGGCAAACATCAGGCACACACACACACAAATTCAGCTTTTCCCTGCAAGCTTCACGGTGGCCTTACAAGAACCGTAAGAAAAACACACACAGAAGTGGTCAAAGACACCTTTTTTAATGAAGATTTGTAAAACTTAAGCTCAGTTTTGAAAATGTAGGACATTTCATGGAAGAGTATTTGGTCCTCTCAAAAACTTCCCACCCTCAATTAAATACTTCATGGAAAACCAACAATTAAGCATCCATTGCGTGTTTTAATTAGGAGAAAACGGATATTGCACATGATACCAGGAAATACAAGAGTCTGTTTCAGCAAGTGATTCCAGCAGTGAGATGGATTCCACTCCTGCATCACCGACTCATCCAAAAGTCGACATTTTAGTGCATGTGTGCCCTGCCATCACAGAGTAAAAACGTATCAGAGTGTCTTTAAAACAAAGAGGAAGAAAACTTGGGTCCTGAAAGGACATAAAACCTTCCACCACACAGTCAGCACCAGTCTCCTGGCAGGCAAAACCCGCTCCTATGGACAGAGGACTGGCGGGTCACTGTGGCAACAACCATCTCAGCTCAGTTCCTAACGAGGAGCTGGCCATAACTATTTGGCACCGTAACCAATGGTTCAGGTCACTAAGGGCTAAAAGGCTCGTGTACTGTTGCAATTCTGCAGCCACCTCTTGCTCTGTGTCTGGGAAAACACAGGAGGGAAAAGCACAGCGGCACAACAGCTGTGCAACTTCATTACAGCCGTGTCCATTCGCAGAAGAAAACCCTGAAACAGCTTCCTGTGCATAACACACGCCTGGAACCCTCACCAGGCTCCAGGAAGGCACAAAACACTGAGAGGCAATTGCAAGGTCTGTAACACAGGTCAGAGAGCTGAGCTGTGAGTTGGGGAAGAACAAGGCCGCGAAGCAGCGTCCCACAGGCTGAAGGCCTCAGCTCTGCCAGGGCTCCCCAGGACCACTGCTGGGACGCCACAGGAGGCTTCCCAAGCTCACTTCAGAGCTACAAGGAGAAGATCTGGCTCAGTAGCAGCATTTCAGAAAGCCACCACGTTTCTGCCTCCCTCAGCTGTCAGAAAGCTCTCCCTCCTCCTGCTCTTCCCCACGGGGTTACCAAGCAAAGCACACCTGCAATGCTTCCTCCTCTACAAGCTGTACCTTAAACCTCTCCTCAGTGCCTCTCTGGATCCTCACACCTTGAATTTACATTTCACTTGGAAATAGGCAACTAAGAGACTCCAGCAGTAGTTTTGCAAAGCCAAATTCTACAGGAGCTGGAACTGCCAGCTGCCTCAAATATCAAAGCAAGCCATCCTAATGCAGGGAGATCATAACGTATTTCCCTCCCACTCCTTAAAACACACACAGTGAGTTAAAAAGACAGATTATTACTCTTTTTTTTTTTTGCCTGAATATAAGATTGAACTATCATGGAACAGAATATTCTACAAGGAAGTCCCTGAGATGCAACTGTGTACTAAAAGATTCAAACTATAACCTCTTCAGCAAAAAATTCATTGGAAATGTTTTGAGCTGCAACATATGGTTTGTGAAAACCAACGCTGTCGTCACAAGGTGAAAATACAGCAGGTCAAGTTTGCCCTAGTATTTAAGCCTTAATTTAAACATAATTAACATTCAGCTACTTCAGCTATAGTCAAAAGCAAAAAAGTATGTTGGCAACGGGAAGCCACTGAAAAAAGTCAAAACCCTTCTATTTAGAGTAAGCTGTTTTGGCCTCAGTTTCTCGTTCCTCAACAGCCCTGCCTGAATTTAACTGCTTTCACCCTGAAAGTTCACAGATAGCTCTTCCTCTGAGATACCTGAGCTGCGGTTCATGATGGTGGGAGGAAGCAACAGCAGGCTCTCGCTATTTCTCCCTGTCTCCAGAAGGCACAGCATAGCACAAGTAGAGCACTGCACAGGCACAGGCACAGCACAGTACTACAGGCAGCACCAAAAGCCACCCTGTCACAGTGGCACGTACCAGGCTGCTTGTGGAAAGAGAGAGAGGTCAGTGTGCTGCAGGCTCAGACCTCTCACTGACTGCACTGACCCCGAGAACAAACCCAGCCCTGAAATACTCTTTGGGATAAGTACAGAAGCTGATATTCTTAAAGTATCTTTAAAAAACCCAGAAGTCATCTCATCTGCAAGTTACTTTGGGATCTGCTGTATTTTGTCACCAAGCCCAGCAGAAACACTTCACCCACCTTCCCAAGCAAGCTCAGTTTTTCCTGCTAAGTGAAGAAAACTTAAGGCACTGACACATTAATGCTGTCAGGAATGTGAAATAGTTTGTTCTTCAGGTACTGTTACATCAGTTCTTAGCAGCATCTCTCCTGAAAAGGCACTAGAAATATGGCAAACGACTGAACTTCAGGAACTTCTGCTCAGCTAAGCTGCTTGGAAAGCTGAGTGGCTTTGAGATTTCCCCTTCCCTCCCCACTGTCCCTTACAAAAAAAGGCACCTATGATTCTATGATTACCGGTTTCTGTAGCTACAGGCTCTTGCAGCCATGCAGTCCTACACAACTGTGTGTACGAGAGACCTGGTGACTGTACTGGTAACTTTTTACATGGCCAGGAGTTATCTTTTCAAGATACTATTCCAGATACAGCATTTTTGTTTCTGCAAAACCCATTACTAGTGGGTTCCTACCTGAGTAGTACTTAAGGTTGTGTATTGCTAGTCAGAATATTAAATGATTAAACTTGGTGTAAGAAATTGCACTTCCCCACTCCTTCCCCAGCCCCAAGATCATCTCAAATTAAATACTAGACCCTTTTCCAAAGGGACATTTGTAATACAGCTACAGAGAGGTAGCTAAGTGGCACGTGCCAGTTTTCTTTTAAGCATATTCAGCCTTCATTTGCAACAACATTTTTCATAAGAAAGTCTTAAAAACAAGAAATCTCTGTTCAGGTGGCACGTGAAGTTTCCACAGCTCAGAAGACTGAACTCGTAGGAGAACTTGACCTCCCTTCATGTCCATAACTGAAAAATAACAAGTGACTCAGCATATGGAGATGCAGCTGGAGAGGAGAGGACTGCCTGCAGCCAGGTCCCATGCTCCTCCTGCCACACCATGGGAGTTACTCTGAAGAACCACTCAGATCAGGCCCACCATTCGATCGATCTGTCTCATGTAGTTGCTCTTCAACGGCAGCAGGTACCTCCTCTCATCAGGAACTCTGTTACACTGTTAACACAAGGACAATGTTTTCAACAACTCATTAATGAGCACAGACAATCCCAGACCCTCTGCAATCGTTTCAGCACCAGTAACCAGAGAATTCCTCCCTGTACACAAAACCGTACCGACAGTACTTTTGGTCCAAACTTTCCCTCACTCTTTGCTAACTCCCCAGCACAGACCACATAAATGAACAGCAACTGTTTCCCTAGCACAGCCTGTAGGCTTCCAAACACACCCCAAACTACTGCAGCTTGTTAGTCAACTGAGACTTCCTTCACTATGACAACTGTGAATGTTTAAAGTAATGCTCTTTTTCTGGAGGACTGGGTGGAGGAGGAAAGGAACCATACTGGAACCTACTAGCAGAGACTTAAAAATAATTGTTCTGTATTAAAAAGGTATCTGTTTTGGTTGGTGATAGGTCCTGGATTCACAGTTCTGCACTCAGTCGATGTCTAGCCTGGAAAGGTCACCTTTGCACATCTCAAAAACATCCCGAGGGAGGAAAAAAAGCTTTGTTTAAATGTCCCTCTGCCTTTGCCTTTCCCCATCACAGCAACACTGGAAAATGTTAAGGGCCAAGAAAAGGGGAAGGGAAAAATAACCAGAAACAAATGATCCAAGAACAAACTAATTTCAGCAAAATAAAGTTTCACCTTCTGGCACTCTCCTAATCCATTCCTTCCACCTCTGAAAGTCCTTCACAAAGGAGCTTCACGGTATTTGACATGTATAAAGGAAACCCTGCAGAGCTCTAAAGTAACACTGCCCAACGGCTCTTTATCTACTGCCTAACCCAGAACAACATACATCCAAAAAACCCCAACCTCCAACCCCAGAGCCAGAGGCAGCCTGTGCATTGCTTACGTTGGAGCTGAAGTTGACTGCCTTCAGGTCGCTGGGTTTCATTTTGTCCGCGCTGTCCTCTCCCCCCGAGAGGATGTCCTGCCACAGCGAGTCCCGGAAACGGCCATCCACAGACACGATGTGCCCCTCAGTAGTAAACATATACTTATTGCCAGATTTATGCACTGGATTCTCTTCATCAAACAACTAAAGGAGAGATGAGAGAGAGGCAGCTACAGTGTGTGTGCAGCATTCTTCACGTCCCGCCAACAAGAAGTTCAAAGAGCAGCCTCCTGCGGTGGGAGGATCCCACCAACAGCAGCCCTTTCAGTGCTAAGTGGGCAGCCACTGTTAGAGCAAATGGAAATGAAGGGTTTTAATCCAAGGGATTTATTTTAACTGTTAAAGGGGAGAGTACAATATAAAAACTTCTCACACAACTTGAAGTGCCCTTGTTTTTCTAAGCTGCACTATGCAGGCATTTGTAGGCTGGCATCCACTGTTTCCATTCCAGATTTATTTGTTTTGCTACACTAAAGGAGATTGAGAACAGCAGCTTAAGCAACACTGGCTCAAATGATTTCTCTTGTGACTGCCAAAGCCTGATGGAGAGAAATCGGAGGCTGCTGTGAGGCAGGCAAAACAGCCACCTGAAGCAATTTAGCCCAGAGCTGAGCCTACTGCAGTCCTGCTCCTTTCTAGTGGCCCCCAAAAAGAGCTGCTGGTGCTCTCCAGCACCAGTTCAGGGCACCACACTTAGGCAAGTGCCCAAACCTCCAAGTCTGGGGTAGGGTCAGAGAAAGAAGAAAGCACTGTCTGATACCAAAACCCCACTCCTTCCCAGAGCCCAGCTCCCTTCCTAATTAATAAGGCCCCTTCTCCTTGCTGTGCCATGTTTGTGCACACTGCATGCAAGACAGTATCTTTAAAATGAAGAACATACACATACCAGGTACAAATATTTACATGTTTCACTGAGAAAGAAGCTCTCCATTCGATCTTCCTTTGTCTTCTCTACAACGTGGTGCAACGTGGCATAGCCACACCTGCAAGATGGAAGGTTTGTTTAGCTCCCACACTTTCCAATCTCAAAGCAACCTCTCCTATTCCTTAACTTCAGACTATTCCAATTTTCACTAGTGGTGAAATTCAAACGAAGAAAGTCTCTCACAAGTAAGCACTGATGAGACTGTGCTTACTGACATCGTGGTGGATCTATTCCACTGTGCAGATTTACCAAGAGTCTCTTGAAGAAGTAAGATAATCTGGAGACACCCTGCACAAAGCAGCTCATTTTCCCATACTGAGCACAGGAAGCCTGGTCTCATGCAAAGGTTTCTTCCTAAGCCACCTGCTTTTCCTTCCCATCCACAAGCTGTCACATAGTTCCCTTGTAATTCTTTCAGTCAATCCCCTACACAGCGTACGAATCCCACTTAACTGCAGAATGGCACTGGTTTGTGCTGGTCTAGAGTTAGTACAGGCTTGTCTAGAACATCACTGAACACTAACAGCTCAATATAAAAATCTATCAAAAGCAATAGCATCTATCTTAGAAGCCATCCCTCCAGTTTAGCTAACACCACAGCCCTATGAGGTCACAAATACTCTTGCAGGAGCTACAGTGAAAAAAAAAACCCTACTAATTTAACCATTTGTTAGCAACTGGCCACCAACAATGCATTTTGAAAGGTAGCTGTAAAACTCCAGAGGTGTCAAGTTGTCAGTGCACCGTAATTTCATTTTCAGATGAAGAAGAAATAATTGCTCAACAGATGAATCATCACTTGAGCCTCTCATGGAGAGCTGGGGTTTCTAGTTTGCTTACATCTGGCAGATTGGATTCTATAGAATATTTATGTAATAGAAATCTGTACATAGCAATGAGAGAAGACAAAGAACATTGAAGACTGACTTTGCTTTCGTGTACTTCTCCAAACTCTGTAGAATATCCATTCCCACATGAAGGTAAAATGGGTTCTTTGTGGCCTAAACAAAGAAGACAGACAAGAGTTTGGGTCAGCAATTTCAGTATCTTGTAAAAATAACACTTACATCAAAGATTCTTGTGTGCTGCTGTAAACTGATCTTTTAGGAACATGACTTGCATAACTCTGTGCAGGTTCCTCACATTTACTACAGTGCAAATCCCAATAAAACCTGTAGTATATTCAAGCTCTTTGATGGCTTTCTTGCAGACAAAGCTATTTTAGTCTACTGCACTTTCTGCCAGTTGGAGCCTGTACTTGGGCAACACAGCAAGGAAAGCTATTAGATTGACCTCAATTTCTATCAAGAAGTCACAAGTCTCTATCTTGGAAAAATCCTGCCAGTTGTTTTCCCCAAAAGGTTTAGTCTCATTTTTGTCTGTCTTATTAAAAAAAAAAGGCTGTTTTTTAGTAAAGAAACACAGCAACTACATTGCCTAACAATCCAAGGCCTCCGTATAGGAACAGGTAGATCCAGAGGCACCCAATGGTCAGGCAGAGAAAAAGTGGCTTTCTGAACAAAACCATTTTTTCCAAGGAATGAGCTGGAAGCTGAGAAACGTCAAGTACCTGATAAAGCAGATATGTGGACTCCACTAACTCTGGCCTCAGTGGATAGAAAGGAACATCTGGTGCCTGCAACTGCCAGTTGTATCTTTCTGGGAGAGCTCCGTATCGCTTCCATATGGCATAATAAAAAGCATGGAGACAAATAGCATCTTCCACATCTCCTATCAACACCTGGGCAAAACAACAGCCATGAACACGAATGCTTAACACTGCAAGCCACAAAACTGCTCTCCACTCTGTGTAAGAACATGCCATGTAATTAAACACTCTCTTCATAACAGCAGACCAAAAAAACTCCACAAAGAAACCCAAAGCTGATGCCTTAATTCTTTCACATTCAAAGCTTTGGTGCAGCTCAGCCTCACGATGCTGGGGTTTGGTATACAAATGCTGAGCTTAAATGAGAGAAGTTAAGAAGTATCTCAAATCTAGCAAGGAAGCCAGGCCTTTAAATTTTGTTATGGTAATGCAGAACCTGAACTGCCCTAAGACTTTTATCAGAGCAGCCAGATGCAAGCCTGCAGGCTGAAGCTCATCTCAGCAGAGATGCTGAGACTCATTCACAGCCTAGGATTAGAAGGGGCCTTTCTGTCACCCCTCTGCTGTGTGGTTTGGTTGTTAACAGAACAAAAGTTTTACCTGTAGTCCAGGAAAAAAGGCTTGCAAAGAGTCAATCCACGTGTTCATCAGCTGTCCTGTGAGCATGTTCACATTAACATACAAAGGAGGGTCACCTTCACCTTCATTGCAAGCTTCTCGGCTGCCAAGGAACAATATGGACATGCAATTCCTCACTGCTTTAGAACAACACAATCCACGCCTCATTCTGCAGCACTGCCACCAGCAAGGAGCACGAGCTGCATGTTCATTGTGCTAGGTACAAAGCCATTTCCAGAAGCAAAACAATGTCAGTCACGCTCTCAGAAAATTTTATTCATAGCACGTATGAACAAAATTTTATCAGTAGAATCTCTACCAAAGGCTCATCCTCGGTAAGATCAGGCCTTAAGTACTAAAGCAGCCAACTTCATACATTTCCTCTGCAGTTCTACAGCCTTCTGAGCCTGACAGTTACTAACTTGGGTGCTAAACAGCTTAGCTTCATTGCACCAGTAATGCCATTTGGATTATTTGGTGAAGCAGTGAACAGTTCATTTCTATTGTGATAACAACAGAAAAAAAAGACTTTGTGCCTTTTTTAAAGAAAACAAAGACACAGACCATGCCACAGCCTCTCACACTTTACTGTAGCACTCATTTCTCAAGGAATTGATACTCCTATGCACTAACATACCCTCTCCTTAAGTGGTTCTGAATGTTGCGATAAGCATCGTTGAACATCTCCAAGTCTTCCTTTTCTCCAAAGAGGATGTAAGACTTCAGAAGGTATTCATAGAATGAATCTGACCCTGCTCCCAGGCCACTCTGCTTTCCAACCCAGTGGCCAGTTTGAATATTCACAACATTTCCTTTCAGAACAGAGAAAAAAAAAAAGAGTTTAGTCTAAACTTGCCAAGCACAGAGAAAAACAACCATGAGCCAGAACCTAGAAATACTGCCTCTCCCAAAAGGTCTTACAGGGGAATGATCAAAGACTACTGTCAAAATCAAGTGTTATGGTGCAGTCATCCAAGGAAGCAGCACACACATGCAGTTGTTTTAAGCACTTTTAGTCATCTGCCAATCTGAATCATATGAATGGGGACACAAACACAAGAACTTCGATTTCATTTCCTGGTTTCATGAAAAGTTTGTCTTTAGAAACCTGTGCCCTGTGCAGTCATTCACACATCACCTCAGAGGAGCTTACCCAGCAGTCCAGTGTTATTGTTCCTGAGACTCCAGAGTGCTTTGACAGCTCTTCTGGCCACCCATTCAAACGTGGAATCACCAAGCAGCCTGCTAAGGATGCCAAACTCCACCAGCAAGGAACCAGCTCCAGCAGTACAAGTCTCATTATTGCTGTCTGGAGGTACTCCCTTCTTCAGATTGACCTGTGAAGCAGGCAGAGTGTTAAGAGCAAAAAGACAAGCTGCCCCTCCTGCAGCTGTGCTCTCATCTGCAGCCTGCTATGTACTCTGAAGTCTTTGGACTAGATTTTGCAATATCTAGTGGGCAACACATATAGAGTTAGAAAGCCAGCTAATCACAGCTTGGTCAAACAGCTTTCCTGAAGAACTCACCTTCCAACTTTACATCATGCTCAAGGTGACCAATCCTCATTTTGCTACTCTCATCCTTGCTAATCCTTCCAAATTTCAGTCCAGTTTGCCATCATTTCTACTAAACATTCAGGCTTTTCCATTTAATGCTCTTGAAACCAAGAGTTTCCTCAGTAAACGCTCCTCAACTTAGCCACGGAACTAATCGCTGAAGGGAAGTTACAACACCCTCAGTTGCTTTACCAGGCTCTGAACAGAAGTGAAAGCTCACATTTTTACAGCCTGTCAGGTCTGAAGGAAAAGCAGCATGCTGTTGTCCCCACAAATTAAAAATTAGTCAGGCAAGTGCTAATTAGTTTTGTAGCTGAGATTTCCAGTAGAACTGACACCCTTCTCCTTGCAAACTGCATCTGCTCACAATGACAGAGGACACAGCATTCAGGAATACCACATTACTCTTGAGTGATCACTGAGCAGTATTGAAGAAAATGACAAATTCCAAGCCCAATATGACAAATATTTAACATTAGGTTTATTTTATCCCAGCTACCTTACTACACAGTCACTTCCCCAGGCTATGTGCCTTCACACGATCTGTCCTTAACCTTCTTAACTGACAGCCTCCTTTGTTGCTGCGTGATCCATGGGAAGAAGGTGCAGAGAGGGCAATTTCCAGCCAAACAGCACAGAAAGAAGTAACTACTGACTCGTATGGAGCAATACATAGACTGAAAAAACCAGCCCAAAGGAAAGATTTATAAGGAGCAGCTTATAGATTATCCATGTCACTGTAACTTAGGGCAATTTCCTCCCCCTACGCCATTCTAACGTAACTTGGAGTAGGTTCAATAGCCCAAGTGCACACCCAAGGACACACACAGAGCAGGACAGGTGAATTACTGCCTTCAGGTTATTTCCCCACCGTGTTGGTGTGCTCACTTACCCGGGGGTATGGAATGCCAGTTTTGGTGTTCTCAAAGGCTGGAAGCAGTCTCACTGCCAGGTCATGAGCCATATGCAACAGCTCATTGTCATAATCCTTAATGGTCATATCACCAAAAGGCTGTTTGGTATCTGTAATGATGATGTGGGCAGATAGCAGGCTTCCCAAAACCCTATGGGAAAAGGAAAACACCTTCAGTTTTTAAATGCAGGCTGAAGTTCTCCAGCTAAACCATTACCAGTATTACTTTGTGCACCTTACAGGCACTACGACAGAAAGAGATCTGTTTTCCTACAGTGTCACCCAGTAAAAGTATCTAGAAGTCATGTTGCTTATCATCCACGGTGATCCCCAAATCCAGGTCTGTGAAACATGCCTAACTCCGTAGCTCCACACAACATGCATGAGGTCTACGAAGACCTTCCTGGCCCTGCAGACGGCAGTATGGTTGTTAAACAAACTTAGGATTCAAGTAAAATGAATGCCCAGCCAAGGTAAACAGCAGCTGAACAAATGCTGTTTAGAAAGTCAGACCAAGAAACCATTCAAAATCAGACAGTATCTCAGACTCATCTCCAAGACAGACAGGCCTGGTTTTCATCTAAAACGAAAGTGAAAGCAAGCACAAGGAAGAAATGGGAAAAAACACAGCAGAGTTGTTTATTGTGCACACATCTGAGCCTCCACTGCAAGAGCAACAGCAAAAAAGTAGCTGCCTGCAAGCCAAAGGCAGCTGAGACTACCACTGTACCACTGCTTCAAGTCACAGACAACTCAGCAAAATGGTTTTAATGCTGAAAGGATGGAATAGCGACATGAAAGGTTAAAAACCAACTCCCTCGAGGCACGGTTGTGTTACAAAGCCCACCAAAGGCATCCTTAGCAGCAACTGACTGTGGTTCCCCCATGCATGCACACCAAGTCTCTACCCTTGTTACTGTTCTAAAGGCAGGAACTTGGAGTCACATACCTGATGGTTGCCTCAAAAACTTGGACTGTCGAGTCTTTATCAAACGAAACCGTGTCAATCACCAGCTTCACTGCCTTCTGGAACTCTGAGGAGTTTCCCATCACCTTGTACATAAAAACAAAACTGTCTGGTCAAACTGTTGCTTCAGAGGAGGGCTGGGGAAGTGGGTAGCAAGTTCACAATTTAGATCAACAGATATATTAACTAGACAGAGAACAAGAGCAGCACTTCAAGCTCCTACTAAAAAGCCTTTCTGGAAAGTTACGCACCCTACTGATACGTACAAGCACATTTTTTATGAACTCTGTTAAAACAAGGAAATGCACAAAGAGAGATTTCTGTCCATTTTACTAACCTATGCATTCATGCCCTATTCCACCCCCAAGATCAGCCTTGTGCTATCTCTTTCAGCAGGAGTCTAAAACCCCTCAAGATGTAGTGCACTGAGCCTTTCACCTGCTTAAATTAACAGGTTAAGAGTTAAGTTTAGCTTAACAGGTAACACAGCTTGCAGAACAATGACTTGACATTTATTTGACCACAGGTTCCAGCTTGCTTAAGTTCATGACACAGCCAGGGGTAGAGGGGTGCTGCCTAGCTTTTTTCACCAAAGCACCATGTGCCTGCCAGCCTGCTTTCTCCACTCCCCAGACCCAGTGGAACACGTGTACACGCTTGATCTGAGCAGATGAAGAGCAGAATAGTCTCTCCTCATGCAGAAGCTCCTGAAGCACAAGATAGTGTAGGAACCAGAAGTTTTATGTTTGGGGAAAAGAAAGAAGTGATATCGTAGCCCAAAAGGTATGGGCAGGACACTGAGCCACTGGCGAGTGAGGACAGGAAGGCAGCTGTTTAGCCAACACACCACCAGCCACACAGCACTGATCCCTTACTGCTGTTTCACTTCACACCAAGGTTTTCTGGACTTAGTTCCCGCTTTCAGTTCTGTTCAGTACTGCAACACTCATTCAAAGAGCTGAGATCTCCTCACCACACAGCTGCAATCCCATGGTAGCAATGGGAAGTGGTTCATACCCTGAAGTACACCCACAGGCCTTGCACACAACCACCTTCTGCACAAGAGGGGAGAAACGCACCACGGACCCACGGCATCGATGAGCCCTCACACTCCAGAAGGGCAAGAATCTGCCCTGGCAGCAAAAAGTGAAACTAATGGAACCTAAGAGGGTGTCTAAATATGCCAAAGAGCTCAAGGAAAGGGCTTGTCTTCATAGTACCAAACAGCTGGTGCCACTAACATAAAACTGAGTTCTTCTCACATTATCTTCAAATTTCATCAAGCACACATGTAATGGGGTGTTTTAGCAGGCATAAAGCAGCCTTACAGTGTGCTCTCTCCTTCCTCTAACCACTCTTCACACACATCTGTGTGTCACTCAGGCCCCTCCCTGCCAAGACAAACAATCTTACAGTCACCTTGAGTAAGACAAACTCCCCTCGTGACACGTCTCTCAGCAACCCTGCATATCCCAGTTCCAATCCACCCTCCCTGAACACCTGAGTGACGGCAGGATCCTGAGGGGAATATCTCAAAGATTTCCCCTGTCTCTCCTGGAAATCTCTGCTGGTACATCTCCAAGTACTCTTATCTTGCCCTGCACACATAACACCACTAGCTCGTGATCCAGCTGTTACCTAGGAGACACCCAGCAACACCTTCTCCTCAACAGTGAAAGATTCAATACCCTTTCACAAACTACTCCGTCTTTCACTCCATACTTTTGAAGTTCATTATAATTGGTGCCTCACAATGTCATCTCACTCTTCATATTACGAATGAATCACTATTTCTATCAGCTTTGCACGAAACATCAGCACGTTCTGCACT
Source organism: Urocolius indicus (assembly GCA_013401255.1). NCBI lineage: Eukaryota > Metazoa > Chordata > Aves > Coliiformes > Coliidae > Urocolius > Urocolius indicus. The sequence continues at coordinate 298,871 of WBNH01003138.1, read as the reverse complement.
AACAACACACAAACACTAAACACGCTGCTCCCAGGGCAAGCCCTTGGAAAACGCTGTGCAGTAACTTCCTCCAGCGTGAAACTTTCTGTTGCCATTCTCCAAGTCTCCCTACTGACTTCTTCTACAGCTCCACCAGCTTTTGTTGGTTGGTTCTTGAATATGGAGCTGATCCAAAAGCTCAGATCTACTGTGGTTACGAGCCCAACCTCAGAGCAAGGGACAAATCAGCGTCTGTTCCATACCAGGACAGATCAACCTGGCAGCTCCATCTTCAAGGGAACAATGAATAAATTAACACTGTGCCACATCCTAGCTTTCCCTTTTAACTGTTTCCTTAGAAGGCTGTTCTAGCAGGCTGCCTGCTGTTGAGGTGACAGCTTGTGACCACGCTCCTACCCCAATCTAACCACCCTAGGAACTGAGATTTGCCCTTTCACAGCCTTTCTAAACAAAGCTCTGAGCTTTGACCTGCTGTTTCCCACTCCGGGGTTGGGAAGAAACCATCTGGTGAGCTACAACAAGCGTCCCCTGCGCCAGGAGCAGCCGGCCTGACAGAACAGGACAGGCCAGGCTCACACACGCTCAAGAACACGTCTCAAAAGCCTCTCATTAACCGATTCAGACTCTCAGACATCAGTGCTCACACTGAGCCAAGGCACTGCCCTCGGCGGCAGAATTACCGCTGGGCAACGCCAACGCACCTTCCAACTCACGGGCACGGTTCGGTTCACCCATCCAACCCCGGACTCACCGCCAGCGTGTCCAACGCGTCGATCAGCGTCAGCGAGTAGTTCCCCAGGACGTCGTTGATGTTGAGGTTGGAGCTGGAAGACAAGAGCCGAGCGGCGGGTCAGGCCGCGCCCCGTGCCCGGCCGCCCGCGATGCCCGTCCCCCGGCGACTCACGGGTCGTGGCGGTCGGGGCCGCGGCCGCGGCAGTGCAGCGGGTCCAGCTCGTCCCGCGGGAACGCGTGCCGCATGTAGCTGTCGTAGCCGAACGCGAACATGCCGCGGGCGGCGTCGCGCAGCCGGGCGCGCAGCTGCGGCGGGAACGCGCCGCTGTACCGCCGCTCGTACTCGTCGTCCCCCGCCGCCGCCGCCGCCCCGCTGCCGCCGCCG
>WBNH01003138.1:257836-297698 GCA_013401255.1 Urocolius indicus | reverse complement strand
CCCCGCCCCGCCCCGGCCGCGCAGCCAATCCGGCGGCGCCAGCGCCTGCGCTCACTGCGTGACGTCACGCGGGGTCCCAGCGGCACCGCCCCGCGCAGCAGCGGCCACGGCGCAGGGAGAGCGCGAGGTGCTGTACGGCCGCCGTGCACGCACCCGCACCCGCACACGGCACTGGCCCAGCCGCGCAGTTTCCGATCTAGGCCACGGAAGCCTTCTTCAGTTTACTACTTGAATGTATCTGCCCACACAGCAGTGGTGCCCCTTGCTCCCTTCATCACATGCGGGCTTCCCGAAGCTCACCCCTGTGCTCCTCTCACACGCCACTGGAAGGATCATCCTTCAGCACAGAGGTGTTGAGCTCAGCTTCCCACCGTTCGGTAACGAGGGCTTCCCAGACGTCTCTGACAGTCACGAAAGCAGCTGTACTAGCACAGATGAACAGGCGAAAGGATGGTTTCCAACAACACTTTATTGAAGCACTTCAAAGTTATCACAATGATAGATGTTGCCTTTAACAGAATAAAACCTGCAATGTCATTAATTAAAAGGCACTAATCCTGGCACAAAGGTCTACTTACCCACCTTTCACTGTGACGGAAACAAGCACATCAAACACTTGCCTTCTTTCAAAGAGTACGTGCACACTCCCCCCCCGAGTGCCATTCCTGTTTCTCATCTGAGCAACACAACAGATTCCCTGATGTTGCACCCAGGCAAGCGCTATCGTTCAGCAGCTGGGAGTCCTAAAGCAACAGGCTGCTCATCCAAGGCTTAACATTTGGCGAGACAAGTCATTCTACACTCGGGTTTTGGGAATAAGAGTCCTGACACACGTACCAGCCTCAGGCATTCACACATTACTTCTCCCTCACCACCACCACCACCACTCAGGGCTTTGCTGCGGGTGCTCTCAGCGGGGGCAGCAGCAGTAACCCAAGTCACAGCCCACAGCTCTCTCTGGGCAGGGTCAGTGCAAAGCGAGGCAGGGGGAGCAGTGCTGGGGCATGCTACCTGGAGGAAGCGCATTTCCTTCACATTCAGTACAACAGGCACAAAGCAAATCATGACATGCCATTGCACAGCCACAGGAACCAGAAAATGAAACCTTAGAAAAGTTAAAAGCTTGTTAAGCCAACTCAGTCGTACTTCAAGTTATTACAGATCCCTGCACAACATCCCTATATTAATTTAACCAGAGAAACTGTTTAAGGCATTTTCTTTGGCCTCCTTTCTTCTACCAGAAGGTGAAGACTATGCAGTTTTGTATTTCAGCATCCAAAAAGGTCTTTCCAACTTGTTTCCATAAAGATGCAAAGAGAAAGCACAGATTGATAACAAACTAGATGATTAGCTTCACAGATCATGGAACAGCTCTATCTCTGCATTTTTCATGTTGCCGAGGGGCAGGACAGAATTGCTCTGTGCAACTGCTAAGACACTCACTCCCCTGTACCCAAAGTGAGGATGAGAGTTACACTGCATTGTAATGGCACTTGAAGCAGCCACCACCCACTCTAAAGTTGACAGGACATTAACACCATCAATGCTCCAAGGGAAACTTTCACACAGCTCAGTGCTGTGGGTGTAAGCACAAACATTTCTTCCTAGTCCAGTCTAGAGTCACACTGCTCTCCAATCAGAGTGATCACTTCTACTCAGCAAAACCAGCAAGTATTTAGACAGCAATTTTAAATCATTGGGATGCCCTACAATGCCAACACATCCTGAGGTGCTAACGGGAGGACTGGGGTCTGACTTGCATGCACATTCACAACAAAGAGTTCTCTCTGGCTCAGTATGCACCTATTCACAGGGCCTATCCTTCTTAATACACTATTGGCCAAGGTGTGCTGCAGAGACACCAGAAGAGAGCTTCAGCACTACAGCTATTGATGTTTTAAGTGGCATAATTTATGTTTCAAAAAAAAAACACATGCCCAAAAGCAACTTTTGTTAAGATAATGGGAAATTTAATCAGACTCTTTGTACTGTCCAGACTCACTACAGAGCCTGAGAGAAGTAATCATCGTGAGAGATTATACTGGCTCAATAGATTTCTAGAAGCAGAACACAGCTATAGCATCCAAGTTCAGCAGTCAACAGTGCTAATGTCTGTCTTAGGCTCCACACCTTGATTAGATCCGAAAAGGTTTAACCTTAACCATGACAGCAGTTTTTTTTTTAAGTCTGAGGCTGAAAGGTGGTGAGAACAGCCTCACTTCTCTGGAAAGCTTTACTACCCTTCAGTTTCAAAATGAAGGTAGCTGGAAAGTTAACCAAGGCCTCACACGGGAGAAGTGTAATGCTCTGCACTGGACTCCAGCAGTCTCTTCAAGGTCTGCATTTCTGCCACCTGAGTGACTAAAGGCATCTGGAAGAACTGTACAAGAACAGCAGTGAAAACCTGGGTGGAGTCACTTCATGAAGTAATACAAGTGTACTTTTTAGAGCAAGCACAACACAGGTGGCCAGTGTAGCTCTCCTTGCTACTTACATTCAGAAGCAGAAACTATTACTCAAAGCAAGCAAACAGCTGTTGGCCCAGTTCCCACCACATAGCTGATTTAAGTGATTAGTACTGGTATTAGACCATCTGGGCTGACAAATCTCACAGCAGTAGCACTGCTTTCAGACTTTACTATGAATGTCAACTGCAGGCAGTTTATTTTAAATGCAGGAAATCCAGTCAACCAAGGAAATATGCACCTGATCTTTTACTCTGTAGTTCAATAGTGTTCCTCACCATCCCAGTTACACGTGAAGGATGATGACTGACCAGTACTTGGGCCTAAAAACTAACCTGTCACAGCTCAACAAGTTTGAAAGCGTACATGGAGGCAGGCCAAGAACAGAAGACATTCAATGTTATCATTACTCAGAAGATGTTGACATACAGTCTGATAAGTTACTCAGTGACCCAAAATAAATTAATGCAACAAAGCATTTGGGAAGAACAGTGCAACTTCAGATTAGAATCATGATAGAGTTTGTTCAAGACCTCAGTCAATGAAAGCCTTACTTTGCAGTGAGATAAGAATCCTTGTCTCAATTGGCAGTGAGTGATCAGACACTGCTAGATCTCACACTCGTGCTAGAAAAGCAAAGGTTTTACTCTAGGCTTGACAACAAGAAACAAGCTTGTAGATACATGCATGTTACTCCTGAAAACAGAGCCCCAGAATTCTGGCTGTCCCTTCTCAAGACTCTTCAGCTAACCAGTGCTTTTCCTGCACAGAAAGCAGCACTGCAGTCTGCTGAGGCTGACCAGCTAGGCTTGCTCCTGTAAGCTGAGCAAGCCCCAGGCCTGAAAGGTAGTTTTATAAGCATTTCACTTGAATAGCTGAGCTGCAGAACATAAAGCAGCTCAGGTATTTACCAAGTTCTCTTCCCCCACTGCAATCATGTGGGAGAGGAGACAGACATCTCATAATGTATTTCCATGAGTTAAGCCACATCAACTCAAGTCAGTCAGTTAAATGTCAATACAACCCTCAAAACATAAGTTTATTGAGTAAAGCTGAAGAGGCAGTAAACCAACATATGCATCCACCTAAATAAAAAAATCCACGTATTTACAGAGTTCAGTAATTGTATAAGTTGTTCACATGCAGAGAGTAATGCACAGGTTAACAATTGGTAGTGTTTGGATGCCATAAACGCTGCAAGCAGTGAAGTATATAAACACCAAACACATCAAGTTTAGCTATAGGCCAGTTAACTAAACAGTGACCTGGTCCCCCACAAAGATTCACACATTCTAGTTAAGTTTCCTTATTTTAGGCACAAGCAAATTTGCTAAATAAAGGTACCTGTAGCAGTTCCCGGTGAACTAGGGACTACAGTAGCGACTTAATATACCCTTCTCCTCTACAGCACCAGAGTATGGATTAATTGAAATCATGCTTCAGAGAACTGAAAGGGGACAAAAAGTTAAAATGCAAGTTGAGACTGAATGCAGGCAGCATGTAGTGTCTGTGCAACAGTGCGACAGTCGGTACAGAACAGTAAGGCTGTGGCAGTCTAAAGTAAAACTAGCTCGTCACAACTGATAGGGACCAAACAGTGCTTCCAACCAAGGACTGACAGGATGCAAACGCCACAGTTGGGTGAAGAACCACACACAGTGTGAGGCAACACAAGCAGGTGTACCATGGGTCTGCATACACAAGTAAGCTACGCTGACATTACCGTATGAACAAACCAGTCTTAACAAGTCTGTCCCTTTAAATATACTGAAGTCATTGAGAAAGTAAAGCTACAAAAACATTACAACCTTTAGTTTATACATACGTCTCTATACTGGAGGAGCTAGTCAAGAAACAGGATCAATTCATGGGCTCTCTTGTGCTTTGACACAGTAGAACATTTCATCCTGCAACTTACAGACTTTGCACATGGTCACATCGATAAAGCAGGCAGGTCTAGAGTTGTCACAACAGCCTAGATGTTCCATAGCACCAGGTGAAACTGTGCCCAGCCATTTCATGAGCAGGAGAGACACTAGACAGTCACACAGATATTGTGCTAAAGGTCAACAACTGACTCTATACAAAAACATCAGTAATTTAAGTGTCATGCAGCTGCTCAGAATGTGTGTTCTGGTTTCAGATAGAGACCATTAGCATCTGTAGATAGAAAAATGTATTTGAACAAAGTCTGATGTTCCTAGCAGTTTGTTTTCATGCTGGAATACTCCAATTTTTGAAAGCTCGACAGAACAGTCCATTCCCATCCCCCACACAAATGTTAAACAGAAGCAACAAAATGATTTTGAACAGTTGACTCTTTCCTAATTCATCATGAGAGTTTTCTTTTTCAAATGACAGAGTAAGATCTCAGCTGCAGATCGGTGATGCTGATCTATGCCTTGTGCTCCCCTCTGCAAACAGTTTCCATTTCTCTGCTTACATACACACGTCACATGCACCTGTGAGATAAAGAGCATCCCACAACTCACGCTTAAATGTTTTCTAACTACTGTACGTGGCGTCTTACAGAACCTTAATGCTGTCAAGCATCAGCATCTTCAAGCCACTGAACACTAGAAATAAAACACTTGCTGAAAATCATATAAAAACCTGGCCCTGAAAAACCAGAACAGAGTGTACCATCAGAGTTAACACGGTAGAGATATTTTTCTTAAAAAGCCCCCCCCCACGACCCTCCCACCACAGATGGTTGTAAAATAAATATTTGTGCTGACTTTATCATGACAACTCTAGTTGTTTTGTGACAGAATAGGAATACAAGTCTTCAGCAGTGCACATGAGAAATGAACTGTGAAAAGGCAGATTCTTGATACGAGATTTTTGGGTAATATCTCATGATGGAGGGAAGTGGACAATTGAGATTATGGCCAACTGGTACTGGAGATTCCAAGAAGACTTCAGCTTCTTCTAGATTTTGAATGCTGAATAAGCCACTGAAGCGTGATATCTGAAGAGAGAGAGAAGAGAAGTTCCACATTGAAGTGTCTATCTGTATTTGTACAGTTGGCATCACTTTGGCACACCAGCATCCTCAACCACGTGACAGGAATGTCCAGCCCTTCTCTAGGTGATGGTCCAAGACAGACCAACAGAGTGGTTTTGTTGGAATGCTTGCTGTCTATGTTGTAGTCCTGTAACTGCCCAGCATCCTTTAAGTAACATTTAAAGGACTGCCCAAAACATCCTGGTTCCTCAGCCAACAATACCTTTAGGAAAAAGGCAGCCTTCAATGTGATAATTCAGTACAGCTCACACAATCCATTTTAGATCAACGTTGCTCCATTTAGCCTGTCTGCCTCTCCTCACCTGATGACAGCAAAGCTGATTTAGTGCTACAACACATGGCATCAAGCTCCTCCATGCTTGAAAGAGGATCTCCTAAGGAAATGAAATGCACTAGCAGCATATCAGCCCAATGGTTTCAGCAGTTCAGTATCCTCTCTAGCTTGTGTGAAGTTTCCCTCATCAGTAAACTCATGCTGGCCCATCAGTGAACTGGTGTCAATCTCGTGGCAGCCACAAGAAGGCACCAGGAGAAGAACAGCAGGTGTTATTAAGCACTGTGTTTTCATTCAGTGGGATGACACCAATATTGTCAAGTAACTGAGTAAAGTACTTGGTGTTACACAGTACCATGGTTTCTGCCTTTGAAGTCCAGAAATTCTAAAGCAACTGATGCGAGCATCAGAAAAATTTACTGTTTGGCTGCATGGAGCAGTGACTAGCACAGGCCACAACATGTACTGCTTTGATATGGCAGCAAGGGAAGATGATTATTTCAAGGGAATGACCGCTGAGGAAAAACTTGCTGCAAGTTACTTGCTAGCCTCATCAAGTGAGGCAGAGTTGAGAGTACCTGACAGAAGCATAATAAAACCCTTTAGGCCAAGTTAATAGTGAAACTATTTGCTGTAAACTAACTGAAGAAAGGCATCAGATTTCACAGGAGACCGACAGGTTTATAATGACAATTCCTGCAACTTTCATGCCAGTCAATCCTCCTCACTGCCATCAGGATACTAAATGTAACCACTGCACTTACACATTGTTCTTTGATTTGTTACCAGTTTCCTGAAGCCACCAAGTTTGTGTTTAACAAGTTACAATCCCTCAATTCATCCTCTGGCAGCTCTTGGTAATGCTTAGCATTTTAGGTTAATAGTTACCTATATTATCTTTCTCTTTGCAAGAAATTGAGTAGCAGCAGATTTCTCTGTCCTGAATAGCAGCAAGGTTCCTACGAAAGAGAAAACATTTCAACATACACTTCACTTACAACAAGGACTCTCACATTGAGAATCTAAATTGTTCCCCTTCATCTTCTTCACATAACTTCTTTCTGTGCAACGTTTCAGCTCCCTCCTGTTGCTGGGTTTTCTACTTAAAAATGCAAGCTTCTTGATCTAACAACCCTCAGTACATGAATTCATTTATTGAGTTAAAGTGGCCTTTCTTAGGAAGGGTTAGACTTACATTTTTTCAATTAGCTGTTTCTCATCCAAAGCATTAGGAAGGTCTCTCTTATTTCCAAGTACTAGAACCTGAAATCCAGAGCAGAAGGAAACAGTTGCAGCTTTGCTTAAAACAAAACAAAACAAAAAACAAAACCAAAACAAGCCAACAAACCAAAAACTCCACAAACAAGCAGTTTCAGGGGAGTCTGAGCAGCAGTCTGCACTAGGCTATTAAATCTAAAGGAATGAGACATTCACTATGAAACCAGATCAAGACGGAAGATTGACCTATTGACATGGAAAGAAGAGGTACAAAACTTGTGTGCAAAAAGCAATCATGAGAACACATCAGCTGATAAAACTGACGACAATCCCAGTGAACTTTCAGCTGAGATTCCCCAAACTCACTCTATCATTCTGTACTACACTCTGGTTGATCTGAACATAGAAAGACTCTAGAAGACAACACAATCTTCATGCTGTGGAATGCTCTAAACTACACTTGCAATTTTTTTTTGGTGGGCACTGAACAAGAGTAAGCTCACTGAAGGACTGAGGTCAACCATTTGATTTAAGACACATAGGGCAGGTATTGTTCATGCTTATACAAACAGCCTTAAGCTTAAGTCTTATACTTGACTTAAAGAGTTCCAGCCAGACTTTAGAGCTGCTGAAGGTATGCACATTCCTCTAGCAAGTTTAATACTACTTAATATTACTTACAGGGATTCCTTGTAACTGGGGCTTATCTAGAAGATTGTGCAGCTCATTTCGCGAGGCTTCTATTTTTTCACGATCTGCAGCATCTACCATGTAGCTTTAAAGAGAATTTAAGGTTAGGTCAGTGAGACTGAACTGCTTCAGAAACAGCAGTGTTTCCTTTACACTGCCAGTTTTGAGCACATTCAAGACGACTTTACACCAAGCAAGATCTTCTGAGCAAAGAATTTGGCTCTTAGAAAAAAATCCCCAAGATCAGAGTAGATGAAAGACTCTTTTGGTTAGACAGCACTGTCACTTCAGATCGGAAGTAGTTAGTACTCCAGATCAGACACTGATAAGAAAATAACCCGTCTTGAGCCCTGAACTCAAGGGTAAAGAAAGGTCAACATGGTTACAGGGGAGTTTCAAAATTAAAATGAGTACTACCAAGTCAAGCATGCACTGCTACAAAGGCTACACGTGGGAGAGATGCAAAGTTGAAGTTAAGTACTAGCTGAAGGAAGATGGCACTTACACAATAGCATTAACTCCTCTGCAATATCGTTCCCACATGCTTCGGAATCGTGGCTGCCCTCCTATATCCCAAATCTTAAGGCAAGGGGAAAAAGACAATTTAGCCATGCACTATGTTTAAATATGTCACGCAAAGATAAGACAAGAAAAAACACAATTTTCCCTTTCTCCTTGGAACAACTGCAGGACCTCTCACATACTAGAACTGAAATCATCTTTTGTATAGCAGCTCAAAGCTTGCTGGCCCGATAGCATAACATGCAAAATAGAGCATCTTACACCAGATACAAGTACCTATGTACTAAGTCTACACACTGTGGTATACAAGAAAACAAGATAAATTAACTTAAAATTTTGCTTCTGATTTAGGTCTTCCCTTAAGGTATACTGACAAGCAGAAGAGCAGGATCTCTGCACCTTAAACACGGGAAAAATTACTCAGATTAAAGCTATACAACATTATCACAACATTGCTTTAAATACTCCATGAAGCTGGAAATCACATGCAGACTCTCATCTAAGAAACCCCACAAATATACATCAACATACTCCTAAGGTATCTGACACATTTAGCTGAGCCTCTTCAGTTTCCTACACTTGTCCCAATGGTGGAAGCAAATAGAGCAAACAAATTCTGAACTAGAAGCTGAAGACAACCTTGCAGGGGTTAAAGAAGAGGCAGCCAAGAAAGGTAACGTACCTTTATTGTAACATTACCCTTTGTAACTTTCCGCATGTTGAAGCCCACAGTAGGAATCATATCTTCACTGAACTGACCTGACTGGAAGAAAACAGAAAATTACATTTTAGTGTTTATCTCATGCAGCTACTTTACACAGTAAAATATCATATGCTTTTCCTACCCACTGGCCTTCCAGTTGAAGGCTTTGTAGCCAAAAAGCTGTAGATATTTATCCTCATGTACTGAAGTTTGTGCAAAGTCAGTCAAGTGGTTTCTTACAGAAGCTTTAATAATTTTTAAAGCTCTGAGGCAGTCAGGGGAGCAGAGTTACCCAGGGGGAAGTGCTTTCCATAGCTTAACAAATAGACAGCTAGGGTAAGCACAGGGAAAGAGCCATTCCCCTACAACAAATAGACAGCTAAGGCAAGCACAGGGAAAGAGCCATTCCCCTACTTCTGCAGGAGCCAAGTTCTGTATATCAGCATCTCCTAGTTAGCTGGGAACCAGAATTACCCAGATGATTTTCCTCTGATGCAAGCTACTCCGTGAACATTGACAGCAATAAATCACTCTTGGGGAGTAAACCTCCAGCCCACAGGTATGGGGTAACTCCCTGAGGAGTTTTAAAGGCTGGAAAGTGGAAGGACCTGACAGGTCTGCTTTCTGCTAGGCTACACAGTGTCCAACTTGTTCAGCGGCAGCAGAGGCAATCAAAATGTGACTGCAGAGTACTGAAGTTCCATTTCCACCAGTTCAGTATCACTTTAAGCTCTGATATAACTGCTGCAAAACAGTTGTACTAGAGAGGTTCTCTAGTGGCAGATGTTTTACTATCTGTTATACTTTTATCTGTAACAGCTTGAAAGCCAAGTTCACAGCTATCTCCTGTAGCTAACTCAGGAGCCATAGCAAGTGTTATCATCAGCAGTACAGATTCCTCCCCTGCTCCCTTGGCAGAAGGTGAATCTCAGCCACAGCGGTCATTACATTGCTCACTACATCCATTAAGTGTAATAGAACCAGATAGCCAACCAGATTTGGAGAAAAGGTTGACTCACATGCATTCAGTGGTTTAATTGGGGGTTGATATCACAGCAGCAGAACCTGCTTCTCTCCCCGACGTTGCACAGAGAAGCTAGCCCAAGTAAAAGCTCTTGGGGAGCCATGAAACAGATGTCACATCATCCTACAGAGTTAGGTCTCCATGGCTTACAAGCTGGAAGTAGTAACAAAGTCTAACTAGCTAAGACATACTTTCATAGAATGGTAGCGGTTGGCAGGGACCTTTAGAGATCTTCTCGTCCAACTCCCCTGCAGAAGCAGGTTCACCTAGATCAGGTCACATAGGAACTTGTCCCCAGGCAGGTCTTGAAGACTTCCAAGGACGGAGCCTCCACAACCCCTCTGGGCAACCTGTGCCAGTGCTCCGTCACCCCTACTTTGAGCACATGCTGCTCAGAGTTTGCAATCAGATGATGATCAGCTTGTAATATCAATGCAACATCAACCGCTTCATCTTTCTTCAGCTTGTTCCCCTCTACCCTCAACACCCTGGGGATTTCCCACTAGAAAACCAAAGCTGCAAGCTTCGCACAATACAGACTCCAGTATAATGCTGATAAACATCAGAAATCAACTGAAAACATACATATGAGTCTCACTTGGGCTTATTTGGACAAGCCTTTCAGGTAAATGGCATGTTTAACTTGCTGTTGGCCTCCAAAACAGAAACACATCCAGAGCTTGGACTTGAAGCCTGGAGTCCCCTGAGGAGGTGGCGATTGTTCACACGTAAGACCTGTTCTTCAGATAGGTGGGTATCCAGACTAATGGTCTTTTTAAAGGAGTAAAAAAACCAACTAAGTCCTTGAATCCAAGGAATGCAACAGTAAAAACAGTGATAACCTGAAAAGTGGACAGCTTAAACCTCATTAGGCAGGTGTTCTGCCTTCTCAGCCAAAAGCTCTTCAAGCTACATAGCAAAGGATGTACCAATTTCATGCAGCACTGTTTGAGAAACCACTCAAACCTTTCTGCTAACTTAGCAAGGGAGGCACACAGCCTGAGTGCCTGTTGGTTAGCTTCCTGTTCCTGCCTCAAAAGCCCTTTAAGTTGTCCACTTAAGCCAGCTGCATTATGTGCAGCTCAGCAGCAGATGGTTAACCATGCTTTCTATGTCTGATGCAGTTAGTTCAGTTCTTAAAGCATACCCTGCCAATCTTGCCTTTGAAGGGTCAGCTTGCCATGGTTGCTCAAGAACCACGGCATTCCTGCCTCTACAGTCACACCCTACACCCACAACCAAACATCTCCCAAGCACTCCCTGAACCTCTCTCTTTGTGCTGCTGCATTTTGCCCCATATGCTGTCAGCAGTTCCCAGTCAGACACTTCCACATTCTTCACTCGAGAGCTGTTCCTATCAATAGTGTGCGTTCTCTTGCTGTTCTTTAAGGACACAGATTCCTTTAGATTGGAGCAGCACCTCATTTGCCACATGGTTAACGTAATGTTGAAGAAATGACTGTGATCCATCACAAGGAAGCTTTTACAGAACCTTCAAGAAAGCTGCTGCACTGTATATTCCTGTCCAAGTACTCTCTACACACACACTACACATCCAGGTGGCACAAAAACTTATTCTGACTCTCTTAAAACCTACACTACAGAGTCACTTGGCTAGAGTTTGAGTTCCAGCTTCCCGTACTGCTTCATAGGCGAGACAAGCCAGGCTATCTGACATACTTTGTGAACTGTCAGAAACAGAAGGAAAGGGTAGAAGGCGCTTTCCTTCATTGAGCTGCCTCCAGAACACAAGCACACCCTTTCTCTCTGGGAGAGGCAGGCACTTCATGGCTTTGAGAGTCACACTTGACTACAGGTTTTGAGCATATTGATCATCTCCTCACTCAAAAAACTCTTTGTGGTGCTCCCCTGTTCAATTTGTGTAACTAAAGAAAGCTACTGGCAGTCACCTCTTCTATACATTTTGACTTTATAATAGGTCAAAAATGTAATAGATCTTGCTAGCAGGCAGCAATCTCCTTTGATAGGTTCTGCAATTGTATCCAGCTGTCTCACCTCTGAAACAGTTCTCTAAACCCACAATTTAGAGGGCTTTTGTTTACTACCTCTGCAGAGGAAAACAAGGAATTCAGCTGCATCTCAAGAGTATTCACATGCAAAAGTTACTCACACAGCAGAACAAGAAAATGCTGTTATTAAGCAAGCAGTTCTGTTTGAATCAGACTTCCCTCTGTCCCCCCTAGAGCAGATTACTCAGCCCTATACAACGCATACTCCTTCTAAAACAGGCATCAGCTTTAAAACAAGTTTGATAAGCACAGGAATATTTTCAATTCCCCATCTGAAAGTGCTTGGCTGTTGTCCTACACTGTAGATTGCTCAAACACTCACCAAGGACAGCAAGAGTAGCCGCTTACAAATCTACCAGTAGCATTTGTTTTCAGCACTTGTGACTATTCCAACAAGCAGACACTGAAACTTCATCCAGGCCTCCTGGAAGATCACCCTCGTGTACTAGAAGTGATTATGAATTAAGCCATTAGCTCTGAGGTCACACAGACCATGCAGCATTAATACAAACTGCTCACTGAAGGTCACAAAACAACGTTGACTCTAGCCTCTCCATGAAAGATAAGAACGAGGGAGACTAAACAGACTGAACTTCAGATCCCACAAGCAGAAAGAACCTTGCAGGACTAGTCTTTAAGCCTCCTGGTTCAAGAGATGCTTCCTTTTCCATACTCCTGGAGGACCTAAGCATGGGATTTTAGTGCAATATGAACCCATTCACCTACACGAGTACTTGTGTTGGGCAAGGATTATTCAGAGGGGAAAAACCGCATCCAGACTGAACTAAGTCCCGCCACCGTGTTCTAGTACAAAGCTGACTCTCACAATCCACCTGAAGCAGCATACTACCTTAAGCCCAGCAGTTCATCCCTAAATTTCCCTCTATTCACACTAAGAAAAAACCACTACATCTCTTCTTAGAAAAACAAGCAAAAAAAGCACTCTTTCAGCATTTTATACAGCTATTCCCACCCCGAGGCTCCTCTGCAATGTTCACAGCCTCAACCAAGAAGTTGGATACATGGATAAATCAGCTGTCTAGTTTCTGTACTCTTATCTTTAAATACTTCACTGTTTGAGCTACTTCTTGTGATCATATTTAGAAGCTTGAACTCTAGTTTGCAAGCTTTAATCTCTGTGATCTAACATTCCCTTGAAAGGCTTTACAACGGCACTTCTATAAGCAATTGCTGCAGGAACTGAAATAGTGGTACCCGAGAAGAAAGTGCATTTTTATTTCCCCAATCCCATCTTCAATGGAATATTCAAAAGGACACGGACTGTTTAGCAGGTAACTACCACATAGCAGTGAAGCAGGACCTAAAAAGGCAAGTTCTACATAGGAATCAGTAATGTAAGAGCTTAGGACATTTCATGTGTCTGACAGTCACGAAAGCATCTTTCTCCAGGTGCTACTGCTTAGAGCTCTTCCACTGCTTAAAGAGGAACTTAAAACCACAGCAGAAAACAGATTGTGATTTCAGTCACCTGTTTCAGACTATTTGGGGGACAGCAAGCAAGGCCTCAAAAAAACAAAAGTATTAACTGGAATATGAGTCACCTCGTATTAGCTTTATTACTTAATAAAGTGAAGCAATCCATTTCAAGAGACTTCTGTGATGAAGAAACACTTCATGTATCAACCTTCTCTCCTAGCTACCGTGTGTATGAAGTGACAACACATCCTATTTACAACCTACCTGAGTTTTTCAGAAGGCGCTAAAGCAGCAGCAAAGCTCTTTAGAGCAATCATTTTCCACCATTCTCTGGTGTGGCTTCTATAAAGATGGAAGGAAGTCACAGCTCTCAACTGGCCAAAGGAATCTTTTGCTGAGAAACGCTTACAAAATTGCCTGTCTAGAAATTAAGGCCTCATTCAAAGGCTTTTCACATACTCCTAAATCAAAAAAAACAAACCAGACTATTTCGTGCTTTGACACAAATCCTTACTTATCCCATCACCACAAACAGAACAGGTTGAGTTTAGCTCTTAAACCTAACAACTGTTTCAGGAAAGTCTGATTCCTCCCCAGTTCTCTCCTGCCCAATGAGGATGAGGCTGTCAAGCTTCAGCAGATCAAGGATCAATCTACCAGGTATCAAGCAAGACTCCACAATAGGAAATGCCACTCTTTCATGAGGTACTTGTCCACGAGTGAAGAAGCATCCCAGTATTGGCCAGCATGCACTGCTCACAGCCTGGACACACGAGTCAGTTTACTTGAGTCATGTTTCAGTTGCATCACGTGGCTATGGAGCTCAGTTGCCTCTCATACCTCCCCACACCAACATGGCTGGAGCTTTGACAGCAAGTCTGATGAAAGACTGTTCGCAGACACTAGCTGCAGAGATGCAAACAGCAGAAGGTACTGCAGACTCTAGTCAATAATGGGCATTACAAGCCTTCAGATACGAAGCAAACCACTGAAGATGCAACACCAGGATGACATGCAGTTTCACTGAATAAGAGCCATAGGCCATATACATTATGGAAACTGGGATCAGGAAGAAATTATATCCTCCCTTGTGAGCAAGTTTACTCATGCACACGGAAAACTTATGCTTAATATCTAATTAGAGACAGTGACTAATACGGAGCCTTAGCAAAGCAGAAGCTGCAGCAGTTGTATCCAGCTACAGATAAGGCTTCACTACTGAGGTTGTTTTTTAAACCTTCTAGTCAAACTAAGTTGGGTCTGATTAGAAACCAAGAGCTTGTTTACACTGGAGGAATAAACGTGGCCCAAACCAGCTAGTAACGTGGAAAAAGGTTATTCTAGATCTGGACTGTCTCTTCTCATGGCCTTTCCACTTTAGTGACAGTGCTGTATCAAGTCTCCTGTGTAATTGGCTTGAGTTTTATCTCTAGATGCCTGATTTGATTGACTTGGATTACATTAGAGATTTATATTAGATTAAGCTTGCTGTTGTCAAGAGCCCTGCGTTAGGCAGAATGCAGCCTTAGAAGCCGTACTGAGCTCCTGGTATGTAATCCACCTTTCAGAGCTATTCTGTAGGACTAGCATCTTGCTGTGTCATTCCTTTCACTGTGGTTTTATGGAATCCCAACATCTGACAGCTACCTCCATCCACACCATTAACTGGCCTGCAGAGAGCAGTTACTCTTTTCCGGCACTCATTTCCAAATGCATACTCTGAATTAAAGTCACTCACTGAAGCAACTAACAAGCTCTTCATGCCAGGGATGGCACTCCTCCTGTAAGAAGCACATTCATGCTGATTATCTGAAGCTCACACTAGTATTTTTTTTAAAAACAATAACGAGAAGCTAAGCAAGTCCCCTCACTCTGCTTTGTGTAAAGAGTCACTAGATTCCCTAGTTAACAACTTCAGAAATGTGACTTGCCACTTCCAAACCTAAAGCAGGTAACTAGGCTGTGCCCTTATGCATAATGACTTCCTTATTTCACTCAGTTTTGCAAGGCTATTTGAATGACACTTACTCAGATAAATTTCTGGGTGTGATCCTAATGTGCAGGTGAAACCTTGCTAGATTCAACCTCTAACAAAGCAAGCTGGATACAGATGCCAGCTTCACTTAAGGATACTTTTACCACTTGGGACAACTTTCGTAGACTAACCTGACATGCAACTACTACAATCATCCTGTACATGCAGTTCACAGGTAACTCCCCAAAGGGGATGTGCTGCTGGTACTAAGCAGAGCTGCAAAGTCGTACTTTGTCTAGTGCCATCACCATCCAAGACTCCAGAAGACAAAAAACCTGCAGAGTAACCTCAGTGCTGAAAGCTGCACCAATCCATATCAGCTCAGTGGCTGCAGACTGAGGTTACTCTACAATTCCAGAGTCCCACTTTTAGAAATCCAAGCCCAGAGATAGTGGCAGCCACTACTGCATGTGGCATTCTTGGGTTAGTCCAACAACTTTCACCTACTGTAACTAGGCAAAGGAAGAGTTACTTTTTATGAGAGTGAACCCATTTCACATGATTATCATGAACTCCACTGAGGGCCAATACCCTCAACTACACAAGAGCTTGGTTACCTTTTGACAGCTAGTGAGTCTAACTAGGATTACATACAACTGCAAGAAAATGAGAATGTTTTTCCCATCCAGTAACTCATTCAGCTGACACTCGGAAAACCTTCAGTAGTGTTAAGGAGACAGCCTCCCCTCCAAAGCCAAAGGTCTGCCCAATGTAAGGCTGCAGACATCAGCTTCCTCATTCTAGGTGCACTGGACTCAAGTCAGTCGTACCGCCTGCAAAACCAAAAAGCGCTCTGGTTTCCCACTTCAGTCTCCCTACAAGGGCTTCCAAACGCCAGCTTGTCTCTTTGAATGCTGTCACGTGCATTTGCAGAACAGGACAAAGCTACATAGCAATAAGCCACTTAAGCAAGCCACTCTTTTATCTGGTTCAACAGTGGAGACGCTGGAGACGTAGGAAGATTCCCACACCCTTCCTTCATCTGCTCCAGGCAGATCGTCAGATAAGCAGGCCCAAGTTCAGCAGCCTGCTGCTGCCAGGCAGCACCAGTTGCACTTCTTAGCAGATACCTTAACAGAAAGCAGGTTATTTGATACAGCTTTCAGCAATCAGGATAAGTAAAAAAATCTGAGAGAAGAACTACGAGTGGGAAATATTTAAATGATTCACCAAGGGCTGCTGAAAAAGTCAAACACAAGACAGCAGCCGGGGCACACTGCGCTATCGCTATGCCACGCTAACGCAAGCCCAGCCACACAACACGGAGCGATGCCTCCAGAGCACACCGCCGGGCTGTGCTGGACACGGCTACCGCTGTCCAGGGGCCCCATTAGCACACAAAGGCGTAGCCCGCTGTCACGGCCGGCTCGGCCAGCTCTCCCGCGAGCTCACGCCGCCAGGACAGCCAGGCCGCTGCTCAGCCCACAGCCCAGCACAGCGGCCCCGTCCCGGCACCGCGGCTCGCAACGCGCGACACCCGAGGCGCAGCGGACACCAGCCCGCTCCCGGCGCCCGGCGCGGCCCCACGGCGCGGCCCGCTCACCGCGATGACGTTGACGAAGGTGGTCTTGCCCGAGTACTGCAGCCCCACCAGCGTCAGCTCCATCTCCTCCTTCCAGAAGAGCGAGCGGAACCAGTCCAGCAGCCGGGAGAGNCGCCGCCCGCAGCGCGCCCGGGGAGGACCGGCGGCGGCGGCGGGGCGGGGCGGGGCGGGGCGTGTGCGCCAGCCCTCAGCCCTCAGCCGCCATCTTGGCCCCTGGGGGTCAGGGGCTTCTGCTCGCAGCCCCTCAGCCCGTCATCTTGGGCTGTGTGGGCAGGCGGGTGTCCCAGCCACTCGTGGCTGCCCAGCTGCAGTGCCGTGGCAGCATTCAACACCTGAGTTCCCTCACCCACTGCTGTCGCTGCTGGTCGTGTGCCCTGTCAGCCACACTGTGCTCCCAGCCCGTACTCCCTGACCCATGCCCAGCCTCCTCCTCCTCCTCCTCCTGGCCCCACAGAGGTGGCCTCGCTGCCCAGTGAGGCCCTCACCATGGCTGCCTTCCTGCCCAACAGGACCTTACCAAGACTGTGTGGTGGGCCAAAGCTCCAGTTTAAAAGGGCATCGACTGTGGGGGCTTTTCTTGGTGCTTCATTGGCCTCCCAAGCTGGCCGTGTGAGAGCTTCTGTTTTGTCCCCTGAACTGCTGAGCTGCAGACAGCCTGCAGGCAAATGCTGGGCTGGCAGAGGACTAGGGATTAAGAAATGTTAACCGTAATATTTTCACATGACAAATGCAGGGTATTTTTTAAGCAAGTGAAGTACCTCATAAAACCTTATGTGTGAACTTCCTAAAACCAAGGATCAGCCCGCATGACCCCGTTACTCTCACATAAACTGCCATTCTCTAGAAGTCTCTGTCAGGAATCCGTGCTTTTTACATGGGTGTTTTGAGGGGATTCCCTGTGAACTTTGCTGCTGTGCCAAACAGGCAACTGTAACTGGTTAAGTTAAGCCTAGCGACTAAGTTAAAGCACAGTAAAGCAGGTGATTACAAATCCCCCAGATTCAAAGAACAGCAGAATGAGAAAGCAAACCAATGCACACGTCTGCCTGGCTTGTAAAAGCAGAGGTGATTGGGGTGATGCAGATTTACAAGCTCTAGACACTTTCATTTACGTAACGAATTCCAGGGTGCTCTCCACATCTGTCCTCCCCTGAGACATCACTGAGGATCCCAATGTCTGTATCGCTCACAAATTGTACAGCTCCAGCTCTCTAGGTAGTGAAGCAGTGACTTTTGCAGTGTGGGGCCGTGGCAGGAGGGACATGAGCTGAGCAAATGAAGATGTAGCTAAAAAAATTATCTTGGGGATCCTACAAGATGCCCAAGTCAGTACTCCTGGATGGAGAGAGAAGCAGCAGCCCGTGTGGCTGATGAATTTTGGACAGCCAAGCTCTGTGCACACCATCCTCCCGAGGCTTCCCCGTGGCAGCGCGGCTCCACTCTGCCCTCCAGTGCGTCAGGATCCCAGTCCGCCCCAAACACGAGAGAATAACACACTGAATAAGAGAGACCCAACTGTATTTCAGGGCAGCAACAGCCGCCTGGCTTGCCTCCACCTGCCCTTGCAGGCTTTGCTCCATTTTGCCTGCCTGCTTTGCCAGCATTAACGAGGTGAATGCAGCCATCACATTCACCCATCACACGTGTGGATTTTAGCAGGGACATCCCAGTGCAGTCATCACTAACCCTCGGTATCAACACAGGTCACGTCTGGACGGACACTGAATGTCCTGAGCTCACAGGGGAGTGCGGGGCACTCATCAACTTGCTGCAGGAGGCAAAGTATCGGGTTGTTAGTTAGATTTCATTCCCTCCCGAAGGACCTGGCAGCCCTTAATATTCTTTACTAATTGTTACACAATGGCACAGGAGAATAATGTCTCCAGAAGTCCCTTTCTGACTGGGGTTTGCACTTGTATACGTTCAGGATCTCTCACAGAAGCTCCGTGCCAAGGCACTCGGATCACAAGAGCCAGCTAAGTGCTGGTCTGCGTGGTCAGCTGCTTCAGTCCTTCCATCATTGTTGCAGATTAAAGCTTCCCGAGCTACACATCGTAGCTCACTACAAGCAGATGTGGAACAGGCAACAGCACCTCTGACACAGCAGTCATGTTTCCCATCATCAAATGATAAATGAGTATTTTACTCCTGGGAGAAAACCCAATTTGCTAATTCACCCACTGAAACAAAATAGTGTGAGAGCACTTCTATAGCTGACAACTACACCACAGTGCCCCCTCTCTCTCTGCTGCAGAGACACCACACACACCTTCCACACGGGCTGAAATTCTGTGCTGAAGTCTCTTCTCATCTGTAGCGTGTTGTCAGGCAACAGACTTGTGATTTACCACCAGCTATTTCCAGAGCCAGCTGTCCACGAAAAGCCAGCTAATACACTCCTTCCAATTAAGCTGTGATATGAACTGCACTTTGAAAGTTCTTAATCCATTTTGTGGTTCATTAACTCAGAAGATTTCATACCCACGGTTAGCCGTATCAAAGAGGACGGAATGCCTGGCACCAATTAGTTCTAATAAGGAGCTAAATTGTGCTCAGACTGCGGAGCCTGTCGCTGGTGTGAGCAAACAGGACAGCTCCTCTCAAAACAGAGTATCCTACAGAACGCTGCTTTGATTTGACTACTCCCACTAGCCGATGCAGACAAACTAATTGACTTGATGTGTTCCAGAGGCCTGCTGTGTGGCACTTTCCCCCTTTGCTGCTGAGCACGGAATCAGGGCTAAACAACGGTGTTAATACTGCTCTGAGCCGCGGCGTTGCTGCACGCTCACGTCCCGGCCTTTAAGGAGGCAAACACACGTGCCCCGTTTGTGCCCTCTGCTCGCCTGGACGCTGGATTGCTTTCAAGAAGGACTAAGATGGCCATTTGTAACACGTTAGGAACTGTGGGTGCCTTCCAGGTGAGGCAGCCTCCCTTCTGGAGGGAGGAAGCCGCTCTGGGAGCCGCAGAGGCTCAGGAGGAGCTGTGTGTAGGAGCTGGCCCTGGCTGGGAGCTGCACTCCGCAGGGCCCACGCGTGGGGCCTGATCCACTTCTGTGGGCTCAACTCCCACTTCAGATATCAGCAAAAGAAGCAGATGCGTGCAGTAGCATATGTAAGACACGTCATGCTTGTGTTAGCCTCATGCTACAAATGCTTAAAGGAAGGGCTAAAATCAACAATCACCTCTAAAGGTTCCTAGACCCACCACACAGCCTCTAACACTGCCTCTCCCCGTAGTTTTAGTCAGGGCTTGCTGTTTTGCAAGACACTAGGGTACTGCTGCAGTATAAATATTCCCTTGAACGAGGGAAGGGAAGATTTCGCTGTGTCTTCCCCACAGCTTTCCTGAAAAAGAAACATCACTGTTGTGCTGTTACTGCTTGAGCTGAACCAGAAATGCTCCTGTGCCACTGACAGGGAGACAGGCCTTGGAAACTGAAATGTAACTCTTCTTTTCTTAGAGCTGTGTGCATGCTGCTAGCACACCTTTCACTCCTGCCTCTTTTCTGCTGCCCAGGACAGAATTAAACCTTCAACAGTCTGGGGAGGAGAGACAGAGGATGGGAGAGAGGCACTGGAGAGGGAAGCACAGCCCTACTTCAGCCCTGCCTTGAACCTGACGTGAGCAGAAGCATCTCATTTCCCAACGTCTCACGTGTTTGTCTTGAGAGACAGACTGAAGCATGTCACAGTGGAGTGTGTGCCCGGACCCCAGGTTTGCCAGATCTCTAAGAGGACCGCCCATAGGTGAGCCCAGGTGAAAATCCTCAGGCTGTCAGGCCGCTGACATGACCTGGTGTCGGATTTGTTAAGGGACATTACCTCTCAGTCACCTCCTTTACCTTCTAGTAGTCTAGCAGACTGGAAACGTGGCAGCTACAAGGCTGGCAAGCTGTGAGATTTTCCACCCCTGACAGTGCAAATATAAACGATGGGGCTGGCTCTGGCATTTTGATGTGGCAGATGCTGGTAGACGCTTTGCAGCGTGAGCTGCTGCATGCAAGCGGTGACCTTCAGGAATGCTGGCATCTCCCCGTGGAGAAGCAGCAGGAGCATGAATCAGCAGAAGGGACAGGGGGAAAAAATGATGGTTAAAAAAGAGCCTGCTATTAGCAGCAAGATCAAAAAGTTTCCTCTTGGTCCTCCAGTCAGATTTATTAGCAGAGACCTTGGCAGGGGCACAGAGCCCAGCGCAAAGGCCAGGCCCCTGGTTGCAGATTTATTGCAGAGCCAGGGCCTTTGCCAGCCCAGTCACCGCATTTCACCCTGTCTGTAATTTAGACTTTAAATCTAAAAAGAGAGAAAAAAACATTCTTCCAGTGTTGAGTCTGAGCACAAACAGTGTCCAAGTGAGCCTCTAAAGGAAGGGCGACGAGCCCTGAGCCTTCAGCTCGGTGCAGACACGTGTACTTCAGCATTTAAAGGAAGCCAGCTCCGAGGGGAACCTGTAGCAGCAGCCTCGTGGAGGGGCCTCGGCTGGGCTGAGCCACGAGCACAGGGAGCTGCGGTGGCACCATGAACAGGAGCCCACAGCTACTCACCTGGCTTGGGGCTACCCTGAGCTTGGCAGAGAGCAAAAGCAAGCTCCAGCAGCCGTGCTTGGGCTGGGGGAGTTGCCTGCCCTGGCAGGAGAGGGTGCCAGGCCCAGGGCACCACAGTGTCGCCACACAGCCGTGCCCAGAAACGACCCCTCTCCCCATCACTGCCGCCTGTTCCCCCAGAGCTGTCCCTGCTGACACTGACAGCCGCTGGCGTCTGCACGACAAGAGGCAACCCCCGGGGCAGGCATTTTCTCCAGCCTCGGGTTTGAAGTAGGGCTCCGTCGCAGCTGCTTGGCAAGAAACCCCCGCCAGCTCTGCAGCACCCTTCCTGGCAAACGGAGGTGCCTGCGGTTCAGCTTTCCTTGGGTGTTAAAGTCCCAGCAAGGTGCTCTGCGCCTCAGGACCCACCAGCCCCGGCACTCAGCACCACCTGGGCTACGAAGCAGCTTGGAATCCGGCACCAGCGCACTGACCGTGTCTGTGCAGTTGCGCTCAGCCACGCTCAGCCTTTGCTGGCAGCTCTCAGGGCCAGCCACGCCGCCAGGACTCGCCTGGGTGTCACGCAGCCGCTGCCCCAGAGCCGCGCCGCTCACCCCGCGGGGACGGGCAGTGCTGGGCTGCTCTCCGCCCGGCTGCCCCCGGCTGAGCGGCAGCTGCGGGAACTTGCCGGCAGCCGGCATCGCCACACCGGCCCCTTCCCGTGACGGGACTGGGATTTCGGCTGGCACGAAGGTCCTCAGTTCCACAGAGCGCCGGCAGGTCCCCGGCAAGAGCCGTCTGATGGCGGGGGGCAGCGGCCGGACCCCGGGACCCCACTTGCTTCATCCGCACCTTTCCTCTTTTATCTCCCTGCCCGGCGGGTGCTCGTCTGCCTTTGCTCGGATTTTCCAGCAGAGGGGGGTGCAACCTCACCAAAGCCGTGCTTCTAGCCCAAAGCCGTCACACTTCTCGCCTTCCTCCTCGCTCCCACCTGCGCCCTCACCCTGCGCGGCCAGTACCCGCGCCGCTGCGCTCCCCGGGCGCACAGGCACCATGGGGGCAGGAGATCCTGGGGTTTATTGCACAAAATAAACTCGAAGTGAGGTATTTGTTGTGCAGTAGCTGTTAAGGAGAGATGAATGAACGCAACCAGCGACGCGATGTCCACGTGTCAGCCCCGACTGTCACCGTGTGAGGGTGTTTTTTTTTTCCCCCCTGTGTTGTCATGGGCGAGAGGGGAGAGAATCCTGGGAGCTGGCTGTCACTTCGAAATGAGGAAACAGAGGGATGTTTATTCCCGGCCACAGTGGCTAAATAATGTGCATCAAACCAGAAAGTCAAAATGGGCTCATTTAATGCTTTTTAATCAGTGGAAATCAAAGTCCATCACACAGCGCCAGGGAGTCAGGGAAGCTAAGGCAGAGGCAGGAGCGATATGCCCACAGGGAGCAGGCAGCCCCAGCCAGGTGCTGGGAGCTGCAGTTTCACTTCCAGGCTGCAAGGCCAGACCCTAAGAAGCCATGCACAAGAAGGTGTGAGGTTTTACTCAGGTACCACTCTACTGTGAGCCTACGGCATCGGCTTGGAGGAGCTTCTGAGCTCTGGCCGTGCAGTGAGGCGGGGTGTGACTGGCTTCAGATGTGAGGGGCAAGTCTCAGGAGATGTCTTTGCCTTTAGTGGGGGAAGAAGCAACATATCTACAGATACATCTATCCTCACATGAACCAAATCAGTTTAGCTGATTTGTACACCAGACAAGTACTTGACTCATTGCCTCAGCACCTCATTGCAGCCCTAAACTGAGCAGGAGGAACTTTACATATGTTGATGCTGAAAGCATTTCTTGCTCGGGAGCAGAGGGAGCACCCAGCTG
Organism: Urocolius indicus; assembly: GCA_013401255.1. Lineage (NCBI taxonomy): Eukaryota > Metazoa > Chordata > Aves > Coliiformes > Coliidae > Urocolius > Urocolius indicus. The sequence goes on along the minus strand of WBNH01003138.1, from coordinate 274,333 downwards.
CTCTGTGGTCTCTCTTGCATTGATTCTTCATGCTCTGGTTGTCTTTATCGTCCTTGTTGTCTTTATTGTCACATTTCCTGTTGCCATTTCATGGAGCAGTGCTGTCTCGGGCACGCCATCACGGCAGACAGCTGCATTCTCAGGTGATTTCTTATCAAATGCTCCTCTTTCAGCCACCCAATTATTTTCTCTTTGGCTGTATCATCTGAAAACAGAAGAAGTCTGCAGCCCTCCTAGTTCTTCCTGCTTTATATGCATGAGCAGGAGAAGGAATTTAGGATTGTACTGTAATGGCTTACACAAATGCCCGCTGGAGAGCATCACTCTGATTAGTTCTTATTCTACAACCAAGAAAACCAAAAGGAATAAGGGAGAGCCCAGCATGTGGCTCCTGTGCCTTTGCTGCTTCAAGGCTCCTCAGAAAATCTGCCTGGTTGCTCAGGGCCACCTTCACTGGCGTATTTGTGCATATCCCAGTAATTGGCTGGGTTTTATCCTCTTTCAATAATGAGGGAAAGAAGGGCAGGAGCAAAAAAGTATGAAAAAGCAAAATACCACACATCCAAGGCCACTTCTTTGGCAGAATTCATCGCTGGAAACAAAATACTAGGATGTGAGTTTTGCAGGCAGCATCGATGCATGACAGACTGGAGCAGACGCTGTGTTCCAAACTCCCTGAACTTGGAGGATTTGATGCATATCCAGACTTAAAATTTCCATTGAGGCTTTTCTCATCAAAACCAGAAGGATCTCGGTTTCCCTACAGAGGCTGTACCAGATATTAATCTGCCCCTTCTCCTCCTGTGTACTGTCCATCCTCTTTTTTTATCCTTTTTCAGCTGATGTGAGTCTTGACATCGGGCACTTACAAACCAAGTGGTCTCAGCTGTCCCTAGACGTGGGGCACTCCCGTTTGTGAAGAGCTGGGCTGCAGATTTTAGTGTGGGTATCTGCATGCGGATTCTTTTTCACAAACAAAGCCAAACAAAGCTGATGGAGGCTGTGAGGACTCAGAAATGGTGTTTTCAACCACCGGAACATAGACAGACTGCAAACGATGCGTCCCTTCTTCCCACCCCGCCAGGCGAGCACCAGTCATGAGACTCACACAGCTTAAATCCCACTGTTACACTTTCCCACCAGACAAATCCTACTTTATTAAACTAAAGTGCAAGGGAATTAGCAAAACCGCCTGTTTCCTTCACACTATGGGATATATAAGCAACCTAATCCAGATGCCAAAGCTCCCACCGCTCTCCAAACCCCTCAGCTGGGAATTCCCATCAGCAGCTCGCAGTTTCCCTCCTGTCAGCTGGCAATTACCTTTCCCTTCTGGGGCAGAGGAGGAGGCAAGCTCGTGGGCGCCTGCCAGAACGCAGGGTGCCCCCCGCCTGAGGAGCAGCGCGGGGCCTGGCTGCTGGCTCGGGCGCTTACACACCAGACTAATTAGTGCTCAGCTTCGCTCGTTAAAAAGACTCATTTGGCTGACCTGACCAAAATCTTTTGGGCTGCTCCATCGCTGCTGGGTCTGCTCTGCTGCCTGGGGAGGAGGGGGATCGGGCTGGTGAGCTGGGGAGGGATCCCCAGTCCCGCTGCCTGACCTGCCCTTCACCCCTGCCTGGCAGGGGCAGCCCACGACTCTGATGAAAGAGAAAGGAAGTGGAGTCAGTGCAAAGACGGCATTTCATTTACATGAGATAAGCGCCTTCGTGTAGCAACTAGAAATCGAGGGTAATTGGCGTGGTTGGGAGACTGGTGTCTTTTGTTACACAAGGCGTAAAGGGAGGGAGGGAGGGAGGGAGCCGGAGCCCTGCGTTCGCTGCAGCCTGGAATAGCCATGTGCTACATCCTATTTCTCAGGAGGGAGGAAGGAAGGAAGGACACGTGAAAAGAAAAATAGCAGTAAATGATCCCGCTTCATCATTTTTTTTCCTGTAACCCTTCTGGCCTTACAAACAGGAACTTCATTTTAAACTAAAAATAAAGCCCGCTGCCTGTTTCACAGTTGCAGATGGGTGTTTCCATCGGCGCTGCTAGCTTCCAGCCCTCCTCTATATGCAGCCTGAGCAAGGCATGGCAGGAAAGTGCCTCACTTTGCATTTGCTATATTTACATATCATCAGTTATCAGGAGAACAGGATGTCCCAGGGGATCTGAAATAGGATACACCACACTCCTCATCTCCTGGTCAGCTCAGCCGCGGGCCAGGTCTGTATGACTGACAGTGTTTGCCCATGGCTCTGGTGCTGCCGGCAGTGCCCGGGTGGGTGTCATCCGTCCCCGGCCTGGCTGGCATGTGGGCTGGGCTGCTCTGGCATCCCCAGCCTTCCTCCAGACCCAGTCTGACACGTGTGGCTGAGGCAGAGGACAGCCGAGGGTGGGGGATGCAAAGCTCCTGTTTCTCTCTCTGCCACACCTTTCGTTGCCCTCAACAGAATCATCAGGTCTGCATTTTCCCCTGCGCTTTGGTTTTCATACTCAGTCCCCAGCAGCACTCAGGAGCATTTCAGTACAGGGTGGTGGAGCACAGGAAAGCCATTTCCAAGGCAGAGCGGCGCAGGGCCACTGGCACAGTGGCACCTCCATGGGCCCATGGAGGTCTGGCACGGGTGCAAGATGCAGAGGGTGGGTGGGCAGATGGAGGGAGGCAATCCCCAGGTCTTTGCTGGAGAGGTTACACTTGGTGATCCAGAGCCTGCAAGGCAGCGAGCTGTCTCCCTCAGAAGCACGTGGGATGCCCTGCCACCTTACCACCTTGGATTTAAATGCCTTTCTCACATGCTGGGCGTAGCTGCCAAGTATTGTGCCTTCTGTACATCGCTCCACCTTGATTTCAAACCACCTCAGCTTTTGTTTGGGAGTGGTTTCCAAGCATTCAGCTCACCCATATCTTATCCACACTGGTTTCCTTTATGAGCTGCACCCACTACAGGTCCAGGGCTTTAAATGCAAACCCAAACAAATATGTGGTAGCGCTTCCCATTCCCACTGGGCTGGCCTGGAGTGGGAGTGGAGTGAGTCAGGAGTACCATAAAGGAAAGTGAAATAGATCCACCCTGAGCAGATGATAGGATCAGGGCAGATTAGTAGCCTTGGATCAGATTCAAGGGTCAGCATAAATCTTTAATCTTTGCAAAGTCCTAGAGTCTCCCTCCCCTACACTCTGTCTCACATGCATACGCACCAGGCATGACTAAACAGCTCTCTGCGGAGATGGCAGACACTTCAGAAACTCCCAGCTGGTTTTGGTTTGCAAAATAAAACAATAAAGCTGCTCTCTGTTCTGTAAACGTGAGAACTTCCCTCTGCAGGCAGCTCACCACTGATGCAAGCCCCGCTCTCGAGACGCTGCCCAGGGGCTGGTGTCATCCCGCGGCTGCCGCCTCTGCCAGCACCTGGGGACTTTTTGACCACAGATCCCCTCGGGTGTGCTCCCATCTCACAGCCAGGCTCTGAAACACTCTCCTGCTCAATGCAGCCAACTAAAAGCCAAGTACAGTCCCCACATTCCCTCTTCTTACTAAATACAGTCCCCACAGTCCCTCTTCTTAGGCCCTGATAACACTATATGCCAGGACATCATTCCGTGTTATACCTCTCTGCTCCCCACGGACGCTGTGCTCAGGGGATATCATGGTTCCCAGCTCCATGGAGCTGCAAGCAGTTGGCTCGGGGTCACAGGGGTGGGGGAAACGCCGGGCTGCCCTGCGAGGGGGCTGTCCTGCAAGCTGTGCCTGGCTCTGCCTGGAGCACAGGGGCCGTAGGAGAGGCGGCTGCCAGCTTTGCACCCAACCAATGCACCGAGGGAAAAGAAAGGAAGGGGAAAAAAAACCCCAAAGAGCAAAAAGCCCTGGCCTAGTTTTTCAGTCAGTGTGCTGGGCTCAGGCTGGGAGGATGTGGTTTGGTGGTCAGTGTGTAATACAGCTAACAAAAAAAATATTCCTTTGGGTTGCTGCAGCTGGGGTATGTGTGTGCTCCTGAGCCACGGGGAAACCACAGCTCAGGGCAAACCCGGCCCCGCTGCTGCGCCCAGCGCCCAGGGACAGGCTGCAGGTCCCGCTGAGCAGCCCGTCCTGGCCCCTGGATGACCTCGGTCCCATGGGGCTCCCAGACATCCACCCCTCACCATGCAGGGGGCTCCTTCTTCATGGATTCCTTGCCAGGTTTCTAACAGTTCAAGGCACTCCTGCCACCTCTCAGTGTGCCAAGGGCCAGGCGAGTTCTGTACAGGAGGATATTTACATATCCCCATCGATGTTTTTAGTGGGAAGTTTCCTGGTGTGTCTTACTGAGCAGAAAGCACAAGCAGCTGGCAGCAGAGCCCGCAGTGCTGCTGAGGGTGGATGTGTCGGTGCTGCGGCACCTCACAGCTGTAACCGGCTCAGGAATCCTTTGACTCATCTTCCGTGCGGCTCCAGGATCTGCACTGAGATCTCAGTCTTGCTGCTCTCCTTCAAAAACACCCTTGCCTCACTGCTGGGTCCAGAAAGCTCCCGTTGCCAATGCCTCCTGCCCTCAAGTGCCCAGCTGTTTACTGGAGTGCAGCTGCGGCTGGAAAACCCCTCTGTGGTTACTGCCTCAGCAGCGTGCAGCAGCCCTGGAGTGTGGCCACTTGCCATGGGCACCGGGGATGAGCCTGTGCCACCAGCCCTGGCAACAAGCCTCTGTCACCAGCCGTCCCTCACTCCAGCCAAGCTCCTGCCAGGTGCTGGCCAGGCCCACACCATCCCCTCAGCCAGCAGCTCTTGTTTGCTTTTCCAGGGCTGCAGAGACACATGCTGTGAAGGGCAGGAAAGCTGTTCTGGGGCTTCAGTGTCCCATCAAGGTGTTGGGGCACAGTGTGTGCCTCACAGCTGCTCGGTCCCTTCTCGGGGACCAGGGATGTCACCGAGCACCTCGGTGCCAGGCTGCTCTGTTACTATGGGGACGAGCACCGCAGGGACAACAGCAATAAAGGCAGAGAAATCCCCATCAGCTTTGCTCCCAGGGCAGCAGTGGGGATCACTGGGGTGCCACAGCCTGCCCTCCCTGCCCGACTCCACAGTCACTCACCCCTTGCAACACCCAGCTCCTTCCTATCGTTTCTCCAATCAGCAAGGCTGATGACTCTGAGCTTTACACTCAGTTGTGGTTACGCCGCCACGGAAACGCCTGGCAGCAGAGGCAGGGTGCTGCTGCCCTGCCCGCTGCCCGGGCCCAGACCAGCCACCCCAGCTGCCCAGGGGAGCAGCCCTCGGGGGCCGCTGGTGCGGGGCTGGGGGCTGCTGGCACGGCACAGCACGTGCTCACACTCTCATGGCACAGGTTGCCCGCACCCATACGGGATGCAGAGTGCCCAATGGGTTTGCACACGGGAGCGAGCTGAGTCAGGCATCACACACTCACTCCTTATTCACTTGGCTACGTGAGCCGCTGGGCAGAGGCTGAATTCTCCCTGACCTTTGGGTACTCATTTAAACCATGGAAAGGGTGACAGGCAGCCAGCAGGCAGGGAAAAGAGGCAAATGGCCTTCGTGAGATGGCAAAGGATGCTGCCCTCAGACCCTCCACCCCAGCGTGGTCCTTGAGCTGGGACAAGCATGGTGTCTGTCACCCTTAGAGCCTTCCAGCCAGCGTGGAGTGGTGGGGCTGACCAGCATCCTCTGGCCTTTTGTCCTCCAAAACCAAGAGGAGTGGCTCGTGGGACCCCTCAGTGCTGGTGGTCACTCACCTGTCCCTCCTGAGGCAAGGCTCTACAGTGGTCTGCAGACCAAAACCCAGGCTCAGCCCCTGCCTTCAGCCCCAGCCTATGGCCTTCAGGGGCTCCTGCACTTCTGGACTCACTTTTGGCGAATCAAGCAGAGATGGTTTGACAGAAATGGGCCCGAGGAGAGGCTGAGAGGAGCTGTGCTGCAGGGAGGGAGCTGGCGTGGCAGCCCAGGCCCATGACAGCGTTCCCGAGGGCATCGTCTTAGAAAGCGGCTCTTGGGAAGCCTGGTGATTCAAGGGGAAAGCTCTGCAACAGTCATTCTGGGAAGTTTCCATCTGAATTGCTGCAAAGGGCAGTTTTTCCATGATAAACATATTGCTTCAGTTCCCCAGCAGCACTAGGAGGGGGGTCACTGCCACCCCCTTCCTCCACAGCCCTTCCTGCACGGGGCCCTGAGTCACCCTGCACCCAAAGGCTCGTGGGCACGTGGTGGGGCTGGGCTGGGACAGGCAGGGCCCTGCAGGAATCGGTGCCTGCGGTGCCCTCTCACACCTCAAGGGGAATTCAGCCAGTATGGCTTTGAGGTCAAACGCTTGTTTGATATCAAGAACCAGAGAAAACCCCTTCCCAACTGCCTCCTGACCTGCATGAGCAGAGCCAGGGTCCCCTCTGAGGCTCCTGGGCCACGCTCGGGCCGTGCCATTTGCCAGCCAGTGCTCCGGTGCACTGCTAGGGTCCAAAGCTTTGGCTGGGCACGCAACATGATGGCAATCCCTGCCTCCCCACTGGCCTTGTCCCCATACTGCCAGGTGTGCTTGCTCAAAGGGGACTGCCCAGCACCTCACGTTTAACCTACACCCCCAGAGCACCACCTCAGCCTTGGCTGTCCCCACTGTGGCCACTGCTCGTATGGCTGTTGCAGCCGTTGAGGACAAAACATCACTCATCTCCTCCCTGGGCAGACACCCAGACCAGGTCAGGTGCCTCCTGCCCCAGCCAGCTCCAAGGCAAACACCTAAGCAGCAGAGATCAGTGAAGGGGAAGGATCTCATTCCCTGTGCCTCTTTAATCCTATGGAATAATGCATTCCATGAAATGAAACCTGGATCTGGTCCAGCACCCATTGAAGGCAGCGACAGACCTCCCACTGCTCGCACTGGGAGCAGGAGCAAGCTGGGCGTCTCCATCAGCATGGTGCCAGCAACAGCCAGAGCTCCCCGAGCCCCGGCGTCACCCGCGCAGCACAGGCAGCTCGGGTACCCTGGGAGGAGGCTGCCGGTGCCCACAGGTCACACTTCATCTCCAGTCACACCAGTTTCACAACCCCGTCCTGATGCCACACGATAATCATCAGCGACTGCTTCCACTCGGGATGAAACATTCCAAACACACACACACACACACCCCGAGCAACGGCCGAGGTGACAGCTCGCTGCCGGCTTTGGGAGCGCTGGGAACGGCCCGCAGCATGCCCACAGCCCCATTCAGGCATTGACACAGAGCTTTCCCATGAGCTGCTGGGCTGCATGTCCGTGCTGTGCACCTCCTCAGGCATGAGTGCAGATACAGGCTCCGCACACACCCCATGACGAGGATCGGTCACATTTCAGGCCTCGCCGTTTGCATATTCATCAGTTCCTTCTCAGTACAGCATATCTGTTGCCTGTTTCCTAGCTGCCACTGAAGAGGCACACAGCAAGGCTACCGGGAGAGCCCTGCCCGGCGGAAGGGAACCCTGCAACCCTTCCAGCAGCACCGTGGGCTCGAGGGAAGATCAAGTTGTACCGCAAAGAGAAAAGTCATTCCTCCTGCTGCTGTGACATGACAGCTCTGGCGACGACAGACCGCTGCCACCGGCGCTTGGCCTGAGCTGCTGTTCAGAAAACAATCAAGTGGCATCCTGCCCTGACTAATGGATCAGCAGTGGGGAGAGCAGATGAGATGGAGCTCTGGGGATGAGTCCAAGGCTGCAGAGGCCTGACCCAGCTCCTCTCAGGGGTTCCCCAGCCAGGCCTGAGGCTCTGCACGGATGTGGGAGCAGCCAGCCTGGGACCCCCCCAGGGTCCCACATTCCTGAGGGCAACAACACGAATACAAGGAGATGGGAGAACCTACCTTGTTGTTTTCAGGCATTCCTCCAGCGTTGCTTCTTGCAAACATGTCCCAAGCTCCCCTGCTTTCCCTCAGCTGCATGGTGTTACCCACAGCCCTCCCCACTTTTGCAGCTCTTAACGAGACACATGCAGTGAAAAGCCCTTCCCAGGCAGAGCTTTGCTGTTTGCCTGTTTCCAGAGGCCCTGGCAATAACTGACTCCATGGAGTGATGCGCCCAGAGCACAAAACACACCTGGGAAAAAGAGAAATGTCTGAGAAGCAGGTTATTTCAAAACGACAGGTAGAAATATTACCCTCCATTTCTTGAAACCTCAGCAGGGGAGTGCAATGCCCTGGGAGCGCGGGCAAGAGAGCGCAGGCACACCCTCCACCGTGCTGGCCATGGCTAGCAGGGCAGGGATGCTGCTTGCCCAGGGGTGCTGCTTGCCCAGCCGTCGGCCCCTGAGCTCAGCCTGGGAACAGACACTTTCAGTCTGAGGCCAGTTAGCAGCTTCTACGCTGGCCGGCTGCCACCTCGAGCTCTTTGGATATGTGTCAAGTGCCACGAAGTACCCGGAGAAGGGCAGTGGGAAAGGTCTGGAGTGTGGGGGCAGGGGGGGTGGACTGTGAGAGCTGTGGCACATGCCACGGGTCAGGGTTACAAGACACGAGCCGCCCGTGTCGCATGGCGAGAGGCAGCGTCAGCGGCCACTGGCTGCGGTTCCGCGGCCTCAGCCTGGCACGGGCATTCTGCCTCCAGCCCTGCAGAGCAGCACCGGGGCTCATCCCACCCCTGCCCCGTCTGCCCGGGCATTCCCCACTCTCCCCTTCCACCCCGAGCATCACACCGAATGTCTGAAGGGAATAAAAGAGGCTTGCTCAAGACCTGCTGCTTTCTTCCACGGTGAAGCAGCTAAAGCAGAAACAGCAATTATCTGGTTCAGTCTGGTGCTGCTGGCCTGGAACATGCCATGACAACGTGTTTCTTGTTTCAAAGCCTCTTTTGTACTAGGACACAGTTCAAGGGATCTTGCAATGCCTGCATTTGTAAACACACGGCACTTGCAGCTACACGCTTTGCAGATGAAAGGCAGGGCAGAGCAGAAGGGCACTTCTCCCGCCGTGGCCGTGTCACGGCCGGGGGATCGCTCCCCCTCGCTCCCCCTGCTCGCTGTCTGCAGGAGGACGTGCTGATTCAGGCACTCGGGAGCCCTGGGGCTGCTTAACCACGTGTGGCCCTCAAAAGTCACGGCACGTTCAGAAAAATGGAGCCCTGGAAAAGAAAAGGGGAAGGGAAAAAAAAAGAAAAGGAGGGGGGAAAAACAAATCACAGCAAAACCTGTGCGTCACTGCAGATGGTTTTAGGCCCCGGTCCATGCATAATGCAAATAAGCAGCTCCCGGGGTGCACGCCTGTGAGAGCCAGCACAGCCTGTAAGCAGCACAGCGCCGGGCTGGAGGAGCTTTCCAAACAGGTGGTGAAAAGCTAAATTTATGTGTGTCCGTGTCCTCGGCGGGGTTAGGAAGGGCCCTCGCTCTCGGGAAGCCTCTTCTCCTACCTCCAGCGGGGCTGGAGCACAACGGGACCGAGACCTTAGCAAATTCAAGAGCGTGTCTTTCCTTTTGAGGCAATCCTGTGCTGGCCTGAACCAAACCCCACTCAGCATCTGCAGCATCCCCCCGGGAGCCGCTGGGTGCAGGGCTGCCTCCTGGCGCTCCCTCTGCACGTGCCCTCAGCTGCCTCCAGCTTCGGTCGGGGCTCTTTTTTTTGCCTAAGCTGAAAATCGTTGTACCCTCCTCGCCTTCCTTCAAGGAGTCGCTCGGGAAGCCCTATTTATGGGTTGAAATGCTGCTGAAAGAGTTATTGCCATGTTATTCAGTTGTTGTGCCAAGCCTGCATGGGGATCGGGTTTCTGCTGAAAGGGTGCCAGGCACGTCTTTTTCCAGGAACCAGCAGCCGTATTTAGCCTCCGGCTGCACATGAAAGACTGCAGTCGGAAACGTGACATTGTGTCAACATTTGAGGCAGGTCAGAGCTGGGTGAGACCATGAAAACAAGTCCCGGGAACTCGGCACAGCCGGCCGGCGCGGCAAGGGCTGCCATGGGCTGGCACTGCGCCGGGGGTCGAGCCCTCGGCTGCCTGCCTTGCCCCCTCCCCTCACTGCAGGATGGGGCACGGGGGCTCTGCCGGGCCGGTGTTGGTGCTGGGAACGCGGCTGGGGGTCTCTGCCGTGGGCAGGGAGCTGCCGGGGAGCAGGGGGCTGCGCTCAGGGCATCCATCACACGGGGGATGCCCGAGGGCCCTGCTCTGGCCCGGAGAACTCACCTGTCCCGCTGGCACCGGGCCATGGTGGCAGAGAAATCCCCAGCCTGTAATTAGCCTCCGCTTCCCATACAAACCCTGTCCCTTCCACTGGCTTTCGCCAGTTTAATTTTGCTCCGTGACTGAGGATCTGGAGCTTCTGTGAGTCCTCCCACCACAGGACACGGTGGGTCAGGAGATGGAGGTCGAAGGGGAGGGAGAGCCGTGGAAAGGAGCCAGAAATCCCTCTGCTAACGAGGCTGCAAACGCCGAGCACCAAATGCTGTCCCCAAAGTGGAGTTATTCACGGTCATCATCAGCGAGATCAATATTTAGCCCTAATTAAAACAAACACAACACAAACATCAGGAGTTATGGAAGCCCCAGATAAATGAACACGAGCAGCTCTGTTTTTTCCCAGCTGATGCTACTTTCAGCTCACACCAGCCACAGTCTGACAGTGGCCCTGGGCTGGTTCCCTAGCACGGTCCCGGGGGTGCCACAGCCCAGGCCGGGCAGTGCTGTCCCAGAGGAGCCCGAGCTTGGGTGCAGACAATATCCCCCCATCCCATTCCACAGCAGCATGGGCAGAGACACCGGGCTGATGGCCACCACTCCCAGCTCCGCTTGTGAGGCCCAGACCAGCAAAGCCACAGGAGAGTGAGGCAGGGTGCCAGGGAGCAGGGGGTGGCACGGGCCGGCTCCAGCCCTGCCCAGCCTCCCAGCCACACCACCATGGCTGTGCCCCCCAGACCCTCCACAGGGCTCTCCCTGCCATGGTGAGACCCCTCGCCTCGCACGCCCCACAGCCTGGAGCGGAGGGTGGGCACTGTGGAGTGGAGGCAGCAGCTCTGCCGCAGGGGTGAGGGATGCTGGCGAGGCAAACCCACTGCTTCTGAAAGGAAAAAAGCTCTTTTTTGTCCCCAGGTAATGCGCAGAAGCCCGCAGAGATGAGGCATCCTCCACGGCAAGGGGCTGCCTCCTCCCCCCTTCCTGCTGAGCCAAGGGAGAATGAGCCAGAAGGCCAGGCCCTGGGAGCACAAAGTACTGAGGAGCCAGCAGAAAAGCCAGCCAGGCCCTCCTGGCACCTGCCTCACACTGGGACACAGAAAAATCCCCAAAGATGCCAAGGGAGTCAAAATAAACCCATATCCCTGGGGCCACGGGTAACGNAAAAAAAAAAAAAAACAACCAAAAACCAACAAGATGAACGTCAGAACACAACCTGCGATCAAGCATAGTGCATCTCAGCAGCTGGTGCAACGGGAGGGCGGGAGGGAAGTGCACAGAAAGAAAAACCAACCCAAAAAGCCAGCAACTTGCAGCCAAGTTTTGGGTTTGATTTAAAAAAAAAAACCAAAACAGCCAAATTGGATGTGATGCGGAGGAAGACCCTGGCACTTCAACGGGACAAGCACCAACACTCTAACCCTCTTGCTTTAGTACAGTAGCGCGGGCCAGGCTTTGCCAAGGAGACCAAGGGACTCGGGTGCACCAGCCCGACCAGGATTAGGCTCNCACTGGGACACAGAAAAATCCCCAAAGATGCCAAGGGAGTCAAAATAAACCCATATCCCTGGGGCCACGGGTAACGGGACCGTGAGCTGCCGCGGGTGGCACAGGAGCTGTCAGGGGAGCACAGCCCCGCTCCCCACTGCTGCTGCTGCTGCATCAAAAGCACAGGAGGCAAACCCTTGTCTTCCACAGGAAAAGAATTGTTTTATTAAGTATTTTTAAACAACTACTTAACATTTACTCGAGATAAAAATATGTACAATCTCCCACCTTGAAGAAGGCTCCAAAATATAAACACTGTACCTCTCCCTAGAGAAAAACAGAAAACTCTCTCTCTTCAAATAAAAAGGACAACCCAGGAACAAGAATACATTCATATTTCTCACTTCTTTATGCTCAAGTAGTTATACAAATAATAGACATCTGAAACGCTTTANAAAAAAAAAACCAAAACAGCCAAATTGGATGTGATGTGGAGGAAGACCCTGGCACTTCAACGGGACAAGCGCCAACACTCTAACCCTCTTGCTTTAGTACAGTAGTGCGGGCCAGGCTTTGCCAAGGAGACCAAGGGACTCGGGTGCACCAGCCCTACCAGGATTAGGCTCCTCTGGGAATCTCAGCCTGTTCCAGAGGCACTCGGCTGGTGGGAGCTGCTCCTTCCTGCACTCGGCTGGTGGGAGCTGCCCCCTCCCACATGCAGCTCCCGCCAGCCCCTGACCCCCAAAGCCGCTCCTGTTGCCAACGGGCCGGGCCTGGCACCGCTGCACAGCAGCAGCCAGCGAGGCCCGAGGCGGGAGCAGCACACCAAGTGATCCTCGGGATGTTTTCTCCCCTGCCCGGCCCAGCCCAGCAGCAGAAGTGTCAGGAAGGGGCGCGTTGTTTGATCAGCTGTACGCTGTGTCAAGCTCCCAAGCAGCAGCTACGGTTTATTTCTTATCAAAAATAATAATATGTATAAAATAATCAGCAAAGGTGTGGAGGGAAACCCGTCTTAAGTCTACCTGACTCTGCAGTGACCGCTGCTCTGCTCCTCCCACGCTGCCAGAGGCACGGCCAGACCGCCCAGCCAGGCTGGGGACAGCCATCCCGCTCAGCCGGGCGCTGCCGGGCCAGCCGCTGCCGGCGGGGCCGTTGCCTCAGAAGCCTCCATGTGACAAGTACCGTGTATTTTTACCTTCACAGACCCTAAACCCAAGTCTGCCCAATGGAATCTTTTTCACAGCTTTGCAATATAGTTGCAGCTGACAGAGTCAACTGTTGTTCTGTAGACGCAGAGAGGGAAGAAGGCGAGGGGAGGAGGGGTGGGTGGGAAGCAGAAAACCCTGCTTTTGTGGTTTGTTTTCTTCTGGGAGCAGTTCTGAATCACTAACTTGGGCACATCCTTCATCCTTCTCCAAGCTACCTGACAACTCAGAGGGAAGGGGGACTTAGCTCCCTCCACACAGTGAACCTTATCCCCCACACCTCAGCCCAGCCAATGTACAGACGTGAAACAGGCTCAAACTAAAAAAACAAAACAAGGGAAAAAAAAGGGGGGAAAAAAAAAAAAAAGAAGTCCCACTGCACTTAGTCTTTGGTTTCCAAGTTCAAAGGAGGAATCTGCTTCAAGGCTTGAAGCAGAGCTGAGGAGTCGATAGGGGAATGGGCCGGTACAGGAGAAGGGAGTCTCTGGGGCATCAGCAGAGGCGGGGAGATTTTGTCGGGGTTCATGAAGCCCGTCAGCGCGGCGGCAGAGGCCGGGAGGCTGGGGTAGAGGACGGGGACGGAGGCCGGGTACCAGCACTTCTCCAGCATGGGCAGATAGGCTGTGGCGGAGGGTGGGATCAAATAGAAAGGCAGGCACAGGGGAGGCTGGTGAGCGTGGGGGCCCAGGAAGCCACCGGGAGAGCCCATCATGTCGCTGCCAAAAGGGCCCTCGTCCTCCGGCGACTCCAGCCTGCTCCTTTTGGCCGGCGGGTCCTCAGTCTCTTGCTTAATAGAGCTAATTCTCTCCTGGACAGCGTACTTGAGTTCGGTATCCTTTTTGAAATACTGCTGTTCGCATTTGGAGTCGCTTTTCTCCAGCTCTCCCCCGTACCCGCTGTCCGTGTCCGTGTCGCTGCCGCTCTGCTCCCCGCTGGAGTGAGCGAATGTCCTCTGGATCACGGGCACGCAGTTCTTGCCGTGGCCCTCCGCCGCTTTGCCCAGGGACACGGGTTTCTCCTTCGAGTCGCCCATCTTGGGCGGGCCGTCGGGGCCTTTGCGGCCGGCTCCCCCCTGCAGCACCTCGGCGGCCATCCGGTGCAGGTGGCTGACCAGCTGCGACGACTTCAGCTCCTTGCCGTTCTCGTGCTTCGCCAGGTACTGCAGCATTTCCTTGGCGCACATCTGGAAGCCGGACTGGAACATCTCCTGGCTGGAATCGAGGTTTCTCGATGACAGGTCACCTGAGGAAACATTAACACAAATGCAATTAAAAGTTAACGACGCGCTGAACGGTTCTGCTGCCGTCTGCCAGGGGGCTCCAGCACAGCCTAAGAGGTGAACCCAATGGTCAACCACAACTCTGCACACAGCCCCCCGCCTTCCACACAAGGGAAAGGTTTTGTTTCAACATCCATCCGTCTGCTTGTACAGAATAAGCTCCATCTGGAGCTGTGCTGCTGCGGAAGCCGCCTTCAACAGGTGCTGAAACGGGCAGCGGAGCAGCCAGTCAGGCTGCGCCCTCTCCAGGAAACACCCCGGGAAGGCACAGCACCTCACTCTTCCCCTCCCGGCACAGCTCCCAGCCCCGAGCTGCTCCCTCAGCCTCGGGCTGCTCTGCTCCAGATTCAAGCTCTATTGCACTCCCTGTGGCTGTCAGAGCAGGGGAAGGCTCTTGAGAAAAGCCTGATTTTCCCTTTATCAGGTTCACGTGAGTGCCACATGCGGAACAGGAGGAGGAAATGCATCTCTAAGCACGATAAGCTGCCACGCCGGGTGCCCCCTTCGCCCGCGGAACGCAGGCTGGCCCGGGCAGGGAGGCTCCAGGGAAAGGGCTGCGTCAAAAGCACAGCTGGAGGCACTTCTCAGAAAAAAAAAACAACCCCACTCCACACAAACCAACCTGGGTTTGACCCAGAGCTCATGAACAGGATGGAAAAAAGATCCAAATGGCTTTGAACAGAACTACTCAGAAGCCACGGTGCCTCCCTCCACAGCCACTCCGCACGGCACTACACTGACCACGCTGGCAAACACATCTTTTTCCTTTGGGAGAACTCCTGAGCAAAGCCAGGGAAAACGAGGGCGATTAACAAGCTCCTGCCTCCTCCCTCCTCAGGAACGAGGTGTCACAACCGCGTTCCAAAGACTCCCAGGGAAAGTCTGTGGGGCGCACGCAGGTTCTCACAGGACAGGGTTCGAATACTCACCCGCTTGTAAACCACTCTGCAGAGCAATTATTTTCTGCTGCTGCTGCTCAATGAGATTGGTTAGTGCTTTCACATGCTTCAAGGTGAGCTCCAGCACCACAGCCTTCTCCAAGTGACCTAGAGTCTGAAAGCAAAGGGACAGGTTGGTGTCTGCCCTGGGGTCGGCCACGCACGCAGGAACCCGACGGGGCCGACAACGTTTTGCAAGTACCAGCAGCAGGACTGGCTCAGTCTGGAGCAGAGGCTGGGAGCCTTGATCCTGAGCAGCCTGCGACTACACACGATGACGCTCCATGGAAATCGGTTAAAAGGCAGGCTCCACAAAAGGCTCTAAAGGGGTATTTTCACACCAGCCAGACGGCTCAAAGAGAAGTCTTTTACTTCTCTGTTCTGTGGCCGCTGCTGGCACGGGGACCTGCGCAGCAGAGGAGGGGCTGGGGCAGCTCCCGCAGGAGCCCCTTGGCTCCCAGGGCGGTCCGGGGCTCCCGGGGGTGGTCTGGGACACGCTGACAGCTCACCTCGGGCACGCGGGACAACGCGCGGTGCGCGGAATCAAGCGAATAGCAAACCCAACGCGTCCCCGGATGGCGGCCGGAGCGGCAGCCCGGGGCAGCCTCTGCCCGAAGGCGCGGGCTCCGTGCAGCCGCGCCGCGCCCGCGTACCGTCAGCTTCAGGTGCTCGGGCAGCAGGTCCTTCAGCTGGGCGATGCACTCGTTGATCCTGTCGCGCCTCTTCTTCTCGATGAGCCGGTGCGGCAGTTTGTACGTCTCCTGCGGGGCGGGCGGCAGCGGGTCAGCCCCGTCCGTCCCGGTCCCGGTCCCGGTCCCGGTCCCGGTCCCGGTCCCGGCCCCCGGCACAAACTTTTCCCTCCCGAGCCGGGCCGCCGCGCGGCAACCCCCCTCCAGCCCCATTTACCTTATTGTCCTCGCTCCTCTTTAACCCCCTCCTGGGCTTGTAAACTTGGTACACGTGCGCGAAGTCCAGCCTGCACGGGCGAAACGAAAGCAGCCAGGTTATCCCCGTGCCCGGGGGCCGCGGCGGGGCCGCTCGTCCTTCCCCCCGCGCCCGCCGCTTACCCCGGCAGGTCGCCGCCGTCCAGGGCGGGCAGTTTGCCCAGGCAGGCGGGCGGGGGCTGCGCGCCGGGGACCCGCTCCATGCCGGCTGCGGAGCGCTGCGGAGCGGAGCGGAGCGGCGGCCGAGGCTCAGGGCGGGCTGCGCATCCCGCGCCGGCTGAGGAGCGGCGGGCGGCGGCGGCCCGGGTTAAATGCGGGCGAGTGGGTGGACGGGAGCGACGCGCGGGACCCTGTGACTGCCGGCACGTCTGGCGGCCGCGCCGCCCCCCCGCCCCGTCACATGAGCCTCACGTGTCGGCAGCGCCGCCGCCGCGCAACGTGCCGCGGGAGGGGGCGGGGGGAGGCGGGGCCGGGACCCCCCGATACCCACCCGGCACCGCCCGCACGCGTGTCCCGCCGGGATCCCCCCCCCCCCCCCCGCCTTCCCTC
>WBNH01003138.1:223350-256633 GCA_013401255.1 Urocolius indicus | reverse complement strand
CTCCCCACGCTGTGATAGGCTTCCCCCCGCCCCCTGCCCCAAACACAGAGCCGAGTGCAGGCTGCAGCCTCGCAACTCGGGAAACACGGGGGAAAAATAAGCGACAGCCGGCTGGAGAGCGGCTGCAGGTGAACGCCGGTGCGGCAGGGGAGTTGGGGCGTCCCGTGCCTTTGTGGGCGCTGGCCGCAGCGGCTGCAGAAGGCTGAGCAGGGCGGCGGGGGTGATGGTGCGAACCTGCCACAGCAAACCCCGGCTGAAGGAGGGTACAGTCATTTTCCGTGCCGAATGCCGAACAAGTAGAGGCAAGCTCCTCAGATGAAAGGCAATAGCAGAGATAAGGCAACAGCAGAGCTCCAGCTCAGAGCCTCTGCTATCGCCTGCGAGAGCCCCGCGCCGGGAGGAATCTGAGGTCAGGAGGCATTACGTGAGAGCACAGAGATGTGACACGGGCGATGGACATGGGCCTTTTACGGCTCCCGGGCAGCCCAAGGCGCGTGTCGTTACCGGGAGGGATCCTGCGGGGAGTCAGAGCCTCACAGAATCCTGCTGTAACCATAAATGCCAGGGCTATAAAAACTAAACCCCTCTTAACGAGATCCCGGCTGCACCTCCAGCGTAGACGAGGCAGCAGCACGTCAGTGACATGGAGCTTCTCCGAGCCAGGGGCGCAGGCTGTCCCGCTCCACACAGGATCCTCGCGGTTCAGTGCCGGAGCTGCAGACCCGGCGTGTGCGGCCGTGATCTGCCCAGCGAGCTCAGGGGTGGCTGCGAGGCTGCAGAGCAAGCCCAGCGCCCGGCACGGCACTCGGGGGCTGCGACTGGAGCGCTGGGTGTCACGGGGCAGGACCACAGCTCGGGCTGGGGGTGTCTCAGAGCACGCACTGGGCCCTGAGCAAACTCAGCAATGACCATCACAGAACATGGAAGCGATGCCTTTGTCCCGTCCCGCAGCACAGACAGTGGGCACTGAATCAGGTGGTTCCTTCTCTCTGCCCGGATGACCCAAGCTGTTATTTTCCAGACAAAGGGTGCAAAAAAAAACCAAAAACCAAACCATACAGTTTTTAATCTGTCCCATTACTGTCCCTCTGTCCAAGGCAACACAACTAATTAGAGCTTGCTGCAGCTGATTGCTAATGAAAAATGAGGTTTGGGGCCAGCTCGCTCTGCATCTGAAGTTCAGGCTCCAAGTGTGCGTGGACAGTTCCGTGCCCGTGAGTTGTCTGACTCCTGCGTGCTCCCTCAGATATTCGGTACATTCCTGCAGTGGGTGGTGAGCTGCAGATCGGGGTCAGAGGTAATCCCCAATTATTTAGCCCTTTTACTGTTCTCGTGCTTGCCAAACCATTCTCTATATCGGGATTTACTCATGACCTTAAGGGACGCTGCCAAGGATTTAGGAGTCCCCCTAAAAAGAGGATGCAAATGGAGTTCTTACATTCCTGGGCATCAAGTTAGATTGCCGGAGAGTTGAGTTACATTTTCCTGGAGATCAGCTTTCATAAGCTAGGGCTGATGCAATCATCGATTTGCCTTCTCGATTTTGTTTGGTGCATGCTTTCTATGCAGAGGGTCCCTCCACAACGGACGAGTCAGGCGGGAGCAAAAGGCTTCAAAAGGCTTAATTTGCTGAAGGCACGGGGTGAGCAGCGGCTCTGCTGAGCTCCTGTTCCAGCAGCGCCACGGCAGCTCCTGCCGGGGGGACCGGCAGCTGCTTACAGACACAGCACGAGGGGAGGGTTTGGGGTGGGTCGGGAGGTGGGATGGGGGTCTGAGCCCCCAGGACCTGCCCCCTCCCCAGGACTGTCCCTTTCCACAGTGACTTGGGAGGGAGACGTTGCAAAGAGCCCTGGCACCGATGTCTGATCAGAGCCTATGTGGGCAGCGCTGGGAGTTAACAGATGGGTTGTGGATTCAAGCTTACGATAAGGTTACTGAGGGTGGTTTTGTTTTAAAATGTCTCTTACTTAATATATCCATGAAGGCCAGGCATGTGCCTGTGGCCTGTAATCAAATCGCTGACTCTCCCTCTCTCTCATTTCCAGCAATCTCGTGTCAGGTTACTGGCACCGGAGGTGAAGGAACAGCCACGTCTGGGCCCGGCCGCGGGGGCTGCACCGGCGCTCAGCCCTCAGCATCTCACAGCAGCCTCCGGGCCTCCAGAACTCATACCCATTCCTCCTTGCAAAAGGCAGAGTTTCCCTGGGAGCCAGGGTGCCAGTGAGAGCGCAGGGCAGCGCGGTGCCCTCGCGCCTTGAGCGTGGCAGGGTCCAAGCGGGCAGGCTCCGGCCGTGGGATGGGACCTGCACCCAGCCCCGGTGCCGGGCTGCAGCCTGGGCTCTGCGGTGCTGCAGCACCTTGGGCAGCAGAGGAGGCCTGGAGCCAGCAGCGCTGGGCACCGGCAGCTCCCGGGACACACGCGTCTCGTTTCCCACCCGCGGCGTCGCAGGCGCACACGTGCCCACCGGCTGAAGGCACAGTCCCCACAGAGGCACGGTGCGACGCAACGACGTGGGCTCTGAGAAGCAGTTTGAGCCCTGCCTCTCCTAGCCTGCAGGTAGTTGCAAAAGCTTGAATTTAGTGTGAGCTCTGCTGGTTTCAGCTGCATGAGTGAGTCACTATCTCAGCAGCACAGCTGTCCCCGCTCACTGCCGCCGCCACAGGAACCGTCCATGCCTTGGGATGAGTCCAGACTGAACGTGGCCCATCGCAGCTTGATCCCAGCGCCCAGGCTGCCACGGCTCAGTGTGGATAGAGCCGGGGGAAAGCCCAGGGAGAGCTGCTGTTGCCGTGGAGCCCTGGGCAAGCTGCTGCAGGCGCTGCCCTGGGTGGCTGCAGGCACGTGAGAGCAGCGGCTGCGGCGCTGGCACCGCCGGGCGAAACTCGCCCCAGGACTATTCAAATGAGAGCCGTTCCCCTCTTGGAGCAGGGACGTTTGCCAGCACCCAGCGTAGCAGTGGGAGGAATATGTAGGTGGAAACTATTTGGAAGTGGCAAAATTTGTGGACGTTACAATTCCTAATAAGAGACTTGAGCCCACTTTGATATTGGGCTTAATAACCCAGGCGGGTGACATCCTGCCCTGCCTCGCACCGCCAGCCAAGGCCGGGCAGCCACGCAGCTCACGCTGTTTAACCTGTTCCCCGCTGGCTGGTTGCACCATCGCGTGAGAAAGGACTCGGGGCGAGCACACCCGTGCACTCCCCTGGGCTGTCCCGGCTGCTGCTCCTGGCCCTGCGGCCTCTGCGCACCTCAGCCGGGGCAGGGGAGGGCCAGGGGTCCCCCGTGCCATGTGGGGAGGCAGCCGTGGGCAGCACAGCCACTCCTGCTCCCAGACGGAGCTGCTGCTGCTGCTGCTCCCGAGTGACAGAGTTGTCTGGTGGATGCTTTGCACAATGGTATCTGATCACATTCCCCCTTCTGCCTAACATCAAACAGTGAGTCAGCGATGAAGCTCCATCAGATGTCTCTCTGCCTTGGCTTTCATATCTGAAAAGCAGAAAGGATGGTGCTCTGCAAGTATGCAAAGCAAAGAAAGTAGGGTGCCTTCAGATCTGCCTCTCGGAGAACACCACAGCTTTTACTGACAGCATTATCTGGCACTTACATACCCCAGCAGAGGCAGGGCCACCGGGGCTCACAGTCTGAGAGCTTTGGTTCTCTCTGGGGGATGTAGGCAACAGCAGCTTGGGGCTGAACTACATCACATCTGAGTCAAGTATTAACATGGAAGTGTTCTGAACTTGCTAACTGGATTTAAAAAAAATCACACACACACCCCCCCTAAAAATAACAATAGAATAAAGCCCACAGAGGCAGAGGAAGAGACGTGGGCTCTGAAGGCTCCTCGTGCAGTTCGTGTTAGGACACGGATGAGTTAAACCTGGAGCTCTGAAGCTGAGCCTGCTGGGCCAGCTCTGTGCAGTCTGCACATAAGGCACCTGCTGATCATTTCAGGGGCCTGGGTTCAAACGGGAAATGTCATTAACAGCGGCAGCAGCTGAGCACAGGCTGCTTGTCAGGGCTGGTGGCAGGGGCGAGGGCGCAGCGGGGGAAGCTGGCAGGGCAGAAGCTGGCAGGAGGCTGGAGCGCTGCCGTGGGGAAGGCAGCTGAAGTTCCACAGGGCCATGTCCCCAGGCTGTGGCTCAGGGAGGAGCAGCCCCTGTGCCGTGTTGGATGGGCTCAGCCCTGCCAGGGCCGGGGCCATGAAGGGCATCGAGTGGCTGCTCCTGGGGTCTACAGTTTTCAAGCAGTTCTCTGCTGGAGGCGTGCAGATGGCTGACGGCATGGGGGGAGGAAGAGGGAGAGCTGGCACTCTGGCTCCCTGGGAGTTAACAACATTTGACCCCTTTGGATGAATGGGAGGCAAAGAAAGCACGGGCGGTGGGGGAAATGCAGGTGCACGGGCTCCTTCGTAACAGGCCAGACAAACCATACGCAGGAGGTGGTTTCCTAGTCACGCAGGCTTAAAACAACACTTGGACGTGAGTATCATTAAGCCCTGGGGTAGCCTGGAGCAGCCGTGGGAGAGTGTAACCAGTCATTTTCTAAACAAGAAGCCAAACTTCTGCATCCAGATGCAGCTCCTCCCAGACTGCCGGGCTGATCCCATGCGCATCACGAGCCAGATGTGGCTGGGGCATCGCTCCTGCTGCAAATTCAGCTGAAATAAGCACACACAGGAATGAAACGGGGTGGGAAACAGTCACAGTGGATTTGTGCCTAATCAAGATTACACACACAGTTCTGCTGACTCCGTTCCTGTGGCTCGGAACGGGCCGGCTCCGCGCCGTGCCGCAGCCCCGGTGCCACACTGCAGCCGGCCCCTCGCCTCACTGCGCCCGGGGTGGGAGGGGGAACGTGCCCACGGTTAAGCAGCAAGTGCAGCCCACCCGGGCAGGGAAAGAGGCAAAGCACAGCCAAGCACCGGCTGACAGGAATGTCTCTCACAGCGCCCTTCCCTCTGTATCAGAAGCGATCTGGCTGAGAAGTCCTGCAGCAAACCACAACTGAGGGTGTTGCTGTGTTCCCCAAATACTTTCTCTAATGAGGTTTTTAAATAGTCTTTCCCCGCCTACACTGGCAGCACGAGCACTTTCATCTCCAGGTGAATGGGAACCGAGGTGGGACTCTGCTGTCTGCTGGGGAGGAGCGTTTCCACGCTGCAGTCCAGGCGGCAGGGCCGGCAGGCAGAGCCTGGCCAGGGGCAGGGAAGGGCTCCTTCTCCTCTCAGAGGTGCCTGCTGATGGTGGCACAAATATTAACCACCTGCATCGGTGTCTGAAATGCAAAGAGCAGGGGGGCTTGGCAGGAGAGGAGGCTGGGTTCCACCTTCACGCCATGAGAACTGTGCAGCTGCTGCAAACCAGCTCTATTAACAGCACTCTGTTACAGCCTGTACCTACAGAGCAACCACACACCTTTCATTCTCAGGTGGCGAGGATCACATCTGTCCTGGAGGTTTCGTGGTGGGTGTGGAAGCACTTTCCACGTCAGTGCACCTTGCCCCCTCCTCCTCCTCCTCCTGCTCTGTGCTGGCTGCTGCTGCAGGGCCAAGCGCTCGCCCACCGGCTGGCACGCGCTGGAGAGGGGGCTGAGACTCACCCCCTACCCCCACGGGCTCACCCGCCCCGGGGGTGCCACATCCCCGAGGGGCCAAGCATGGGATCCCTGAGCTCAGGCGGTACGCACAGCACTTTCTTTTTGTCTTTTCCCAAGGAAAAAAGGAACCATGTCCTCACGGGGTATCTGCACGGGCCGTATCCCGGTGATCTGGGGACGCAGCAGTGGCCACACGAGTTCATTACAACTGTCCCTTCTGGGTTTATAAACTGCACGTCCGTGGGATGAAGTCTGAGGCCTGGGGAGCTGCATCTGCAGCTGCTGCCCAGATGTGGCCGCCCAGAGCCTCTGCGGAGGGTTGGGGGGAAACCCCCCCCCCGTCTGCCTCGCACGTAAACGCCAAAACAGGGGACAGAGGGTTTGTTTGATAAACCTCGGCCGAGGAGACATGAGGGGCCTTTGATCTCCAGATACAAAAATGATCTTTTGATTTAAGATTATGAAAATGAAGAACCATCTGCTGAGAAGCAGCTCCGGACCCACGTTTGATTGGGGCCATATGGTGTCCAGGGCTTCTACGTCTGAATTCAATTAGCTGCTGGTGCCTGCGTCAGCGACTCTGTTCCACCCAGTCATGTTTTTGGAACAAATATTATAATATTCCCATGGATCCTCCAGACAGTGGGAGGTGTTTCCTTCACTGTGAAGGTTTTGGGAAGTGATGACTTTGTCTCATTTTCATCTTACCCTACTCTGCATTTCTAGTCCCTGGCTTCCCAGGGCTCGGAGCTTTCCCCGGGAGCTCTGTGCCAGCTGAGCAGAGACATCCCCGGCCCCAGCCCCGGCCCCAGCCGGCTCCGTGGGGCTCGTGTCTCACCTCTCCCCATCATCCTCACAGGGAGCCTCTCCTGCACACCTCTTCTGTGCTGGGACTGAGTTTGCAGTGTTACTGGGAGCACAGCCCATTTCTAACCAAAGCCAGAGCTCCTTCAGTCGAGGGTTTACTCAGGGCTCGGCATTGCTGACAGCAACCAGCACCCTGCAGTCCGGAGGGTGGTGTGGCATAAGGGTACTGGCCTTCTGATGGCCTGCAGGAGGGTGGCAATGAGCAGCTGCCTGAGCAGCCTCCAGCCCCATGGACAGGCTGGAAGTCCTGGTTTGTTGGTTTGTGTTTTTTTAAAGGTGTGGCTCAGCACCACTGGTTACACTCAGTGAGCTGCATGTTTGCACTGCTTTGCCTCTAAATCCTGTTAGAGGAGGTGGCTGGGGAGAAAGCCCAAAGCACAGAAGGCTCGATGTAGGGGCTGCAGGGCCCCTACTGCCCTTTCCTCTGCAAAAGAGACAGACCATCACTCATCTGCACGAGAAACAGCCTTGGATAGGCCTCCTGAGCAGAAAGTCTCCCTAATAGGGGGGCGTTGTTTTCTCTTGACATTTTTGGGGGGAGGGATTGGGGTTGTCAAGCTAAATTGCTATTTATAGACAAGTTTCTCCAAAAGGTTTCCTTTTTCCCTCCTCTTTCTGTGCACACACTAGTGCAACATAGACATAGAATCACAGAATCATTTTGGTTGGAAAAGCCCTTTTAAGCTTCTAGAGTCCACCCCTCCCCTCATCCTGCCCAGCCCTCCCCTAACCCCTAATGGTCTTCAGCACCTCAGCTCCATGCCTTTGGGATCCCTCCAGGGCTGGGGACTCCCCCAGCTCCCTGGGCAGCCTGGCACAGGGGCTGACACCCCTCTCAGGGAAACAGTTCTATCTAATCTCCAATCTTGAGCTGCAGCCTCACCAGTGCTCAGTACAGGGGGACAATCCCTGCCCTGCTCCGGCTGCCACACCAGTGCTGATCCAAGCCAGGATGCCCTTGGCCTTCTTGCCCACCTGGGCAGCGCAGGAGAGGTAGACAGGAGAGGCTCCCTGTGAGGGTGATGGGGAGAAGTGAGACACGAGCCCCACAGAGCAGGCTGGGGCCAGGGATGTCTCTGCTACAGCTGGTGGAAGGGGCTGGCCAGCTGAAGCATCCTGACATCCTTTACATCTGTCAAACACAGTCTTATTACCTATGTGAGCACTGGGCCAGGAGCCCCTCAGACTGTCTTCCTCCTGCCACACTGAGAAGATCTGAAGCAGGGTGATGCATTCAGAGCCGTGTCCCACATTGCCCCAGAACGGCAGCACCTGCCCTGAGCTACCCCGTGACCTCTCCCTTCAGGCGTTTCCCACCAACCATCTACATTTGACTCTGTTTCAGGGATGGCTTTGCACTGTCAGTACATGGTCACATTCCTCGGGGCTGATGTTGCTGCTGGGAATGGCTGATCTCCCGTTGCAGTCAGGATGAAGGTCCTTGGTCCCCTCCCTGCCCTGCCCGGGGAGCACCTTTCCGGGCTCCTCTGCTCCTCACCCTGCAAGGCCATCATTACAGATTTATTACCAAATTAGAGGATTAGAAGCGTAATAACACGCAGCAAAAGTACTAATTTCCGGCCACGTCTCTTTTTGAAAGTAAGATGCAAGCCCTTTGCCGGATGGGCTGTACAAAGACGAGCTCTGAGGCAGCAGCCGCGAGGAAAGAGCAGCAGAGCGAGGAGATGAGAAAGTGGAGCAGGTTCTCATTAGGCTGCACCATGTGTAATGATTCCTTGAGGAAGCAGGGAGATGGCAGGGCTCATTTCAGCCTGGGTCCCACAGCGCCTGCCGGTGTGTGCAGCTGCTGCCCTGCAACCTCACCGCTCTGTCTAACCCAACCGCCCTCGCCCCTTCCCTCCCAGGAGCTCTCAGGAACCTGCAGCTCATCCAGCACAGCAACCTGGGGTGTTTTTTCCCCTTCCTCTTGGTGCTGAACTGCTTGATAAAGCAGTTGCTGTCTCAAACAAGCCAGGATTTTAGGCAGCTAAGTTCAGATCTGACACCCATCAATGCAGATTAGTCAACTTTACGCCTCAGTCATCACTCTGCTTCCCAGCTTCCCCTGGCAAAGCTCTCATAAGCATCCCCACGATGCTGTCACCAGGTGTTCTGGCTTTCCATCCTCAGTCAGTCTTATTCAGGGGACCCTCTAAAGCCCTCGTGATCTGGTGGCAGGGCCCCCACAGCCCCCTGAGCGCACAGCACAGGCAGGCAGTAGGTTTGGGACTCTCACCCTGCACATCACCGTCACTCGCTGCAGGCTCCTGGCAGGAGGGTTAAGGGTTGGCTGTTGGAAGGCAAAGTTGTGACTAGTATTTTCTGGGGAAAGTACTTGATGTCCAAAGCAGTGCACAGTGAAGCGCAGCCACGGCGTGCAGAGCTGTGTGGAGGTAGGGAGGGGCTTTTCTCTGCCAAATTTCCCTTTTCCCTGAAGGGAGAACTCAAGTTGCCTTATTTCTTAATGTAGAATGAGACAGAGAAGGAAAACTTCCTCCTTTACTTCTTTTAGAGGCTCGTATTTCTAGAAAGCCACTGAATCACCCCCTTATGATAGGCTGTGATGGAAACGGGCACCCTCAGCCTTTACTCAGCTGGGGCTCTGAGCTGTTGGAGCCAGAAGAGCCCCTGACCCCCGTCCCTCCTGACCCCTGCACAGCACAGGCTGTAGCCACAGGGCGTTACAGCAGCCTCTTCTGCTCATTGCTCCTTCCCGCAGCAAGAAGCTGCAGGTTTTGGGCTTTCCAAGTCATCCCCCAGCCAGGGTGAGCTGTGCCAGCAGGCTCACACAGAAACATCAGCGGAGCCCAGGCCCAGGGGCAACCGGTGCACGCAGCAGACTGCAGCAGGGTCATCCCTTATGAGCCACAGAGGCAACGAGCCAGAGTCCAGCACGGAAACATTCGGGTTCGGTGACTGTGTAAGGGAAACCAAACAGTAAGTTTTAGTCACACAGAGCAAGTGAAGGACTCAGCCCTCGTAACTGCTTTGCTTCCAAAAGTTATTCAAGCCCTGTGGAGCCACACACATTTGCCTATTAACTATGTGACTGCACCAGCAAAGCCTCCTTCCTCTCTCTCAGGCTACCGTGCGGTATGTAAAGCGGCAGCGCCTTTTATAGCCCTGTGCCCACAAAGACTCAGCTGCAGAAGTCATTTCCTATTTACATCAAAAAAAAAAAAAGCCCAGTTCAGCAAAGATTGCTCTGACTGCAGCCAGCAAGGTGCTTTCTGCAGGTGTGGAAGGGTGATTCACCCTCCCACAGCCTGGGGCCTGGCTCCAGCCTGCACCCTCTGCCCACAGGTTATCCTCATCCTCGGGCTCCCGGTGCTTCCCCGGGCCCAGGCAGTTCCAAGCACACCCAAATAAAGTCCCAAATCAATCCTGTCTGGCCTTACCCTCTTTCTCAGCAGAGGGTTTGGATTCTTTCCATGTCTCTTTTTCTCTTCCTCCCAGAGGAAGTTCTCCTTAAAAGCAGCTCTTTGAAACCCTGAGCCAGAAGCCCAGACCTCGCCTGCCTGCCCCGCTCTCCTCATCTCTTCTGATGACAGTAACAAGCCTCCAAGTCTCTCCTACGCCCCAGACCCGGGCCTTCCTCTTCCACACAAACAGCATCCCCTTCCAGGGACCAGCCCTGTTACCAGCTCCTGCCTCATTAACCCTTTCTCAGCCCCTGTACCGTGTGTGCCTTGGACTTCGGGGCATCTTCGGGGATGCCCCATTCGGGGGCATCTGGGGCTGTTCCCACTGATAGCTACCCTGAGGCAGGGAGGAGCTAGGGACTGCACCTGGAAACCAAACACCCTGTGGCACCAACAGCTGTCTGAAGCCCATCCATTTTGGCTGCTCTTTAAAAAAAAAAAACTCATGAGAAATACTAAAATACACTGCTTTTTGCTAGCCATCCCTTGGGAACGCTGGTCCTGTGCCCAGCCAGCAGCGAGGAGCTGTCAGGACGCCCAGAGTGTGACACACCTCTGGCAACCCCAGTTTCACTGGAAACCACAGTGCTGGTCTGGACTGGCTGGTGCTGTGGCTCTGCCACTGCCCAGGCCTCATCCCTCCGGGCTGCAGTGCACAGCACAAGGCACTTACTTCCTGAAGATGGATTTTCACACACTGCATTTGATCACTGTCAGCTGCCCCAAGCCAGGGCTTGCCTCAGATCCTCCTCACAGATAGAGGTGCAGGGGAAACACAAACCAGGCGACCTGAGGAACAACCCACCTCAGCAGAGACTGCTCCATGAATCATTTTGGCTGCAGCTCAGCATCACCTGAGCTAGAGATGTTTGAGGTTAGCTTTTCCATCCGAGGAGCCGTGTCACATTGCGACTGGATGCCGCGCTGCCATTCAGCTGCCGGAATTGTGGAGGTGGCAGACCTTGATTTAGCCCTATCCTCCATCGTGAAACCTCCTCCAGATTTCCAGAGAAACCCCTCCCAGAGCCTGCCAGAGTTGCTGAGTAACAGGCCCAGTTCAGCTGACTGCCCTGACCTCCTCTGAGCTGCTTATCCTGTGTATTTTGGATACCCAAACTATTATCACCACAAAGGAACTTCCTCAGAGAGTCAGATCTGTAGGTTTGGGTTTCATATGGGTTCTTAAAACACACACCACTTCTATTTCAGCTTGCAATGAAACCCCTGCAGCCCGCTCTGAGCACAAGGCAGCCTTGCAGCACCCTTTGCTCTGCGCTGCTCCTGCCTCTCCTGCGGCCGTGGCTGCCGTTCCATCCAGCACTCAGCAACCTCTACAAGCGTCAGTTTGCTCCGTGCTGGGGTCACCACTCCCACCCCCAAACCACACATCCCCACAGCCAGCTTCTCACAAAAAAAATAAATCAAAACAAGACAAAAGTGCTACACTTTGTTGGCATCTCGTTCCCACGACTGACACGGTTCTGATTCAGGGTGGAAATCCCCTGGCAGCAGCTCCGGCTGCCATTCTGCCTGCTCCTGAGACAAGCGGTGAAGAAAGTTTCAGGAGATGGGCTGTGGTGCATGAGAGCTTCAGCCTCGCCCAGGACTCACTCCAACTCTTTCAATGTAACCCCAGAATGTGGTAAAGCTGGGGAAACCCCTGGAGACCCTCTCGAGATATGTGTTGTTGCTCACCTGTGGCTAACGGGGTTCTGACCAGCTCCACGGGGATGCTCTGGGGCTGCAGGGCACAGAAGCTGCTGTGGGGTTTTGTGGAGGGGTGGGTGCACACACATGCTCTCCAGACAGACAGAGCAGAGCAGAAGCCAGACCCTCCACCCTTGGTCAGCCTGGAGTAGGCTGAGGGGAGGACTTCAGCAACACTTTAAAGCCCCTGAAGGGTGGGCGTCAGGAGGATGGGGTGAGTCTGTTTTCTGCAGTGTCCAGCAGCAGGACAAGGGGTGATGGACATCAGCTGGAACACAACAAGTTCCACTTAAACACAAACTGCTTTGGTGCTGAGGTGAGGGAGCCCTGGCCCAGGCTGCCCAGGGAGGGTGTGGAGGCTCCTTCTCAGGAGGTTTCCAAACCCACCTGGACACATTCCTCTGCACCCTGAGCGAGGGGAACCTGCTTTAGCAGACGCTGGGGCTGCAGCAGCTCTGCAGGGCCATTCCCACCCTCAACGCTCTGTGATTCTAAGAACAAGAAGCAAGAGGCCAAAGGAAGGCCCAACCTCCATCCCACCCAAGGACAACCAGCCTTCGTGGTTCTGGGTTGAGAGGCACCTTTTGCTCCCACACAGCTCTCCCTGTGCGTCGTGCCCTGCACTCGGTGCGGCAGGGATGCCTCCATGGCTGGCACACGAGGCAGGGGCACAGCCACACCACCCACGGGACGCTCATGATCCACCATCCCTTGCCACCACCCTCCTATCATGTTTCCTTCCAATTGCAGGACACAGAAAACCCCCCGAGGCTGGTAGAGGCCGTGTCCCGAGGGCTGCGGGGGAGGAGAAGCGTGACTCAGAGCAGGGGAGACTGCCAGGGCAGGGTCCCACGGGGGAAGTGAGATGGGGAAGTGGAGCGGGCTGGCACAGGAGCAGGTCAGCCATGGGTCAGGTGGGCAAACAGAGGCATTTCTGAGCTTGCCCTCAGGGGGCATTTAGAAACAAGCCCATATTCCTGTGTCTCATGAGGGTGTGCCACAGAGGTAGATAACGTGTTCATCTGTCCAGTGCACCCCCAGCATTCGGAATACAAGGCTTTTCTGTAAAGAAAATGCTTATTGCCAGTGCTATCACTCAGTTGGCACATTTTATCTCTGTGGACAGTTGCTGTATCAAATTCTGCCAGGAAAGTGCTCTGGGACTTTTCAGGAAGAAAAGCACCATCTAAGTTTCAAACCCTGTCTCTCAGTGCCATTAAAATCACATAGAAATAGTGTGATCCCTTCAATTCTGGCAACGCAGCATGATGCAGGATGTAGTCTCTACCTGTCACTGACCAAGTACATCCTTGTACCACATCAAGATGTCTCAGAAGTGTCCTAAGGTGAACACAATGCCAGGAGCTGTGCTGTTAGGCTGATGACTGACTGGTCTTCACAGCTTGCATAAAGAGAAAGGAAAGGAGTGAAAGGGTGAAATGAAGTGAAATCACTGGTTATCCTGAAAACGGCTTCGTTAGGAGAACTGCACTACCCAGCATTTGTCACAAACTCTGCTTGCTGCAGCCTGGAAGGCGATGCCTTGTCACTTCACTGTCAGACCCTGACACCCAGAGAACCACAGCAGCACAGATCCTGGGTTGTTTCCCGCCTCCCTTCCCCAGGGCGAAGAGTTGGGAACAGCCAGAACAAAATCATGGGACTGAAATCACAACAATTGGGAGGGATTAAAAACAACCCAACCCCAATCACAAGACGGGTGGTTTGGAGGCACAAGGCCAGGCGGGTGGCTTGGAGTGGCACGAGGTGCCACGCAGGGAGCCTCCCGCTCGTGCCTCGCCACCTTCCAACGCCTCACGCGCCTTTTGCAACTGCCGTTTCTCCCCCTCTTCTACCTTGCTCCAGCTCCCTGAGTCTGCACCTGAAAAGAGGGCGCAGAGGAGCCAATCTGATTTACTGAGCTGTATCTTTTTTTCCCCCCTCCACATCCTCTAAAACTTCCCAAAGCTGTACATTTTGGGGATGAAAACTCCTCTGTATGTCTCCAGCTAAAGAGAGGCTTTGCCTTCCCACCTGCCACTGTGGGACTGATGCAAGCAAGACAGCAGCAAGCTGACTCCCATTTCCCGGGAGACGGTTCAGCCAGATTTAGGAAAAACTGAGCAGTCTCCTGTGCCAGGCCCCGTGGCAGATGCTGGAAGGAGAGGCAGGGATGGAGCTCGAGCACTTGAAGCCTGCGCTATGGCTTAATGCCAAACGATGCAGCAGCAGAGCCCGCGGTGGGCAGCAAACAGAGACGCTGGGCTCCGTGCCCCACGGGGAGCCTCAGCCTGTCACCCTGCTCCTAAACAAATGAGCTGGGGTCCTCTGGCTCTGAAGAAGGCATTTCAGAACGCCTGCAGAAGATTTGTTGCTTCTCAGTGACTGCACAGGGGCCTCAGACAGCCTTTCTCCCACCCCACAGCTCCGTACATCAGAGGAGAAGTTTGGTCAGATGTGTTGGCCACTTCCCTGCTGTGGATGGAGTCAGGGAAAGCCCCGGAAGGGGAAGGGATGGAGTGAGACCTCGTGCCCAAAGGTGCTTAGCCAGGAGGCGGGTGCTCAGTGGTCAGGTCTGGCGCAGGTCAGGTCTGCTGGCACATGTGCAAAGCCCTGTGGCTCCTCGTGGGGCCCTGCAGCAGGGCAGGGGCCACGCAGGGGAACTTCTGCATTACCAAAGGTGATCTCTCCTTGGAAAAGAGACATGGTTTTCATTACCTCGAGTGCAGGGTTTGATGGTGAGACAGGCACTGTGCGAGTGCTGCCTCGCTTGGGAGGCACATGGAGACCAGACCTTCGGACCTGCTCTGTCTTCCTCTCTCCATCACCCCTTATGAATCAGTCCTGATGGCCACTTGCAAGAACTGCAGGCCAAGGGCACTAAATATCCCTTGTCTCCATCACAGTGGAATTATTTTGCTAAATCCATGGAGCAGTTACCAAGAACAGCACAAGAACCCCAAAATAACGCTGTTTGTGGGAGCAGGCAACCTGCACATTCCCTGGGCACCTCTGCATTCGGAGGTGTCAGAACTCTTAGCTAATATTGGCACACCAAACTTCGCAGTAACCCAGATCGTCTGACTCCTGGTCTTGTGCCTCGATCACAAGACGATCTTTCCCTCTGCAAGAGCACTGAGAGCGAGGGATGAAACATCACTTCTGTTGCCCAACACCTCCCCCACGGACATGTTCCACTTAGACCTTGGTGTGCATGGAGGAGAGCCAAGAAACCAAAGTAATAACGAAAGCAGTTCCAGGGCAGCTTGATGTGGGGCTCTTCTATACGCTCTGACCTGCAGCTCTGACCTATCAAGGTTTTTTTTTTTTTTCACTCCCATCTCGGTAATCCCCGATTTTTACACCACAGATCTGGGGCTGAGGTGAACCTCAGGCAGGCGAGGTTGACACATGAGCAATGCCAGATTTGGCCACAAGAAGCCTTGCCTCCTAGGGGAAAAACAAAGATAGCACCCTTGGAAACTAAACACGACTTTCTGTGTTCCTTCTTTTCCTTCTTATGGGGCCAGCCAGGCCACTGCAGTCTTGAAAAAAACACAGATGCAACGCCTCCTATTAATTTATATGGAAACTGGCTCCAGCTCACAGTCAGGATTCGGTATCTGGGTGAGTTTTGCTCAGTGGAACATCTTTATAAACTGAAATCCTCGTGGATTCATCCATTCAGGACGTCTCTGTTTCCTGAGCCTGACCCAAAGTCCACTTGGAGCCTTTGTGCCGGCTGCAGCGAGATGTGGATCAGATCAGCTCAGCAGAGCTGCCCCTGGTTTCCTGCCAGCCCCACAGCTTGGCCAGCGCTGGGACCTCAAGGCTATGGGGGATGTTTATCCCAGGTCTGGCTGGAGGGCCCCAGGAGCTGCCCAGAGACCACACTCTGATCTGCGGGGAGCAGGAGCTCAGGCTCTCCAGACATCCCAGACAGACACGCTCCTTGGTGGGTTCTCATTTCTGAGATGTCCCAGCATACACTGAGGATCTCACAAGGCAGAAGAAGAGCCAGGGAACGTGTTGCTGGTGCCGCTGCTCTGTGTCAGGTGCCCGTCTTGCCCGTGTTTATGTGCCTTAGGGAGTCAGCCCATGTCTTGCAGAACTGCCTTCGTGCAGTCTTACTATTTCTCGACCATCTTCTCATTATGCGACTGATTTTTTCTTTCTGTAATCAATAATGACCCTCACTACAGCTAGATAATTTAGGGGAAAAAAAGTTTCTTGATCCCATTTTTACTGATCTAAACTGAACTGTCTTTCCTTAAGGTCAACACAGCTTCTCCTCGCCCTGCTCTCTCTCCCTTGGCTTGACCCATTTCCTTTCCTTTTTCTCCCTTCTTGCCAATTGAATCAAATCCTGTAACTAACCTTTAAGGGTTCCTTAGTCTTTATTTTGTTCCTATTAACCTTCTGTTTCTCTGGATAATTCTGCAGCCAAGAGTAGGTGTGACTCCCACGTTACAAGTCTAGCTGTGCTGTTGACTCATGTGCTGTGCTCGCAAAGCCAGCTCCTTTAATGGGAAGGCTTATGCAATGTAGCGAGGTCTCCCAGAGCATATGCTCTTACTCGAGTTGTGAGATTTCTGCTTGTTCCCTCTGCTAAATGAGCCCGAAAACGCTGGTGGGCCGCACAGAAGGTGCACGCTATCTCATGAGCCCTTACTATGCCCTGAATACGCACACGAATCCCTGGGCCCCCGCACAGCCCGCATGAAAGGTACTTTGGGCAGATTCCCCCTCTCCTCTAGACCCCAAAGAATCAAATGTGTGCAACGGGATGCTGCTTGGCTGCAGATCACGGGGATGCTGCGGAGATGCAAGCACTGGCTGTGGCAGGGAGGCTGGCGGAAGGCTCAGGGGGGACTCCCAGCCAGCGGCCCTGGCTCTGCAAAGGCCACTCATGGTGTGCAGGGATTATATAAAGCCAAGCTCACAGACACTCAGATCGGTCCTGGCACACTGGAAGGGCTCTCACATGGGTTTCTTTTTCTTTAGGAGGGAAACTAGCAAGACATGTGGTGAAAAACACCCTATAGCTTTTAACTAATGTCTTTGAGATCTAGCCATCTGTTACCATGATCTTCAAGCGAGAAGCAGCCACCATTTTGAAGGCAGCAGCTTGACAAAGCGAGAGGATCTAGCCCTCAGTTCCTTGGACAGAAACCTGCTTCGAGGGCCTCCTGAAAGGCCTAGGCATGAGCTGCAAACCTCCGTGGGTCAGACCGCATGTGCCCTGCATGGCTAAGGAGAAGCTGAGCTAACAGCTGGGAGCTGCCCTGATGCTCGGGGGGCCAGCGAGGCCCCGAGCAGGCTGGGGACATGATGCTGGGAGCGAGCCGGCTGAGCTGCCGTTTCCTGCAAGGTTTGCTGCCACCCGGCCCAGAAACTCACACCATTCATCAGACACAGAAATAAAACCTCCTTAAAAGCCCCACAAGGGAAAAAAAAAAACAAACCACCCACCCCTTCAGAGCCTGTGCAGCCTGCCTGTCCCAGCCTGGGAGCCAGTCCTTCCCAGCGCCCGCTCCCACAGCCGGGCAGGGCCTCGCGGGGCGGCCCCTGCGCAAAGCTGGCTGAAACACGAACCCGCTGCTCGCTGCAGACCTCTCCCCAAGGGCCACGGAACCCGCTCCCCGTGGCACCTCTCCCCAAAGGCCACGAAGCCCGCTCCCCGTGGCAGCCCTCCCAGGAGGCTGTTGCAGCCGCGGCGCACTCGCGCTCGCTCAGAGCCACCGGCTCCGGCAAACGTGATGCAGGAAATGACTAAACGTTTAGTGCTTGTTATTTAGCAGTATTCCTGGAGACACGTAGGTGGTGTGGACAGCATGGTATGTGCATTAAAGTGCAATTTAGGTCAATGATTCTTTGAAAGGACCATTCTTTCTCTCTCTTCCCCTCCTCGCTTCTCCCTTCAGGGGCATTTGCTATTCAAAGATTAACTTCTCCAGTTATCTTTTCCAAACAGCTCAGAATAAAATGAAAAAAAAAATCATTTAAAAAAGGAGGGGAAGTCTGCAGGAATTACCCTGCTTTAGTATTGAAATGTCTCTGCAACCTTTTCCTCATTTGATTTATTGTAATGCTTCGGAAAAAGCAAAGAGTTAAAAAGCAGCTTTACAGGGAAGGCTGCATGTTTAGACAAAAAGAATAATATTTAATGAGGTGTCTGAGTCTCACTTTTTAACAGGTGAGCTGACAACTCAAAATGAAAGCCAGCCCTGGAAAGATCAGCCAAATCTGGGCTGTTTAGGTGCCAGCAGAGCTTCAGCTTAGGCTGTGGCTGCCCCCCATCCCTTTCCACAGACCCTCTGGTGCCCAGCAGGTCGTGAAGCATCTCCAAGAACGCAAGGCAGTGCCTCCAGCGAGGCCCTGGCACCCGGGGGACCTCATCAGCAAACACAAACATTCTCCAAAAGCTGCTACAGGGCTACCAAAGGCACACACTGCAGGAATCTGTCGTGAGCTCAGCTATCACGTCTGCATTATTGCAAGGGAAACTTGCCCCTCTACCAGACCCAAAGGAGGATGAAGGCTCCTTGGCTTCCCGGGGAGGATGGACACCCGAGGGGGAAAAGGCTGCCACAGAAGTGTGTCACAGCCCTGAGCACGGGGGGCTCGCCCACAGCGGGAGCAGAGCCATGAAAGCCCCAGGGCTCTCCCCAGCACGGAGGGACCCTGACACAGCTTTCAGTGGGAGGCAGAAAAATCCCAGCTTGCAGTCGGTGGCAAGTCCGCAGTGGGGCTGGGGGAAGGGGAGTTGGATTGGCCAGGAGGACAGGCCTCTCATAAATTATTGATGGCGATGCTGTTTCCTGCCAGAGCAGCAGCAGTGAGAAATCAGAAGGCTCTTTTCAGACAGGAATGAGAGCGGGCAGAATGCAGGTCTTCTCAGGCCACCTACTTCTTTCCACTCAAGGACCAGCTAAACAAAATCCCAAGAAAAGCTCATTTGTATCCATTTAATTATTTAATCAATAGCACTGCTTTTAAATCTCCTCCTCAGCCTCCCTCAGGAAAAGCCTGGGGCTTGTCTCCTCACAGGACCTGTGATATGCAGGGAACCTCAAAGCATTTCAGGGGACACTGCTACAGGAGTGGAATTGTAGCCAAATATAATTGTA
Source organism: Urocolius indicus (assembly GCA_013401255.1). Taxonomy (NCBI): domain Eukaryota; kingdom Metazoa; phylum Chordata; class Aves; order Coliiformes; family Coliidae; genus Urocolius; species Urocolius indicus. The sequence goes on along the minus strand of WBNH01003138.1, from coordinate 237,906 downwards.
AAGGGGTTAAATGAAATACAGCCAGTGACAAAGCAAGGGAAACAACTGCTGCAACCCTTGCCCCAAGCTCAGGTGCATGTTGGGGTGCAAGTGCTGGCTTTGAGGATGCCCAGGTCACCCCAATGTCCTTCCACGAGCTCCTGCAGCTGCCAACTGGGCAGAGGGCAGGGGCAGGCAGGAGGGAGCTGGGCAGATTGTCTTCTGCCCAGGACATCACCTCCAGCAGCCTCCTGCCCCGGGCATGAACCCGTCCCCTCCTGACCCAGCAGATCCCAACACCAGTTGAGTCATGCTGACATTTAACGGTGCAGACCGGCCGGCTACTGCTAACTGTTGTTGAAACAGGAGAGGGATCACCACAAAATTTAAGTCCAAGTAATTTTTAAAAGCTTCTTGCTTTTTTCTCCCCCCCTTCCAGTGTTTCACACATGCACACGGTGTGAGGAAACGGCTGCGGATGGCTCCCAGGGGCTATTAATGGTCTCTAGGCAGTGCTTGTCTGTCAGACATTGGCTGAGAAGAATTGCTTAAATCACTGGGAAACCTCAGTTGAGCTCGAGAGATGTCTCTGGAGGCTCACCTCAGCTGGGGTACACAGCCCTTTACTCAGGCGGTCAGCACAGCTCAGACACACAGTTACCAGACTGCGCTGTTCCATAAGCCCCTTGTACTGAGACTTGCTCGTGGCAATGGGCTGTGAAGGTACCTCAGGTGTGAGTCTCAGGAGAGAGTCAAGGGGCACGAAAACCCAAGGCAAAACGCAAAAGGGCTCAAAACAACCGCTTTGACTATGCAAAACACTGCACATAGCTGTCCGTGGCTTCCTGATGGCTTGTTTCCTTCCCTCCCTTTCCCTTGCTCCCTGCCTTTGCTTTGCCCCCAGTTCACGTTGGTCATCGGAGGTCGGGGCCAGCCTGTTGCCATCACCCTGCTCTCCATGGCGAGATTGTGCTTGGCCAGTTTTCCATCATTAACTGCCTTTCAAGGCCATTTGTTCTCAGGTATCAAGCCTGGGGTTTTTTTTTCCCTCTGTGAATGGATATGGCAATGCTTTCAGGACTGCTGCCAGCGAAAGAGTGTCCCTGTTGCTCCTTCATTACCATGACAGCTATTGGGACCTTTGCTGTGTGTCTCAGTATCTTGGCTGCAGTTCCAGAGACTCAATAATCTTTGCAAATGCAGGGAATTCCCTTCAGATAAAGGGAAAGGGACAGTCACAGGGAGGCTTTGACTGACATTCCTCAGATGTACTTCTGGAGGCCCTTCCAGGCAGCTGCAAACACCACTGAGGTCAGGCAGCACCTCTGTCCTGACCCTGGCAGGCTTCAGATCAGCCCAGGACACAACGGTCAATTCAGCCTCCACCTGCACCAGTTTTTACCAGTGCGGAGGCAGAAATTGCACTGCACTGAAAGAAAAAGCATGGGAGACCTTCACCATTTTCCCCTCTTAACCCACTCCTTAAAGGCCTTACACAGTGCAAAGAATGCATTACTGGAGAGAAGGACAAAAACCAAATACTGAGTAGCATTCAAATACAAGTAGTTCCTACAAATGGGGGTAGAAGAACCTTGTTCCTGCATTACTGCTCCTCTCAGGAAAGAGAGAAGCTGCTAGAGATCAGTAGAGTTCCTCCTCCCTGCAGCTCCTCGTCTCAGTTTCTGGATTAGAGGAGCAGAAGTGCTCTCTCATCTGCTCTGTCACCAGCCTGACCTTTCCTGAATTGCTGCTCTTGCCTGCCAGTCCCATATACTTTTCACTCCAGACACTCTCTGAGCAGAATTTATTACTTGGAGACCTAATTGCTTAGTGCTCCTTTAACCTGTAGCAAATGCAAGATACCAGAAGAAACCTAAGAATCCAGCTCATTTGAGACCCCAAGTATGAAGACAAAGTGCCTTTTCCCAGGAAAACATATGGCAAAACCCTAACTCTGCCACTTCACATTCATGCCACGAAGCCACCTCGTGTCCTTATTTTAAACAGGGACAACCTGGCATTAACAACAACTTTGCCCCTTTTGCAATGCATCAGCTACAGGCTCTAGTTCGGGTTTGGGGCCAGGGAAAGGGCAGTGTGGATGGGGCTCATGCCCTTCCCGCTCCAACCCCACGTTTCCCAGATGCTGTCAGCCGTCTCAGGCACAGATCTCTGCTTTCAGCTGGAAAACACGGCATGGGTGGGATTTGTTTGCACTGGGTAGAAGCACGTGTTAGAGCCAAGTGGCAACTGCAAGTGTTAGAAACTGGCAGAAAGGGCAACAGCTGTTACGATGCAAAAGTACATATTTGCTTGAAGACTCTGGCTAGAAAATCATTAGAGAAATCCAGACTGATTCATGCTCTGCACCCTCACCAGATGACTTCCGACAGAGCGACGCCAAGTTCCCTGCAGGAGCCTCAGCCCAGCCGGCGTGCTGCTTCCCTCCTGGGCAGCTGCTGGCACACAGGTACTCACAGGAGGGCTTGGGTTGAAAGGGGCCTTAAAGATCGCCTCAGTCCCACCCCCCCGCCATGGGCAGAGACACCTTCCACCAGACCAGGCTGCTCCAAGCCCCGTCCAACCTGCCCTTGAACCCTGCCAGGGATGAGGCAGCCACAGCCTGTCTGAGCAGCCTCTGCCAGTGCCTGAATCTAAATCTCCACTCTAACTTTGAAGCCATTTCTCCTTCTCCTATCCCCACGTGTCCCTGCACAAAGTTCCTCTCCAGCTTTCATGTCAGTCCCTGCAGGGTCTGGAATCAACGCTGGGCAATGCTGAGAGTACGGTGCTGAGGCCATGGAAGTTCTCCCTTTGCAAATAAAACACATTCTGCCTGAAGAGACATTTCCTTTAGAGAGATTTCTCTTTAATCAAAGCACAGCAGTGAAGTGAGATATTAAACTCATGGTTTAACTATAGCATCAACAGCTGAATCACACGGGCTGAGCAAGCAAGCAAGCGGTGCCAGACGGTCCCTGTTCCCCACAGTGCCTGGGCAGCCCCAGGGCAGCAGGTGAAACCAGGCAGGAATGCTCAGGGCTGACACCTGCACTGCCAAACCCACCCAGCCACAGTCCCGTGGCAGGGCCAGCACACAGATGCCCACATACTCTGTCAGTAAAGTGCTCTAAGCCTCATCTCTGTCACTTGATGCAGAACAAGCCTTCTCCTCCTCCTCGGGACAAAAGTCAGGCAAGTGGGAGAAGTTGCTCTTCAAGATGTGGAGACTTGGAAACGTGGGCTGAAGTTTGAGCTCATCAGAAGGAGACTCCACGAGTTCATTTCCAATCTTTAAGCATGCTCCTCCCTCAGCAAGAGCTTCCAACTCACCCTTCAGAAGATGAGGAAGAGATGGAGAAACTTCTGTGTGGGGTGTTTTTAAGCATCCAGGTTTCTGTGCTTTGTGTGTAACATGAAACGAACACCACACGCTGCCTGGAGAACATTTCCACTGTTACCTAAACACAGTGACCAAAATGAGACAGGTAAAATCATCTCCCCTCAAAAGTCTGCAAAGAGAAAAGTGGTCATGGACTGATGGGGTGCTTCAGGCCTCCCAAGATCTGCAATGGTGACCATCACACCTCAAATATCAGTGAAGGGCTTTCACCCCCCACCACTCACCACACATTCCAGTATTTCATTGCTAGCAGCAACATTTTTGGGTGCTTCCCCTCATCATATCCAGCCGTATTCTCAGAATCAAGCACCAGTCCTAGATACATCAGTATCAATCAGGAATACTCTTCCTTCACACCCAAAGGACTTGCTTTGTCCCTGCCAACTCAGACCAGGCACGAAACCACAAGTAAAAAAAAAAAGCCAACTTTTTTCTCTGGTGGGTTTTGTGCAGTTCCTGTGGTTCTGGGCCTCCCCCTGCCAGGTGACAGCCCTGCAGATCATGGCCAGCATGGGCAGCTCCCAGCTCCAGAGCCCCTTCACAGAGGATCTGGTTACTGTAAAAGCTCAAATAATGGGCTACACTGTAAAAGAAAAACAGCAGCCACCCTCCCTCCCAGAATGCCACTAGAGCAAACACAAGTCCCAGCTACACAGAAATTAATGAAGACTTATGTGGAGTGTTTGTTTGGAGCCAAAGCTGCTGCAGGGGATTTGCTTTGTTCTGCTGATAGAACAGACTCAGGAGCTCTGTGTGTGAGCAGATTGTCACAGCAGCAGCCAGCACACCACGCTGGCACCGCTGAACCTCACCCCCAGCTTGTATTCCCAAGATGTGCTCCTTCTCTTGAGGTCATCAACAGCATTTGGGGAAATGGGCTGCTATTTCTAGGGGGCTGGTAGCCTGCTTTCCCCTCCTCGCCCCCCCATGCTTATAATAAGACCTGTACTCACAGTAATCCCTGTAAACTCACCCAGCCAGGAGCGAACATCTGAGTATGTTGCTCAACCAGACCACAGGCAACAAAGCCATCAGCTGACAATCCCCCAAACCCTCCAGCACAGACCTCAGAGTGCGATGGGAGAGGGCCAAACACCAATCCATCAGCAGAAGAACCACTTGGCAGCTGCTCTGCCTTCCCTATCTGATGGGGTTTGCAGACCTCCACGGACCCCCCACACGTGCAGAACCAGCTCAGCCCACACCAGCAGATGCTGGCTGGCTGCACAGAGAGAAATGTTTGCAGAAACCAAACTCTAAAGGTGCCATGTGCACATTCTCACCTCTCCACATCCCTCTGGCTTGTGCCCTATGGAATTTGGATCAATTGCATTAAGGAGTCCAATACATAACAAAGAAACGCATGAAGTCCCCTTGTGTTTGTTTCCCTCCTCCTTTTCAGTCTTGAATCAGCTTCCCCCTCCCTCTAACTTCCAACTCCCTCCCTTGGCCTGCAATTCCAGCACAGAACTCCCCCAGCAATGCAACGATTCCTCTGTGCTCCCCACCTTGAGAAGATTGCTGCCCACACCAGATTCACGCTACATTTCAGCGAGGCTGCAGACACACAGCCACAGTCAGCCCTGCCTCAGGGCCACAGTTCCTCTTGGGGATGCCATGCAGTGGGCTGTAGCCCCCAGGAACGAGCTTTACCTCCTCCATTTCCATCTCACTGCCGTGAGAACTGCAGCATCAAGGATGCTGGTCCCACATCTACAGCCTTTGTAAACTCGTCCATAGTTCATCCCATCAACCTCACAGGTTTTGCTAGTGCTGACATTCCTGCTCCTCCCTTTTCCGTCCCTTCTATGAAAACAAAGTGCACTCAGATGCTGTAGAAAGCACCAAGGGCATTTCTCTCAGTTTTGTATCAACTCAGACTCTCCTGGGTGGGCCTCTCACTGGTTTAGTTTCATATGACGTTACATGGAGCAGCACAACCAACAACAGCAGAGCACACAATCTGGGCACCACGAACAAGTATGAAAACCAGACATAAAGGACAGAGTCTCCATCAACTTTCCTCTCTTCACGTTGAGGTGATGGCTAGACAGGCACAGTCAGGGAGAGGCATCCCTCCTGCCTCCAGGCAGCACTAGAGAAATGGCAAAGCTGAGCCCTCGGCTCCTAACACTCCAATACAAGTTCTGCCCCATCTCCAACACTTACTTTTATTCTATTCAGAAACCTCCTTCTTCCAGCTCCACAACAAGGCTTGACATTATTAGAGGGAGTAATGCCTCTCAGGGCAGAATGCAAATTTAAAACACTTGTCCCAGATAACAGGAGGCAGTAATTAGGCTCCAAGCCTTCCAAAGCAGCATCCCTCAGCTACACCCTTCCCACACTGCCACAGGGATGTAGGCCATGTACACAGCCACACTGCTAGAACACAGGCTACAAAAGAGTGGCTTTCCCTACCTATTTTATAAACCAGCCCCTCTTTCTGTATTTTCCTGCTTTTAGAGCTTTGCTCCCTGCATGTGAAAGTTTTTTTGCCTCTTTTTCTTGTTGCTGCCCCTTCTCCTGGATCTTTTTTTTTCTTTAAGGTGCCTCCTTCCTTAAGTGGTTCTCCTCTCTCTTGTTCCTTCCCCCCTTTTGTTATCATCTTCTCTTTCTCACAGTTAACCAGTGTCTCCTTCCTCTTCCCTGAGGTTTCCTGCAAGGCCATTTGCATTCTTTCTCAATCACATCAAACAGGTGATTTCAATTTAGCAGCAGCCAGGGAAACACCTCAGACATCCACATGGCATCAAAGCCTCCTGCCACCTCCGGTCACAGAACTCCCTCGACTCTCACTCTGCAGAGCAGAAGCTCAGGTTCACTTTGCAATGAATCCCCTGCCAAAAGCTTCTCTGCTCTCCTGTCAGTTCTCTCCGTACCAACCTCAGGCTGTGCATCTCTTTAGGTCAGCCCTCCTGCTTTGTGATGCACATCACAAAGTGACTGAGGCTGATGGTCCCTGTCCCCACACAGCTGCGGGGTGAAGGCTGAGGGCTGCTGGCAGCCTCCAGGGCCCGAGGTAAAACAGGGCCACAGGTACCTCACCCCACTAGTGCCTGTGCCCTCAGGGAGCAGCAGAAAGTTAAAGACAAGTCTCCTCTACTTTTAGAAAGTAAATATGTTCATTGTAGTCCAATTAAAAGTCCTTACAAATGTGCTGTAAAGTTACCTCTGGAATCAGTGAACGGCCACGGATTTCCACAAGCACGGGATTTATGTTTAAGAAACTCTGTGGTTATAGGAAACCCCCAAAGAGCATGTCCAGCTGACTGACCTGGGACAGCGAACACCCAGCAGTACCCTGCTTCACTCTGCTCATCCCCACTGCTCTCCTGAAGAGAGGACAAAACCGAAATCTCGGGTAAAATAAGTCAACCTAGAAACAAAATGTTTTCAGAGAGGCAGATGGAGGCAAAATGAGCGTGGGTTTACCTATGGCTTTTTCACTCTCAAATTGTTTAAGACAGAATTTGTAGGGAAAAAACATCTCCAGACCCTCTAAATGACTCTTGGCCAAATGTTCACATGCTGAGCAAGCACAAGGGAAGCAGCTATGTACCAGTTACAGCGACCTGAAGCTTCAGAACTCGTTCTTTGGGACAGCCAGAAGATGTACTGGTGGTGTATCAATTGCTAGGTTTTAACATTTCCCAATTCCCCTGGGAGTGTACTGGCTCTCTGGCTTTTGAGAGGCTGCTCTGCACTTTCAGTCATGCAGCAGCCACCACAACAGCTGGAAAGTCACTGTTTTCAACTGAAATGTCGAGTAACCGCCGGCCATCGGGTGTGGAGCTGTTGATCCCCCGTAAGCATCACGGAGGGGTGACGGGTGAAAGAGGGCTGGTCTGCTCCTCTGAGTGAGGAGAGAGGCACACAGGGCTGTGCTTGGGTCTAAGCTACAGCTGCAGAGGGCTTTTGATGGAGGCTTGTTCTCACAGGCACTGCTGCATCCCTACCCTGGGACCAGCAACCTCTTCCCACCCAGCCCAGGGCTGATTTCACATCCTTCCAGCCCCAGAGCTGCGGGACCTGCCGTAACGCAGCCGCCACCACGGTGCATCCCCACGTCCAGCCTCCCCGCTGCCCAGCTCCTGCTCCTGACACCTGGGATGAGCTGGCGAGGAACGAGAGGGTGCCGAGTCCTGTGCGTGCAGCAGCGTGCAGCAGCTCCCCGCCGCAGAGCCAGCCTGGCAGAGCCGGCACCTCCGGCAGGAAACAAAGCGCACAACTCGCTCTATTTTAATCCTGTCAAGGGTCTTCTTGGAAGCGAGGCAGAGCCCGGCTGTGCAGAGTTAAGAATGAAATGCTATTTTTAGCCCGTCCCCGGTGAGGTAAGTGCGCGTGAGTCAGACCCCGGCGTGGGATGTTGCATAAGACGGGGCCTGCGCCGCAGCTCCTGGTGCATGGGGGTGCGAGGAGGAGGAGGATGGAGGGAGCCTTCCCTCGCTGCTTCCTGCCATTGTCAGCTCAAGACAGGCCCTTCACGGTAGTTAAATGCAGGGTTCTTTCTTCCTTCCCTTCTCCTCTCCCCCTCCCCCCCAACCCCAGCCCCCAAAATTTAATTAGAAACAGCAGTAGGCTGGTTATGTAATGTGATTAATTGCAGCATTAGAGTGAGAAAATATAGGGCACACAGGTCTTAAGGATTCACATGCAAAGTCATGTGTGGGAGTGAGAGAGACAGGGGTGAGATGCAAGACGTAGCTGTTTGATTAGGTGCTTTTCACGGGGCAGTGATTGATTCCCTGAGTAATTTCATCAGAGTAATGCGCAGATAGCTGAAGGGGAAAAATAAAAGGGGGGGGGGCTGTGGAAAGGAGCAAATAGACATCCAGAAGACAATGGAACAGAACTGCTTTCACAGCATCTCTAAAGGTTAGCTCGGTACCTCGCTGGCAGGATGTCACCCTCAGCAGCAGACCTGCCCCCTAATAGCACTCACTCACACTGATAAAAATGAGCTTTTCCACTGAGTCATGATTAATGCAGTGCAGACACACGGGGAATGGCAGCAGCACAGCTTTCACTGTGCTGGAACTTCATCCGAAGGCTGTGAAACTCCAGGATTAATGTTTTTTCCCAGCCTTTTGTAAAGCTCTCAGCAGGGCAAAGCCCAAGCCCAGACTGGCATTGCCTCCTGTCTGTGGCCTCCCAACAGGCACCCTGAGGGGTGCAGCTCTGGAAGTGCCGTATTCCCTGTGGATTCAACCCAACGTGGCTCAGCAATGGCAAGAAGTCACCGGTGCGTGTGATTGCTCAAGTGTCCTCTCTGCCCATGGGTAAGGGAAGACACATCGTTGTCGCAGAACAGCCTCACTGCGGAACTGACCCCGGCAAGGCTGAGGGAGGGCCCCTAAGGCTTGAGGAGGCATCTCTGGATGCATTTTAGCATTTTCAGAGTGGAAGAACCCTTGTTAATATTGATGGAAGATGAAAAGGCACTGGAGAAGGGAGCTCGTGGAAGGAGACCAAGGATGGCTCAGCAGGTTTGATCCTGTGCTCCTGCTGGGAAGAGGAAGGTTCACAGGCTATGGAGGTTCCTACACTGCAGATGATTCTCCAGGATCACCCTGATACCAGCTTCCCCTAAGCTCAAATCTAAGGCTCGAGTGGATGATGGCAGCAGCCCACGAGTCAGCCAGCGCCTGAGCTCCCTCTGCATCGAAGGCTCCTCGCTCGGTGAGCTCAGCCCAGTTCTAGGAAGCTTCATCGCTGGCACCTCAGCTGTAAAGCCACAGGTGGAAACAGAAAAGCCTCTAGACTTGGTCTCTCCTGAGTAGGAACTCTATTTGCTACAGCCATGCCATACACCTGCAAGGATTTCAGAGGCCCCTGCCTTCAGATCTGTCAGGCTGCAAAACGCCAAGTTGCTTTATAAAAGCAGCTTTAAAATCGCCTTGAGCTTGCATCTTGTTTGATTGCTGTAGTGGTGAGGAAAACACTCAACCGTTAGAAAAACAGATTTCAGTGGTCTTCCCAGGCAGGGCAGGTGCTCACTCTGAACCAAGGCACTCCAAGGTGACAGAAGCAGAACTCCCCTTCCACTGGTGTGACTGGAGATGTCACCCGAAGGACAGTGGACTGGCCCAGAGTCTCGTGCTGTCAGCTGGGCTGTGCAGCTCTGCAGCACGGCAGTATTCCCCAGAGCTTTCCTGTGCTCCCGAAGCTTTCCTCTCTCCTGTGTGGGACAGCTAAGCATGACACACAGCCATCCACTCAGCACCTGACTCCCCCTGACCCAGGGCACACGTTCTCTACCACCTGAGATTGCGTTCTTCCTTCTGCAGAACCTCCTTGTGGTTCCTGGCAAACCCTGAGCATACAGCTCACTGAAACTTCCCCTGCAACCACCTTCCAGTTGCAACTGTTATTTTCCCCCTCTCATAAACTGGACACAGAAAAACTGTCCAGGTCTGCCAGTGATATCTAAGGGCACAGTAAAATGTCTCTTGAAGAAATCAAGATCAAAGCTCATACGATTAGGGACAAGCTAATATCAAGGGCACCTTTACTGAAGCTCATTATAAAGATGCTTTGTACTGCTCTCCTCCGTTGCACTCAAGCCTCATGAATGCAGTGGTCTAATGAGAAGGCAGTGAGGGTGGATTTCTTTTCCTCCAGCATTTTGCTTTTCCATAGTTAGCAAGTGTCATAGTTTAATTAAGGGATGTCAGAGGCACAGAGAGCTGCCCCGAGACAATCGTCGCCTGCTGCTAGATAAATGCTGAGGTGAAGACAAGCAAGAAGGGTTATCCTGCAAACACTGCACTGTGGAAAGAGGGCAAAGGTCAAACACAGAACTGCCAAAACCTGCCTTTACAGGGGGGGAATGAAGGAGCTGCTTCTGCCGGCCTTTGTGAACAGGCCCTGGGTCTGGGGCGCCAGGACTTTCCCTGCCTCTCCTCACTCCCGCCTTGTCCCTTGCAGGAAGATTCAGTCCCCAGTATGCCAGGGTGTCCGGCGGGCTGAGTGCCTTCAGCATCCCGTCCCACTGCTGGCACTGCCCTGGTGCTGCAGAGCCAGCCCAGCCCTGCCCCGCTGCTCCCCAGGCCACAGCCCCCGCAGCCTGGGGCCCTTTGACAAGCCCTTGCTGAAGACCTGCCCTCGAGCCATTTAAATCGCCACAAAGGCTCTTACTGACTCTCTTCAGGACCTTACCTTTAATTTAGTCTTTAAAAGCATGAGTGTCTTTATTTATTACTGGTTACTAAAGCTCTTCCAGCCTTTGGCTCTTTGATTTGACAGCCTTTTGTGACGCTCCCCAGATGAAGTTTTCTTCTTCTGGAGGACAACCCCAGCCCAAGCCCTGCCTGCTCCTCTCCCCTGCTGTCTGTGCTTGTCCGTGCTCTCACAGGAGGGTTGTCTAATTCCCCCTTCCCTTTTCCACACGGGTCAATATTGACCTGATCATTCCAGCAGCAGCTTTGTGGTAACAACTGTCTGTGCTCTGCCCTCTGATGAATTCCTGACCTGCAAACCATCCTCCTCTCTCTTTGCCCTTGTCTGGGTTCATTCCATTACTTCACAGCTTACTCTAGAAAAGGTTTCACCAGAGGGGTGGGCCGTGCTTTGTGACACCAACGACTCCCAGTTCCCAGCTTCTGTGCAGAGATGATGGCACAACGCCTTTCAGGTTCCTCATCTCTTCAAAATTATCCCCAAATTCATGTACAGGTGCTGCATTTCCAGCCAATACTCCCTTTCACTGGAAGATTGAGCTGTTTTCAGCCGCCACGGGCCAAGCAGGATGGGTGAAGCCCCATTTCCCACTGCTTTATTAACAAACAGCTGTGTTTCGAGAGGCTTTGACGTTACACTTTATCTGACCCACTGGTCAGGGACCACCACAGAGGGGTCCCTGGGGTGAGGGGTTCATAAAGTAAGCGATGGTAAATAACAAAGAGGAGCCAAGTGAATTCCTTCACGCTGAAAACCAGCACAAATCTCGGGAGCCAGGAAACAAAAGAGGGATTTCCACGGCATTCCTCTGCAAAACCATCAATCATTTCATTGCCATGAAACAAGCTTCATAAAACCTTCTGTAGTTTTTACCAGTAAACTCGAATAAAACCAAGCCCCCATACTGCTTAATTGCACTTATTAACGAGCCAATTGTCTGTCAGGCTCATTTTGTTATGCGAGCCATGCTCCTAAGAAAGGGCAGAGGATTTTTAATCAGAGCTGTGCTACTCGCTAGAAGACAGACTTTTGAAGGGCACAACTTTACCCAAACAAGAACATTCATCAGAGCTGGACACAGAGAAGAGGCGGCTGCATCTCGTTCTGTGAAAACATATGGTTGTACCAAGATTTATCTCCTCCATCACACTCCAGCTCCAATGGATTTGCAGCTCTGCCTGATGGACCTCCAGGGCTGATCCACAGCAGTCTCTGTCAGGCTCGTACCCAAGTGCAGGGAGTCGCTGCTGTCAGCCAGCCCCAGCACACAAATCATGGGCAGGAATGCAGATTGACACCCATGCTTCGGGGGTGGTGGGGGGGGGGTTAGCAGATTGCCCAGAGTACTAAACCCAAGGCTGAACTTGGGGTGGGATCCTGGTACCAATGCTGTCCCCTGGCACACTGACCGCTCCTGCCGAGGATGTGCCATGGCAGGCAGCAGTGTGTCAGCCTCACCTCCTGGGGAGACTCAGAGCATGGCTGCTGTGCCGTGGCTGCTGTGCTGTGGCTTTGTGACAGAGGCCTCCAGCAAACACCCGCTGCCTGCCCAGGAAGGGCACCTCTCCCTGCCTGGCACGGCCGGGCGTGCCGGGACTGCTGCTCCCTGCAACCACACATCCAGCCAAGGGCTCCCTGGGGTTCTCCCTGACTCACACCTCTCCAGTAACACAGGCTCAGAAGTTTCTGTTAGTCCTTTCTCTAGAATTCTGCACAGTTTGGCCCTTACACAGATCCCACGGAATTCGCTGTCGTAATTCAGCACTTAGACATGGGACTGATTTAACCCACTGCTCACTTCAGAGGGGATACTCAGAGCCAATCTTCAGCAGAACACAAGGCCTTGGCTTTAAAGAATGGTTCTTATTAAACACTTCTGTCCCTGACAAGGGGTGTGTGAACCATGGCACCAAGGAAAGCTCATTCCTTGACAAGTGAGAGGCTGCTGAGAAGAACCGAATTCGGTTCCTGTGGAGCCTCAAGCACTGACTGAAAATTCCACTCTGGTGCTGCCTTCAGTGTCCTTCCTCCTGCCTCCCCCCATCCTCCCCTCTCTCCCTCACACCACTATGCTCCTGCCCAGGGTGTAACGCTGCTAATTCTCTCCCAGCCGGGACAGTTGCACCTCTCACTCCTCTAACTACCTGTTACATCAACTTGCATCTGCGCAGCTGGGAGTCGCTGGGTCCCGGCCCAGAGCGGCTTGGTGAGCAGGCGGACGGAGGCAGAGGTCACGGCAGCGTTGCCACCTGAGCAGAAGCACTCTCTGGTGGACTCTGAACTCGCTGCTGGCTGCCACGCAATCCGGGTCATTCCTTGCATGATGCCTGTTGTTTCGGGCTTCTGAGGTCACAGAAAGCACCGCGGTTGAACTTCCCTTCCAGACGTTTATCTCAGGAACCCACGCACAGCTTTAGTGTGCCGCCCTGCTCTTATTGCCTCCACGAGCACTCCAGGCATGAGCGGGACACCTATCACAAAGGTTGTCCTGCCATAAAAACCCTGCGTTAGGCTGATGACAGCTTTGAAAAGCATCACTGGCTCCTTCCACTGAGGAGGCAGCGGGGGTGGGAAGCTTTTATTCATGCTAACATAATTCAGAAAACGTGCTGTGTGAAGAGGCCTAAGGCCAGCACACCTGGGACTGCAGCCTGAACCCTGGCACTGCAGGCAAGGGTGGGCTTTGCCCATCTTAACCGTGAAGCAATCAACCTGTGGACAGCCGACAGGCTTCTGGGAAGCTGTAGCTCACACGCTGCTTCAGCTGAGGTTTACTAGACGCTCCCAGCTAAATTCCCCAGAGATTTCATCTACGTGAGGCCCAGTGGGATCTTCTCTGCAACTGCAGATGTGAGTTGCTGTGGTCTGGACTCAGTCCAGGCAGGCAGCCTGAAGATGGGGCATTTAACGGTGTTATGTTCTCAGTGACCTTTGGGGGTGGAAGCTGCCCCGTTTGAGAGCTGGGAGGACAAAGGCCGGACTTGTGTTTAAGAAACTACAGCTCCTTGTTCCACAAACTCATGTTTCAGAAACCGGTGGGGAGTGGAAGGAATGGCAAGGGGACGGGGAGCGGCCAGGCCAGGCAGTTAGCACAAGCAGCCCCGAAGGGGAAGAGACAAGACCAGCCCGAAGGACAGATTCCTGATGGCCCCAAGGCCGGTGTGTGGCTAATCCCTTTCTGAGGCTGGAGCAGGTCCTAAGGCTTTCGAGTCCTGGCACCCCTTTGCCATCTGGAAGTGTCCACGAAACCTCCTGGCAAGAGGTCCTGCCTCTGCTGACAGACATGATGGCACAACAGCATGGCTCATGGGGCTCCCCCGAGCTGGGTTGTGAGGCACACGGGGCTTTTAAGGATAATGAAGGTAAAGCAAAACACCAAATTGCTCATGAAGCAAATGCCACCCACTCGGCTCACCCGAGCAGACAGGGCTTCTGTGAGAAAAACAGCTTGGTTAAGGCTTCTAGTTCATGCCCAAAGACAAGCCGAGTTCATTTTGCACAGGCAACCCTTCACTTTTCAGTCCTGGATTTCGCAACCACAGAAGTGGCCTTTTCAGACTGTTTGATGTCAGTGCGTCCGGGGCTTCGCTGTGCCAGCTGATGCACGCAGGGGGAGGAATCAAAAGCCCCAAGGGCTGTGTAGGTGGGGACAAGCCAGGGGCGGGTGGGCTCCGGCTGCCAGCAGAGCTCGAGGCTCGGGCCAGGCCGGCCGTGACCCTTGGCGCGAGTCCCCGCAGGAGGCTCACACGCCGTGTAGGTGTGAAGAAGGAGACGCCGTCCATCTCGCAGCGTTCCCATAGCAGGGGGCCACAGCGACAGCTGCCAGGCCGCACACACCCCTGCTCTGCCCACGCTCCTGCGGCAGGAGCCGGGGGGGGGGAGGCAGCTGCCACCCGCGGGTAACCCGCGGCGCCGGGGGGGGCTCAGGGTTTTCACCGGGCTCCGGCCCCACGGCGCTGCAGCCGCGCTGCCCCGGGGCTGTGCCGCACGCC
>WBNH01003138.1:41621-223185 GCA_013401255.1 Urocolius indicus | reverse complement strand
CCAAGGCGTGTGGCTGGCGGGCGGGCGGCCAGGGCCTCCCCCGCGGGCAGCGCCGCCCGCCCGTGTCCAACGGCCTTCCTGCCGCTCCCTGCCCCCGATGGCGGCTGCCAGCCGCTGCCGCGGGGCTTTCCGCCCGCTCCTCCGCCGCGGGCAGCGCCGGGGTGCTGCTGGAGCGAAAAGAAAAGGGGGGGGGGGGAAACCCCAGCGCAGCCGCCGCCGTGACCCATCCGGAGCGGCCTCGGCTGTGCCAGCGCGTCCCCTGCGCTGCTTGTTGTGCCAGGCTGCGGGTAGCCTGGGCGGCACAGAACGCAGGCGGGTTTCGGATGACCCCGGGTAGTCGGTCTGGTGCTTTTGTTTTTTTTACGGGCGGGGGGGGATACAACAAGGCAATAACCAGGCAGGTAGCCACTGCTGCACTGTAGGTAGCCACTGCTGCACTGCAGGTAGCCACTGCTGCACTGTAGGTAGCCACTGCTGCACTGCAGCTTCTTGGATCCGCTGCAGGCTTTTGCATTAGTGCCGGCTGCACCCCATTCTAGGAGGAAAACACAAACACGGCTTCGTTTGAATCTTACAAAGTGGTTGAACCATGGAATCGTCTCGCCGACAGCGCACAGAGGAAGAAATGTCAGGTCGCAGCGCTGCCAAACCCACCCGGGCTCCCGAGTCGGCGCCCGTGAACGTGCGGGTTGTGCTGAGCACGGGCACAGCTTTAATTTCCGAGTACAGCCGTGCCGAGTGTGTTACTCTGGAAATGTTGAGCTCACCTTTTGCTAAGCACATTCCCCAGAGATTTCGGGAGGTGCAGCAGGCATTTAAAATAGAAGAACATGTGAGACCTTGTTCTTTCCCGAAGGCCTGAGCATGCACTTGCATAATATTCAAATGTTACGCCTGTAATTACATTTGGTTTTAGTTTTCACAATAAAGGAAAGGTTCAGTTAGAGCTTCACTTTGCAGAAAATGATATCCCTGCTTCTTAAAACCTTACAGTTAATATTCTACTTAAAGGTTTTTCACTTATTCGTGCAAGGGACCGTTTCTCAGGCTGGTGCCTGCAGTTTGTCATTTATCAGTGCAGAATGGCATCAGCTTGGGAGTCTAAATGATCCACTCACTCCGGATTGCAAAGGTCGGGTGGTCTATCCAGACTGAGCCCTTATATTGCGGTAGGGCTCGTATATCAGGAACCTAACGGGAGATTTATGGCCACAACGCCGTGTCCATGTGCCAGTGTCCATTAGTGGCAACCCGGGCTGGTGGTAACTGCTGCTTGTGCCCCAGCTGATGCGTTAGCGTGGCTCAGCAGAAGTTGGTAATGTAGCACCGCTGCTCAATCAATGCCTCGCTTGCCTGTAAGAAAGAAACCTTTCAGGGTTGATCGTTCAGTGCCTGCTAATCTGCGGCAGGTATTGCATTTCCCCAACAGAATCCTGCAACAAAAAAACCCACGATCTTGTACCACCTCTTAAATAAAAGATGCTTCATCTACAACCTCTGCCTTACGGAAACCTTCAGCACTGAGGCTTCCACATCATCTCTCCGTAAAACACTACCTCATGTAGCTCAAACCTGTTTGTTCCAGTAACAAGGGAAAAGGCGAGATCGTTAACCAGAACCAAATGAACACCAGAAACCCAGCACAGTCATCTTTAAAGTCAGACATACAGGCTGTGCCTAGCCAAGAGGGAACAGGGTTGCTACATGCTTTCACACGACCGGGATGTCAAGGGGTTTGTGAGGGAATTGCCAGCGCCTTTCCCGTTTGAAATGCCCATCAGGGTACTGGGAGGCACTGGGCTCTCAGCTCGCCCTGCTCCCAGGCACAGTCCATCCTGCTGGGGCTGCCAGGTGGTGCTGGACAGAGACACCAACCCCCTCGCCTACTGCTCCCTGAACCCAGGCGTAAAGAGCTGAGGTTATTCTGATGCTTTTCCCTGTCACTGCAGCACTGAGGAAAGCTTTTGGAGAGGTTCTGTGAGATAAATGCCTGTCGTGAAGAGGAAGTTCAGTGCTACGTGGGGTTACTTATATCAAAGCTTTCTTTAAAGCCTCTTGGCGAAGGGTTACAGCAAGCGCCAGTGACTTTTCCAAAGGCACTTTGGTTTAATTGTACCAGTTCTACTTGACAGCCACTTTTTTATTATAAGTGTGTTTGCAGGGACTAGAGTTGGTGATGCTGTGCAAGGAAACGAGGCAGGACTGATGAGGCTGTGCTCAGACTCACCCTGGAGTCGGGCACCAGCCGCTCCGCGGGTGCCCCGGCGCCTTCCCATCAGCAAAGTGACCAAGAGCCAAGAGTGCCAGACAGCCAGAACAAAGCAGCCTTGATGCACGGGGAAACAAAACTCCTTCTCTAGAGCCGTTGGCATCTACAGAAGACAAACTCTTAACATTTCTAATGGCAATTCTGGTTCTGAAAGAGCGGATTGAAGTTGTGCATCTCCGTATGGAGCAGGAAACTTTTTGATGGCACGAGAGACGGCAAATCCAAGTGGCAACGGTGCAGGTGCAGAGAGGTGGAGGCTACGTGGAGAAACAGGGTGTCAGTCCATAGCAGCCCACGCCAGGAATCTCCCTCCCCACCACAACACGCGCAGGAAAGCGGTGGCACAGGGATGGAGGAGAAGGTCTCCAAAATGTTTGACCCTTCCGTGTTTAAGTAGCTTCTGTGCAGCTTGTATGCAAAGTGTC
The DNA here is from genome assembly GCA_013401255.1 of Urocolius indicus. Lineage (NCBI taxonomy): Eukaryota > Metazoa > Chordata > Aves > Coliiformes > Coliidae > Urocolius > Urocolius indicus. Next base: position 220,491 of record WBNH01003138.1, on the reverse strand, counting down.
AGGCCAATGCAAATGAGCAGTGTTGAGTCATGGCCAGAAAGGGGAAAAAAACCCATTAATTTGAAGTGTGACCTGAAAACTAACATGAGGGAAAGGAAAAAAGGACAAAAAAACCACCCTGTGGCGTCTTGAGTTCTGTGTGGAATGTCACAGACGGTATAGCAAGGCAAGATAAACACTGTAAGATTAACAACTTAAATTAAACACTTAAAAAGCCTAAATTGTTGTAAATACCAGGTAAGGAACAGCAACAGTATTTTTCCTCTCAGCATCTTTCAAGAGCTTAAGAAAAAAAAAAAAAAGTCCCCAAGCTGTTAAAAGGAAAGGCAGAGCAGAGCAGGTCAAACCCTGGGCAGAGGCAAACCCGGCTCGGGATGCAGTTGAGATGAAACAGGAGTGCATCAATGGGGAGGAGAGGAGTATTTAAGGGTTAATTTCTCTCAGCCTGCTGTGGTTCCTCTGCAGAGGCTGTGCTTTAACCATGTACCCGTTGCCTGGGCTGACCCTAAGCCTGGCTTCCCCAGCACCCAGCGTGCAGAATGGAGGGTGCTGGGGCGCTGCTGGGGAGCAGTGCTGCTGTCCTTGAGCACACGGACAGCTGTCAGCTCTGTGTGCAATGCCCCTGCCCGTCTCCCTGGGAGCGGCGTGGCCTCGCTCAGAGGGGTTTGGGTGAGGGATGGATTTGGGGCGAGGGTTATGGGTGTCGTGTGGCTCCGCCGTGTGCCTGTGCTCGTGGTTGCCTCTGTCCCATGGGTGCTCTGCCTGGGCAAAGTCCTCACCGTCACTCTGGCGTCACTTGGCCACTTATCTTCAAAGGCTCCGGAGCTACAGCGGGGCAGAGGGAGTGAGGTGGGAACAAGGACTTTGGGCTGAGAGCGTGGCCACAGCAGCAGGACTCCAATCCCGCAGCCTTAAGGCCGGCGTTGCCTCATGGCGTGCAGAGATGCTTTGTCAAACTCCCTTGAACCTGGGGGAGGGCTACTGGTAGTCGGTGCCTGGCATGGCTCTTGCCTTACATTCCTGCTATCTGGCTTGGTCTGGTGGCTCAGGCAGCACGTCACCCCACGGGCACTGGGGTTCAGAGACATTTGTATGTAACCTTCAGCCTCCTTGTTTCTTACCGATGGCACCTTTATACTCCTGCGTCATCCTGGCAGTTTCCTGGAGGAGAAGCATCCCTGGCTGGAGGCTGGGCCAGGGCTCTGACTCTAAGTAGGTGTTGAGAGAAAAAACCCCGAGCATTCAAATGAAGGGCAGGAGCAGCAGCTGTAGTGGAGTTTATATTCTACTGATCATGGGACTTTCGGTTGTTTCCTATCTGTTTTTCAGTAACGTGTCTGGTGGTTATAAAATGAGCAGTATTTATCTGACCCGGGAGTCAGAGACATTACCTCATTGTCACGGGGTCGGTGGCGATGGGGCTGCAGAGCCCAGCCAAGCAGGGCCCGCTGGGTACAACGGGCTGTGGCAGATTTAACCTTCACGGTCAGTGCCGCTGCGGAGGGACAGCCCGGCCTGCCGGCTCCTCAGCAGCCGCACGAAAGGTCTCCTCCTTTGCTGGCCCCTCCCAGAAGCTTCACACACGCTTCTCAGGATGGACAGTACAAGGCTGCACTGTATTAATTGAAGCAGGATTGATGATTTATATTGGTTCCGTATTGATCTTGAGTTAAAAGTCTAAGTTCAGCCTCCCTAAAAGGCGGAGTGAGGGCTGAATGTAACACAAGGGCGATATCTGATAGCCACCAGTCATCCCATAGTTCCACAACCAGGGTGCAAGAGGGTGAGGAGCCGGGTCAGCAGCTGCATGGAGCTCATGGGGACAGGCCCCAGCCTCACCCGCAGCCGGGAGGTAACTGCCAGGGGGGAAGGGCCATGCCCGCTCCGAAGCCACGCGCCCGAGGGCACCCACGACTGAAACCAGGTGCTTTTCCTTTCTGGAGGTGGCAACCTCAGATTTCTCATCTGTTAATACGCGGGTATTCGTCATGGCTGCTTCCTCGTCACTTATGACAGACTTGAACCACGGCTCTGCCCCGTGCAAGCCAAAACACGGCAGCTGGATTCAGAAGCAGTGAAGAGTCACCCCAAAAGGAGGCTGCTGGCCGCCAGCTGCCCGCTGCTGTTCCTCCCTGGCTGAGAGGGTGGGCAGGGTGCTGCGAGGATGCACGCAGCAGGAGCTCTGCCTCAGCCTGGCCGGCTGCCACCCGGGCTTTCCTCCTCCACGCTGTCACTGCTCCCTCTGATTCACTCCGTCTGCGCGGCTTGTTCTCGCATGATTCCATGCACCACCTCTGGGCTTTTAATTCAGGAAAATGTAACATCCTGCCTGTTTGTTTTTCTGCTGTGCACGCCTTGGTTTTGGCATAGGCTGAAATAACCCTGCTCTCCCATAGAGACAGCTTAGGGGGTACCGCTGCAGGTGTTTCACACACATCCTTCCTGATTCTGATTGCTCAGGATAGGGCTGTGGGTAAGGAGCAAGACTTTTCCCTACCATACTGTCAGATTGAGTGCTGGACCCACAAAAAGATCCCATCCTAGCTCTGAAAACATCAGCTCACATGGAGGGATGGTTGAAGGCTTGGATGCCCACAGGGTGTCAAACCAGGATTGTCCCAAGGATGGCAATAAATAGGTATTTCGGAGCTGGAGGGATTATCAGGGAGCTGGGCAGGGACTCACAGGACTTGGCGCGGCTTTTCTGTCAGCTCACTGCCAGAGAGGCTGTGTGTGACATGGTCTGAGTCAGCACCAACAGTCTGAGTCCCCGCTCAGCCCAGGCCCCACCTGCCTCTGCTCAGACTGCCCAGACCCCTCAGCATTTCCCACAGTGCCTCCTTGCCCCGGGGCACTGCCTGCAGCCTCGGCTGGTGCCTGACAAAACGAGCACTGCCCAGACACAGCAGCACCCACTGTTTGCCCTTTGGCAGAAAGGCCCCATGGCCATTTCTCAATGGTATTGATGAGGACTAGTTGTTAGTTGGTAGAACATTCCCTCAGAAGAGGGTCTGTTGTGTGTGGGGTGCTGCAAGGCACGTCCCCCTCCTGCAGGGCCTTCCATCCCAGGTGTCCTCTGCACTGGTGCCACTGGCTCCACGGGGCCAGGAGGAAACTCGGGAGCAGCCGTGATGGCACCGACATCAAAGGCACAGCAAGGAACCTGCATTTCCACCTCTCTTCCCAGCATTTACATTGAGCAGGTTTTGGAGGCCACCATTTCCTTCTGTTCCTCCCCCTTGCTAATTTTCAGGAAGACCAAAGGGTGCTGCCTCATTGCCAGGCACGAAGGCACACCTTTGGGACAGAGGCAGACAGCACCTTCAGGACCAGCCCATCGGGGTCTGGCCATGCCTGGGGGTGGGAGGTTTGACACAGATCTAGTCCTGGCTTCTTCCAGACACACAGCAGCCACAGGTTTTGGGCTGTCTTCAGGGTGAGTCTGGGTTTCCAAGGATCTGCATTTTGGGTTTAGATAGCTCAGTGCTCTCTAGATCTACGCAGGCACAATTCAGACTGTGCTCTGCACATCTCCCAGCCACTGACGTGACCTTTCACACTTGAATGACACTCGGGGGCTGCAGAAATTAGAAGTGAAGGCTTGTAAGTCCAGCTACTGACAGATGTTGCAAAGGCTGACACCAAACTTACCACGCTGGGGAGACGTTCTGGAAAACGTGGGGCAGCTCACCCCCAGTTATGGGGCTGGACGTGGGAACCACGGAGAGATACTGTGTAACGCAGATCCTGCAGGTAGTTGTGCCACTGGATTGTCGTGGTTCTTCTGATCTATGAATAATGAATCATCCCATGATTAAACTGATGTGAAAACTCCCGTGGTGTGTAAATGGAGGCAAGCTGCAATTTTTAACTGCTTTCCCAGTATGCCAACAGCAAGGGGATATTCTCGTTCTGTAATTGAGCTGTACACCATGTTTACTCTCATCCTTCCCAAGCAAAAGTTTCTTACAGACTTGACAGATTGTGTTTCCATCTCTGATGCGTGAAAACAGTATTATGGACACAGGCAAAAATGGAAATCAGAACAGCATCTCCACTATCTTCAGAGTGATATTGAAACATGGAACAGATACACAATTCCACTCTTTGCTGCCTTCAGATTTAGTGCTCGGTGTGTTTACTTGGCACTAGCATAGGAAAGTGAAAACAAACCTGTTGTCTCGATAACCCCCAGGAAGAGGCTTTGCTTCTGCCCTTCCCCAGGGGACCGGGTACCATCTCCAGCCAGGGGAAGGGCTCTGGGCAAGGAGAGCTGCAAAGTCATTCCTGAAATGAGACAACAGAGAGAAAGGTCAGAAAAAAGGGAATAAGAAAGGACCAAGTGTCATAGAACCATGGAATCATTTCAGTTGGAAAAAACCTTTCAGGTCATCGAGTCCCAGCCCCCGCCCTCACCCTGCCCAGCCCAGCACTGACCCACAGCACCTCAGCCCCATGGCTTTGGGATCCCTCCAGGGCTGGGCACTCCCCCAGCATCCTGGGCAGCCTGGCACAGGGGCTGACATCCCTCTCAGAGAAACAGTTGTGCCTCAGCTTCAACACAAATCTCCCCTGGGGCAACTTGGGACTGTTTTCTCTTGTCCTGTCACTCACTACCAGGGAGAAGAGATCTATCCCCTCCTCACTACTGCTTCCCGTCAGGGAGCTGCAGAGAGGGCTCATGTCTGCCCTGAGCAGAGCCAGCTGACTAAGACTAAAGAGTGAGAAATCTGAGAGGTGGATCTGCAGAGCAATGGCTCTCCTGGATGGAAAGGCCGATGTGGAGCAGGTCTGGCTGTTCCTGCTGTGTGGTGTTCCAGGAAGCACCTGCCTTTATCCAGCCATCAGCTTGTTTTCACACAGACTGTAAATGCATCCTGGGACTGTGACTTCAGCTGGGCACAGGGTGCTTTTCCCCTCTGATGCTCAGTTTTAAGATAGGTGCTTTTCAGTTTCTTCCTGCAGGCTTCTCTAGGTGGATGGAATTCCAGCTCCATCCATGTTCAGCCTTCCCCAGAGTTACTTTGATTCGGTCAAAGAGTTGTCATCATCTTTTTTTTTTTAAGCCCCAGCTTGACATCATTTCATTGCCCAATCACACACACACAAACTACAGCAGAGAGGCATCGCAAAAACTCATCAAGCTGTGCCAGATGTGGGTTAGGTGGCCTAATGCAGCTGCTCAGCCTGGCATCTCCCCTCTGCCTATCGGAGCTGGATTTCTGTATGACTAAGCACGCTGGCTTTTGTTAGATTGCATCTTGAGAGCACTGCTCCATATTTGTCTTTCCTTCCTCGGTTTAGAGGAAAAAAAAAAAAGCCCCAGTGGGTTGATAAAGCTACGTGCTGACAAGAGGTTGCTGCTATGGATGGCAGGAGGGGAGCGAGGCTCAGTGCCACGGCCCAGTGCTGGAAAGATGTTTGTCACTGCAGCTTCTGCTTGTCACAGGCAGGGATGACATGCAGATCTCCCCTCTGACTGATTGATAGTCATTCCGAGATGCATCCACCCACAAAAACCACAGACATGTTGCTTTACTCAAATCTTTACTTTAACCACTACTTTGTGATGCAAAACTGGTGGAGTTTTTGGTACTTTTTGTTAAAAATGAAATCTTTATCGGGGTTTTCCAGCATCCTTGCCTGTTACTAAAAACAAATCAACACTGGTCTACTGCATGGGACAACTCGGTTTGCTGTGGGTGGCTTTGACATTCATCTCATTAACATGTTTAGTCTGAAAGAAGGTTGGAAAGGGACTAAATAAGAAAACTGGACACAGGACTATGGCGTCTCTCCAGGTGTTCCTTCTGTCTGAGTTCCAATGCCAGTTTCACACAGGTGGGGTATTCGTACTGATTTTACTCCAAATAGGAACATCTCCTGCTGACCCAGTCCAAAGATACCAACGTGGGTCTGTGTGTAAACAGTCGATGCACCACATTGAATGTAAAGGTTACACTCAGCACCATGCAGAAAACTCACAGTTCAGGACTCAACTTCCATCACAGCATGTGGGAACCCAGCTCTGAGCCAGGTAGCCTCCAGTTAAAACACAGTCACCCCACATCAGTCACAGGTAGGGTTCTGGCCCCGTTGTGCCCTGTGCTGCAGCAGCTCCTTGGTGCAGTGCTTGCTTTGGGTGTTTTGGCATGGGTACACATCACAGGCATCCCTCCAACACCTCGCTTTGGGAGATGCTGCAGCTGCCTGGGTCTGCAGCAGCGCGAGGAACACACACGGCAACGTCTCCAGGTGCTTGTGTTGGAAATGTGAAAGGGAAAGCACTCCAAATAAGTTTCTCTTGTTCAGAAATACAATGGGCAATTTAAAAAACCCTATTAAGCGTGTGTGTAGGAGCATTTCCCATTCTGGGAGGCAAGTTGAATCGTTACATAGGGCTATATTATGACTTCTCCAACACGGTATCAATCAAGACCCCATTCTGTAAGGAGGTCTCCGGCACACGCCCCATGGCGAGGCCCCGCCGCGAGCACTGAGGCTGTAATCCCGCTCCTTTGTCCTGCGCTCTGCCAATTTGCTGCAAAAATCGAGGACGAGGCTTGAATTTGCCATTGTGGCAGGCTGAGGGCCACGGCTCTGCTTTGGGAGCAGGTATTTGCATTGCCTTGATGAGCACGTCACCTGCTTCATTAGCCAGGGAAGTTCTCATCCACAGGCTCAGCCATTCATGCAAATTGGAGAATACATTGGGATCCTTCCCCTCCAGGACAGGACTTCCCATTACTAGCAAAACTGGTGGAGTCTTTTTGTTCCTTCTTTGGAAGGTCACTTTCATTTTCACCTCCAAACAAAAGTTCTTATTTAACAGACAAAATAATCACCTTCCCAAACTTTAACACACAGCAATCCCGCTGCAGCCTGCCGCCGAGGGAGCTCTCGGGTGCGGGAGGCAGGTGGCAACCCTCAGCCTCAGTCCCCTCCTTACTCTGCCTCCTACCAGGGCCACTGAATTGGTAACTCTACTGCAGCTCAGGGAAGCGTTTTTAGGGCCAAAAAGCTCCCACACCATGTAGGACCCAAACCTCTTGGGCAGTTCCTGCTCCTTGGATCCTTGCGGGCTCTGTCCCGAGGACCCTCCCCTCCGCTCCCCTCTCCCCAGATGCACCTCAGGCTGCCGTCTGCAAGAGCTGTTTTGTTCCTTGAAGTCACCACTGCCAGTGGCAGCTCTTCCCCCCCACCCCCGTTAGCAGCCCCATCAGGCTGCTCCTGACGGATTCCCCGTGTTAGGTGACACCTCATTTGTGATTTCATTTGCTGCCGTGACACCTCTGCGAGGCTGAGGGCGAGCGCCGTGCCCCTCGGCCTGCAGCAGCTCAGCCTCCCAGAAACAAAAGGGCATAGTAAGATTCTTAGCTCAGATTTTGAAGTGGTTTCTCCCCACTTTGGAGTCTACAAATTGTTACTAAAACTTCGTGATTTCGAGAGATATCCCGCCTTTGAGGGAAATACCTGAAACAGGGCATTCCAACAGATCCCTCACACAGCTTTTCCTTGAGATCAGTGACAAGCTGCCACAAGGTGCTGGATCTCAGCCCAAAATGGGAAAGCCCTTAGGCTTTAACCTCAAATCTGCAAGGTCAAAACTGCTGCCAGCCAGAAGAGGCTTTTCCCCCATCTCTCACCTCCCTGGTCACCACGGGCAGGGGAGTTCACACATCCAGAGTGGTCCAAGGCAGAAAGAACCACCAACAAAAGGCTTGAAAAACAGACAGTGCCAGAGGAAATGAGAGTCAGCCCGGGGCAGCTGGGGATGAGAGTTCACTGCAGACATGCATCTGCAGCAGAGAATGACCTGTTTGAGGGCAGGAAGACAGCAGCTTTCCTCTGCTGACCAGGAGCTGCTGCAGCCTGGAAGGAAAGAAGTGCCAACGCCCATGGAGCCAAAGCCCTGAACCAGCCCCTGCCCCACACCACAGCTTCTTGTGACCATGGGGCCGGTGGTTCTGCTGCACTTCAGTCGCTGCACTGCAGCTGCACCACAGGCAGGAAAAAGCCTCTGCTGCTTTTTGCACCTCCCCACACCTCCTGGGGAAGGACAAGCCCACTGAACACACCAGAATCGCACACAGGTCACTGCACAGAGCTTGTGCTTTTGCTGAAGCACCCGGTGTTTTGCCTTTTTAAGGTAAAAGAGGAAGCAGTGGTGCCCATGGCTGCGGGTGCCCTCTCGGGCTCTGCCGCAGCCTCCTCCCTCTCACCTGCCTGGCGGGGACTCCGGGAAGCCTGACAGATTTGTATGTCTGCTTATCCCTGGATGGCACGAAGGGAAGGAGTGAGTCAGATACGTGTCTGTGCTGCTGAGAGAAAATGAAATCCTGCTCCTTCATTGCACAACCCTGCTGGCAGTCGCATCCGTCACTCTCCCTGCACACACCTCGCTCAGGGCCGGCGGCTGCAAAGGGGGGGAAGATAGATTTACCAGGATGTGGAAGGACATTACGTGTGATTAACAAGTCACAACCTCCCCAATCAATCTCTGGCCCGGAGACCCGGTGCAGGTCAGGCTGCCCGCCCGCCCTCCCCCTCAGATGCACCCACTGTGATGTTTCGCAATGACCTGTGTGTGCAGGGAGACTCACCCTTTGCAGACACTGTGTGCACTTACCATAGATTAAAGGTGATTAATTGTACCAGGTAGTTCCTGCTACATCTTAATCAAATACACATCATCAGCCAGGCTCCTGCACACACGACGCTTGGAGCTGCACTCTGAGGATGACAAGCCAGAAATATTGGTGGTAGGAGCCTGAGGTGGCCAAAACTGCTGGGCTGGCAGACAAGGCTCCTGGGACACCAGTGCCCCTCACTGCCAGAGCATTAGAAGACCAACCTCTGCCCTACCTCCTCTCCCCATCCTCACCTGCACAGTCCCTGCTCAGCTCTAGGGTGCAGGGCCAATGCCACAACCACAGCCACACGTCACCTGGGAGTGGGGACACAAACCACCAGCAGCCTCTGACCGTGGAGTATTTTGCATCGTTTATTTAAATACCTATATTTATGCATTTACAAATTTTTCATAGCTCTGTAACTCTTTTTTTTTCTCCTTTTTTTTTTTGTAGACAGTATTGCAGAGAAGTCAGCTCTTGTAAAATGAGGTCCATGTATAAAACTATGCAACAGATCAGAGAAAAAGAAACAAACCAAGTTTCCTTTCATACTCTCTAGAATCAGAAACCAAAGAGAGTGACCGAATGGGGAGGGGGGGGGAGAGAGGAAGGGGTGGGACAGAGCAACCCCAAACCAGCGGCTCTCTCACAAGCATTACACACGCCAGTGCTCAGCTACAGGCCTACCGGGATAGGTCACGTTTCAGTCGGCGCAATGCCTGTGTGCTAAAGCTTCAGCAGGCACGTAGGTCTCTAATGAAAAAATAGAAGGAAAGCATCCTACACACTGAGAATGCAAAGCTGGGCCAGCCCTGGGCCATGGCCTGGGTGTCGTGGCAGCAAAGGGCCGCAGCAGCCCACCAGCAGCGCATCCTCATCCCAAACCGCAGTCGGCATAAAAAGTTCCCTTTAAGAAATCTTCGCATTAAAAAACCCTGGTATCTGAGCTCTTCTAAGCCTCAGCACTTCTAACAGGTCACTTGAAAAAAAAATACCTTCTTGCTTTCCTCACTGGGAAGCTTCAAAGTAACGTTTTGCTTGAATCGATACCCATGTACCAGCTCACACGTTCCCAGCGCTATCTCCGGGAGGAGGAGGCAACAGATACGGCATCGCAAGATATTTACACACATGGTACAAAAGTGTCCAAGGGTATGAAAACAGAAAAATCACCAGTAACACGATTTTTGCAGCAGCCTCATTTACACCTGTAATTTGATACCATTTATTACACTGTACTAACACACCAGGTTCAAAGATGTGCACTCCCTTCGGGGCACTCAGGAGTTACAAAGATACGGTGATTGCATAATTCATATTGCACAATTGTATAAAAACATAAATACTAGCTAGGCTGTTTCTGGTTTTTTGTTTTTTTCTTTAAATACAAAATACATGTCACATAGTCAAATAATTCTCTTCAAGTGCAATTCAAGTGCTCTCTTTAGTCCTTCCAAGAAAACAAAACAAAACAAAACAAGGCGATTTTTGACAGGTTTGGCACAAAGTTCAACCTCCGTCCCGTGCCAGCAGTCCCGGTTACGAGACACACGCCCCCAAACCGTATCTGGTAGCGGTCATATACATACAGTATCAAAACAGGTTATTTACAAAAGGGCCCGAGCACAGGCGGGAGCAGCCTCAGAGCTGGGAGGTGGGCCGGGGGGGCTCCCCTGGCCTAGGCCGGCTGCTGCGGGTTCACATTCATGGGCGGAGGGTGCCCGAGGAGGCCGATGCGCTGCTTCTGCTTCCTCTGCTCCGTCATCTGCAAAAGGCAAAGGTTTGCTCATGAGGCCCAGACGCTTCCTGTGCGTCAGCTCGCCCCAGGACCCGGCCCTGCCTGGCCTCCGACACCCGCTTTGGACGAGCACCACGCGAGAGGAGACGGGCTGCGGCGGCCCCGGCTCCCGCTCGGGGCAGGAGCTGCCCGTGGGGCTGAGCGCGCGCTGCCCCGGGGCTGGCTCCCGTTTGCGAGGCAGGAGCAGGGGCAGGCAGGCAGCCAGCGAGGGCTGGCGGGGGCAGCAGCTCGCAGGAGCCTCCCCTGTCAGAAATTCTTTGTAAGCCGTCCAACGCACGAGGCAGACGAGACGCAGAGGGCGGAAGAAAGGGGCGAGCCCTCCCTCCAGTCAGGCTGGGAATACCCTTGTCTTTGCTGGAATCCACTCCAGCTCCCGCTCTCTCTCGTCAGGAGAGAGCCAACGGCCCTCCCCATCTGCCAAAAGCCAAGAGCGAGGCAAGGACAGGAGGTTAACCTCCTCCCTGCCAGACAGCCAAACCTCTGGCAGCGCTTCTCATCAGATAAAGAGCCCTTCTCCTGATCAGTACAACCGTGACCTGAAAACCCATCACCGCTTTTTATTACTGATATTGGACAACGGCCACAACCCAATTCCTCGCTCCTTTTGCTTTCTCCCCCCAGCCCCCGGGAGGTTTCTGCCGACTTGCATAAGCCGCCGCGCCACGTCAGGAGCGGCCTCGGCGTGGGCAGAGCCTCCGGCAGCAAACAGCTGCAGCCCTGCTCCTCCGCTCCCGAGCGGCCCACACGTGGGATGACGACTCGCAGCAGCCGTGCTGAGGAGGATGCCAGGACACTGCCTCATCCCGAGGCCACCGAGGCGAGGGGAGCCCAGCACCCACCCGCAGCACCCAGCGCTGCAGCACTGAGGGTGTGCACGGGCGGCTCGGCTGCGCTCACCTGCCCCTCTGCTGCTCCTGTCCTCTGCTGCAGGATCCACAGCCCCCTGCACTGGGAAACCTGCCTGGCATGCCTGAGGACGTTCTCATTTAAGCATAAGGCTGTGAGCCCTGGGGCTGTGCAGCCTGGAGATGAGAAGGCTGAGGAGGGGGGACCTCAGCAACACTTACAAGTCCCTAAACGGTGGGTGTCAGGAGGATGGAGTGAGCCTTTTTGCTGCAGTGTCCAGTGACAGGACGAGGGGTGATGGACATCAGCTGGAACACAAGTTCCACTTAAACACAAGCAGAAACTCCTTAGGTGCCGAGGTGAGGGAGCCCTGTCCCAGGCTGTCCAGGGAGGGTGTGGAGGCTCCTTCTCAGGAGGTTTCCAAACCCACCTGGACACGTTCCTGTGCCCCCTGAGCCAGGGAAATCTGCTTTAGCAGAGGCTGAGACCTGCAGGGTCTTTCCAGTCCCCAGCATTGGGGGATTCTGTGGTAATAGGGAGTATTTGTCTTTATGAGAATTAACTCAGCTCCCTGCAGTTCTCCTCAAACATCTGCACCCACCCGCTTCATTTTTTCCAGTTTTGGATATTTAATGACAAACATCAGCCACTGTAACTGCTTGTGGAAGCAACTGCAGGGGAAGGGAGAGGCTGCTCTCACATTTGCCTAAAGACTCCAGTTTTAGTGATGGCGAGCAGCCTCCCTACCTCTGGCACAGGGACAGCTGGGCTCTGACCTCAGGGCTGCAGCGCATGGTGGGAAAAGGAAGCATCCTTCAAGGCTCCTCCACACCCCAGGGCCACTCAGCACCATGCACACTGCTCTCACTCAGCCTCCTCGTGTCTAATTACACCCCTTTCACCCCAGGGGAAAGGGCTGAAATGTGGTAATGCCTCTTGAAACCATAATTAAGCTGTACTGCAGTGCAGTGCCTGACCCAGGGCAGGCAGAGCTGGTGTGTCACTTTTCCAGGAAGATGCCACAGCCTCACCAGGACAGCTCAGTCCCCCCAATCCTCTGTGCCACGCTTCTGGGAGCCCACTTCCACAAAAGGCTTGTAACACTTCAATGGGAGCAGGAGAAGGCTCTTCCCACCCCACTCCTTTCTGCCACACACACCAGCCACTGCCCTGCAGAACCAGCTGGACTTGGTTTAACTGTTTCTACCATAACCCACAAGCTGGAAGTGCAAAGAGGCAACAAGGGCTTGCTTCACATTAAGTAGCTTCAGTGAGCAAACAGCCACAACTTCACACAGCCAAGGAGCTGGTGCAGGAGACACATACAACAATGGAAAGAAAGAACAATGAAAAGGGGCTGCAACAGGTACTTTTCATGCTGTGTAGAAAAAGGGATGGAGCACCCTCAGACAGGTGTCTGTAGGAGATGTGCCTTTTAAAAAAGAAGCAACTGAGCACAGAGCAGAGAGAGAACTGCAAGGGCAATGTTGCTGTAATTAATCCTGTAGGGTGCATAACACTTGTCTAGAGGGCACAGGGCTGCGTGATGGAGCAACTTTAATCTCCATCACGTTTGCCTGGAGAGTGAATCTCTTGCAAAGGCTTTACAGCTGCAGCAACTGCACACCTGAGCCCAAAAAGCAGCGACAGCTCTGCACAGGGTGCTGCAGGGGAGCTGCCAGCTATGGGAGCAACGCTAGTGGCAAGAAACAATGAACCCAGAGGGCCTGACATTCCTCTGAGTCAACCTGCAGGCGCCAGCAGCCCTGTGTAAGGGCACAGGGGCACATGGCCTGTTCCAAAGGTGAGCTGGGAGGGAGTGGGGCAGGTGTGGAGCACATGGGCTGCCCCACATTGGCCCCTGCCCGCTGCCATAAAGCCCAGCTGGGCAGCAGCTCTGGCAGCGAGGCACACGGAGAGACGGCACAGGTCTGGCTGGCCAAGGGCAGGGTCCTGAGCCAGGAGCCAGCGTCTGCCACAGATGCCTCACACTCCCTGACTAGGGAGGAGGATGCTGGAAGGGAATTCTGGATGATTGCATCTAATCCCCTGCTGGTGCAGACAATTATGTTGTACTCTTTTCACAGAGAATTGAAGTGATGGAGATTTTCATGGCTCTTAGTGCAGCACTGTGAAAGCAGGCATGCTGGATTGCAGCTCCTGACTGCTACAGTCTCCAGAAACCTGACAAGCTCGAAAAGCAAATGAATGAGAGGCTTTCCCTTTATTTAATTACAGGAAAATAAACACAAATAAAAGTTCCCTGAGTTAGTACCTTTTCCTGGAGACGGTTCCTGCTCAGGAGGAGGGATGTGCTGGTTTTGTCCCATAATTGGAGCATCCTGCAACTTAAGCAGGGCTCTCAGTAATGGTACTTAGGGGAATTCCTAAAAGCTATCACAACATTAATGAAGCTGGTTTCCTCTTCTGCTTTTACAGTCAAATAGCTCTTTAAAAGCTAAATCCTCCATTCTTATTCTCACAAAGAGCGAGAAAGGTTTGTAGTGCTTGGTCAGCCAAGAGCTGCAAGCTTCAGAAGCAAATGCCTTCTGCTGCAGAGCTGGCCGCGGCCGATGGAAAGGCTCCTGGTGGCTGCAGAGCACTTTGAGTCAGAGCCTTCAGCAGGACCACGCAACACACATGTTTCAAGATCATTGTTTCCAGGCAAAAAAGCAAAACCGCTACCAGACAAGTACTAAAGCACAGACAAAAGAGCAACTGCCTCTATTCTCCATCCTCAAAACCTACTGGAGCAAGGGGGTCCACAGCACAGTGTCTGAAAACTAATTACAGCCAAGAGCAGCGAGGTTTTCTGCTCCCAATCCTGCCCCTTAATCCCTTCCTTGTGCTCCATGGGGCACCGGGGCAAAGGGGCCGGCTCCATCAGATACACAAGGCGTGAGGGGAAGGCAGCTCACAGCCAGTTCTGGCTTCCAGAGCCTCCTGTCTCCGCCAAGGTAAGTGGCTTATCCAGCCAGCAGCAGCCCGCTGGGCCCTGGCAGAGCCGTACCAGCTGTGCTGCACATCGCACCTCAGAGGGAACGGACCAAAGCTGGTGGCTGCTCCTGCCCCGAGCCACTCCACCGACTGCCCTGGGCCACCATCACATGCAAGCCAGCAAGTCATTGCATTTGGTACCAATGTCTAGATAAACTTGACTAACTGAACCATCTGGCTCAGGTTAGTAACCCGTTAAGACAACCCTGTCACCACAACAGCTCCTACTGTGGCAGGCAACAGCATTTTCCCTTTTACTCCCAGTTCAGGTGCAATTGCTATGGACAACACAAAGCCCTGGTGCCCCTGCAGCTTTCACCAAGGCCCTGCTGGGAACAGGGGTCAGGAACAACCTCACCATCCCCTCAAGCCTCAGCCAAGCCCTCAAACTCTTGCTGCAGATCCTCAGAGGTGTCTGCAGCATTCATGTGTTCAGCAGCAGCACATGCTGCAATGCAAAACACTGCTGTGGGCATGTCTGTGCTGCAGCAGGGCAGCAGCCGAAGCCTGTCTGCACCAGCAGCACGGGGTAACCACTCAAGTATCTCTCCAGTTTCTCAGGGGGTTTTGAGGTCTGAGCAGCAACACAGCACTGCTGTCAATATCACACCCTCTGCCTGGCAGGATGGTGCTGAGGTCTCGGGGTTAAAGCCTGTAACACCACCATCACACGCTCCCTGCCCCAGCCAGGGCTGCTTCAAGCTAACTGCAGCTTGGATTTTTCTAGTGCAGGTTTTCCCTTTGTGGAGGCAGCAGCTTTGGACTCTCCCAGCTCCCTGTGTGCCAGGCACGTCAGCAGGGCCACAGGGCTGTGGAAGGACAGTTTAGTTGTTCATTTCTTTTCTAAGCACGAGCTACTTCAGAAAAGCTCTGCCCACTTTGTACACCAGGCCTGCAGGTCCTGCCCACAGCAGTTTGCAGCCACATGCTCACAGCCAGCCTTCCCTTACCTGATCTTTGAGCTCTGAGAGCTGCCCAGAGAGGTTGGTCACAAGCTTCATGGTGGACTCCAGCTTCTCCTGCAGGTTCCTCAGCTCGTTCTGCTCTCCCTCCGAGTCGCTGCTCACGAGTGACATGGCCCGCATGCGGGGGAACCAGTCCAGGTTTCTCTCCTGAGAATCACACACGAGTTCACAGTCAGCATTTGGCAGATGGAAACCTGCACCCCAGTGCCTGAGTGCAGACACACCTTGCTGCCACTTTTAACACACAAGCTCAGTCGTTATTTTCATTTGCATGTTACTAGAGAGTTTTCAGAACTGCCTGCTAGAGGCAACCAGGCACTTGAGACACAGCTACCCAACAGCAAGGCTGTTTATTGCTGGCTTCTCCTCTCCAGCATCTCACCTTCCCCAGCCATCTCTTCTGTAGCCACACTTCAGTGCAATAGATGGGCACTGGACGTGACACCAGCCCAGATTCCATGTCTGGAGGAGCATTTTCCAGCACTAGCTATATCTGCTGCCATCTTACAGTCTCCTAATCTAGCCTTGCTGAAGATCTGCTGCTGATAAAGCTGGTTTGCTGTTTTCGTCAAGCAAAGCTTGGCTCTGCTTTCTAATGAAAGAAACCACGTTCTACCTGGAAGTACTTTCATGGTTGAAATACTTTGTTTTTAATGACAAAGAAAACAGGAAAAAAAAGGGGAAAAAAAATCCCATTCTGACTGGTTCAGGCCAAAGTGTGGCACAGGTCAACTTACAGGGAAAAGTTTTCCTTTGGGTGTGCAAATTCTCTATCATTCCCTAAGTTACAGTCAGCAACTTCAGTGGACATGTGCCCAGCTTTATTAATATATCCCCAGTGGCTCTCACACACACTCACATACATGGCAGTGACATTAAAAATAAAAGCAGGAGCGGAATAAGAAAGCCACAAAAGAGGAGGAGGGGTGAGTACCACATCTTGACACCTCACATTGCACCAGCAAACTGGTTTCCTATCTAGTCTGGTTCTCCTCCCACGCTGGAGATACTCTCTGAAATGGAAGTTCAGCTAACTCTGGATGAGATCAGGATGTGTGCACTCTCACAGGTGACACTGCAACAGCTGTAATATTTCAAACAAGTCAGGTGAAATGGTCATGGGTTGCTGGATTAACAGTGTCCCGAGGCAGAGGCTGATGGATACCACTGAGCCAAGGCTGCCAGGCTCTGCCCAGGGCTCGCTCTCACCTACACCTTCTTTTTATGGTGCTGCAAACTTTTTGGCTTTCTGCCTAAATCTCTACTACCTCGGGGCTGCTCCCCATCTCTCTGCTCCCCTCCACGCTCGCTCACTCCTGGGAGTGGGTTGTGCAGCTCTGTGGAGAGCTGCACTCACGTCCTTTCTGCGATTCAGACGTGATGCCAAGACTCATCATCACAGATGAGCTGCTTCTGATGTGCTTGGAGCGTGCTGCTGTGGAGATGAAAGGCAGCGCGCGGGCCTTTTCCCATGCAGTGCACCACAGGAGCTCCACGTGATGCAGAGCTGCCAGGAAGGCTTTCAGGTTTTTTTTTTTTTCCTCTCCTGATCTCTGTTTACAGGGCAGATGGTTTCTGCTAATGAAAGAAAAAAAAAAGAAATGTACCAAAAAATATGCCTTTTTCAAGATGAGTGCTATTGTGGACTTGGGGAGACGGCAGTGCCCCAGGGAAGGTTTAACTGCCACACCAGGCACCGTCGCTGCGTCCCCTCAGCCTCCTTAGGGAAGTGAGGGCAGGCTCCTCGCTTCTGCTCAGGTCCAGCACCTCCTCCACAAAGTATTTCCCTTCCCCACCCGGGAAAAACAAACTAAACCAACTGCTATTCCCCTCTCTGCTCTCCTCCAAGCGAGAGGTTTCCAGGGATAAGGCAAATCAGACTAAATGTAATTGCTGTGTGCTGGTTCGCCTGGACTCTCCGGTCCATGACCTGAGGTTTCCAGGCAGACAAGAGCAGAGCCCTGAAGCTCCTGCCCAGCTCCTCCCCTGCTGTCCAAACACTGGTATTTGCTTGCTCCCAGGAGGGAGCAGCTCCCAGAGCACTCCCGGGCTCCATCCTTGTGAAGGAGATCAGGGCAACCAGACCTGGGGAACACGAATCTTTCCCCACCTGCAATGTTTTGTTAATACTTCAAAAACCTTTTCCAACACTGCTTTACAATATAAGCAAATGCTGCAGCTGCTGCAGGGGCTGCAGCTCAATCACTGCAGGCAGGGAAGGGGATGGGCAGTGTTGAGTTGGTGAAATGGAAGCAGCAGCACTGCCAGCTTCGGTAGGCTCCTCAGGACTTACACACTCATGGGCTGTCTGAAAGCCCCAGCTCTTGAGCTCACTCGAGTATGGGAAAGCTTGGCTTTCACTTGCAAAAACAACAAAGTGCCTCTCTGGTTCTCATGGGAATGGTAAAAGATTAATAACAGAAAAGCTTCACGTGAACTCCACAAGCTGAGAAAGGAGAAGGCTAATGAAAAGGAGACAAGAGTCACAGGCCTCCAGGCAGTGTCCTGAGCTGTGGGGACAGGGTTCATTCCTGAGCCTGGAAATGGCAACACCCCTGCTCGGTCCTGATCCTTCTGTAAAAGGGTTAACAGCGGCACCTGGAAGCTGTGTGTGCAGAGACAGACTTAGGGAAGGACCTACACAGCAATTTGCCAACCCATGTCCCTCCCATATACATTTCATATAGTGTGTTGGCACAACTCAAATCCACAGTTCAACTGACAAGGATAATTTACCACGCAACAAGAAACAAAGGCACGTCACCCAAAAAGCCATGGCAAACACCACAGGGTGAGGAACTCTGAGGCAGGTCCGTGGCTAAAATGGGCACCAGTGAACTCACTGAACCATGGTGGGATGCTGGGACTCCCCGGAGAGGGCAGCAGGGACGCTGCCAGCACGTAGGGGCACACCTCTTCCTCCTCCTCCTCTGCATGCACACTCACAACCCCTGTGCGTGGGAAACCATCAGCCTCTTCCTCCAACCTCCACCAGCGCAGCAGCGAGCAGCTCGAGAGGCTGGATGTGGCAGCTTGCTGCAATGCAGGCTGCATTGTGCTGGGGGGTGGGATGGGGGTTCCTCTTACACCAATACACACGGTGGAAGCGGAACCCAGCGGGAATGCAGAAAGGCTGGCGGCTGCAGGGCCCGTGGGGCCGGGGCACGGGCAGCCCCGCTGCCTCTGCCCACCAGGCTATTCAGGCTTCCATGAAGGATTTGTATCTCCATGGTGTAGTTTCTGCTGAACTTTAACTGAACACCGGGGTGCTTTTACACACACAGCCTTACACCTTTCATCACAGGGGCTCGGCAGCGGCACTGAGTGAGCGGCAGAGGGAAAGGCTCCCCGCGGATCCCCATCCCTGGCTGCCCCTCACCCGCTGGCACCCCGCACTCCAGCACTGTTGGGATCTGCCCTCCGGCGAGCGCAGGCGCCGGGATCCTGGTGTGCACTCGGCTCCCTCTTCCCGTCACAGGCGCAGCAGAAGCTTGAAGAGCCGAGCAGCCGCAGCGGCTGGCGGAAGCCGGCTCACCGCAAGGGCCGTGTTTCGGGTTAGCTCTTTTCTAGGTAAAGTTGGAAAAGTCCCTGGTGTGTGGCAGATCTCATTCGATCTCAGACACGGGGGCGACGCTGACCGTCCAGCGCCGGCACTGCGGGAAAGAGGAAGCGGCGCTGCGTGATGCACACGCGATTCATTCTGAGAAGCGCCCCGCTCCTCCCTGCCCCTGCCCCACGGCTGGTTCCAAGAAAGCTCTGTGAGGCAACCTGAGCCGTGCCAAGGGCAGGCAGCAGCTCTGCTCCTGGGGCAGGAGGTGGCAGGGCCGGGGCTCGGCCTCACCTCCCCTCTCCCTCTTCTGTGTTGCTGCTCGTTCAGCTGCCTCTCTGCCTAATTATTTATGGGGCACTGAAGGGATAATTCAATGCTCATCAAAATCAATGCCTGTGGCTGCCCAGGGACCAGCATTCAGCAGGGGAAGGCGGCAGAAGCAGTTTCTGTCGTGTCTCCTTAAAAATCACAGCCATAAACAGCTTGGTGAAGGGCTTAGAAAATTCATCCTCCTGCTCGTTTGTGGTGAGATGAAACTCCTCTTGGTTCTTCCCTGTGCTTCCTGGAAAAAGCCCCCACGTCAGCTTCTCTCTTCTGCAAAGGGCTCAGCATCACTTCTTCCACACCAGGCTACGCTTCTCCCCTCTCCATGAAAGCCAACACTTGATGTGTGCCCCCTCCACACGAAGGGCATTCCCAAATCCTCACACGCCATGACTTTGAACAGGAAGCTAATGGTAAGGTGAATGGTATAAAAGGCTCCTTGTTCACTGTTACCACTGACTGAATACCCAAGTGGCTTTTTACACTGCTGCAGAGTACAGACAGCATTTCCAGAGGTGGAAGATGACCATGTCCCTGTATGAGATGCCCCACCATCCATCCCCATGACAGCTCTGCTGTGGCTGACTCAGAGCCTGGCTGTGTAACCAGCACCGAGGTTACCCCCTGCAAACATCCCACGGCCTGGTGTGCCTGAGGTCCTGCTGTGAATCCCTGGAGGGTTTCCTGCAGCAAAGGACAGTGTCACCTCTCCACAGCAACCTACTTCTGACTGTTCGGATCTACGTTTGAAGGAAGACGTGTTACACCACCATCAGCTGGGCAGGATGGCACAATGAGGCATGTGAAGGCTTCACACAGAGCTGCTGGCCATGGCTGCAGTTCCCGCAGCTACCCCTGCTAAAGGCAGCTGTGCAGCTACAGAGCACTTGGCCACGGTGGCCCCCATGCCAGCACCAGCAATGACTCAGGGGTGGCCACCTCACCCCAGCCCCAGGCTACCTCCAATGGGGCTCTTTCCTCCTAGCCAGCGTTGCAGACTGAGTGGTTTATTCACCCCAGCACGTCACCCTTGATGGTTTCCAGTTGGAAACCTTCCTCCTCCCTCCCCAGTGTGTGCTGGCAGTGCCCCAGCAGCGAGGACACGGTGTCCACCCTGCAAACTGCTTTGGGATCCACCCCAACCCCAACACGTTATGGAAACAAACCACTGCCCAGCACTGGGCTGAAGCCTTTGCTTCTGTTTTCACCCACCCAGCCCCTTCTGCCACGTGTTCAGTCACAGTGAAACCCTTGACTCCTCAGTGGGGACACTGCCCTGCTATTCCCAGCACAGATGCTTGCCCAGGTGCTTTATCAGGGAGGACGCAGAACTCGGGCAGGTGAGGGTAAGGACAGCAAGAGGAGGGGTTTTCCTGCAGCACGCTGCAGGGCAGGGCAGCCTGCACAGCTCCCGAGGGAAGGGCACGCTGCTGCTGCGTGGGGAAGAGGAGGCTGACCATCCACTTCACCCCGTGCAGCCTCTGCTTTGCACCTTCATGCCAATTTCAAGGGTGGAACAAGTTGCTGTGTTATCTAAATACAAAGCTCCCGACCGTGCCTATGACACAGTGTTTCCAGCAGCCAAAGTCCTTCTGCCAAACACACCTCTCTTGGCTCTCCCATGCTGCTGCTATTATTTATTTTTTAACCCTGTAATTATATTAGCTAACCCTGGTAAAGCCTCTCAAGATGCAGCTTGTTGAGAAGATACCACCAACTAAAGCACTGTCAGCTCCAGTTCAGATCCTGACCTCGTCAGCCCTCCTCCTCTCCTGGCTTGCACCTGGTGGTGTTGCAGCCAGGAGCCCTGAAAGCCCATCTTCCTCCTCACCTACAGCTGAGCAACTTGCAAACAAGTTATTTGTATGGGCTGCTCAATTCTGTGTCTGCAATGGGTTTGGAAAGTATTGACACGAGAAAGCCTTTCTATTTGACTTTGCCCCAAAGCACAGCATTTCCAAGGACGAGTTAGACACGAATGCAACCAGGTCTCTGCTACTTTCTCAGACTATAACTCCAGCTGTACATACGCTGCTCACTGATGGTGAGATCATTAAACACATTTTGAACCGTGGTTAAACCTCCATTTTATATGAAGAAGTGAATTAAGGCACAAAAGGAGATCTGTAGGCTTCACTTCCATTCCAAATTCCTTTATGGAGATCTGCACCATCTCTCCTGTTTATAAATGACACCACCATCCAGTTGGAGACTCCGGGACTCAGCGCTCCCAGCCTGGACATGTGAGCTTGGGCAATGCCCTACACCTCTCTACCTTGCTGTTGCAGTAAAGGTTAATGACATGTATCCTGCTTGGTGCAACACCAGATTAAAAAAAGATCTGTGGCAAGTGCAAGATCTGGTTAAGGAAGCTTTGAGCTAAATCTTCTCCGAACAAGCCTTGGTTCTCCAGCCTGCACATCTGCCTGCAGGAAATCACGTGCAGCCACGCCGCTCTTACCCACGCTGATCACACGCTGCCGTGAAGGTGGGGATGCAAATCCCCACGGCAGGGTGTGCAGCAGTTGGCTATGCAAATGTCTGGAGCATGCACATGGCACACTGCAGCTGCATGCACAGCAGCTTCAGAGCACACACAGCACCGAGGCAGGATTCTCTCTACTGAGCTGCAGAGGAGGAATGTTGTACACCTCCCAAACGCCTGCAAACAGCTGTCTGCAGCAGCCCTTGACACAGGCTCAGCTGTACTGTCGGGCTGCTGCTAGGGTGGCTGCCACAGGAACTGCAGGCAGAGGCAGAAAACTTGGGAAGAAATTCTCAAGACAGGCAGGGGAGATAAGACATTTAAATGAGCTAATCTGCAGGGAGTTGCATGGAGTTCACATTAGTCACTTGGGCGTGGATGCCAATGTCTGGCCAACACGATAAGTGCATCCCCCCACCTCCTACACACATGCTATTATTCAGACATCACCTGATCTTCCCTGGTGACTCCAAAAGCCACCCAGCAGCTGAACCCTACCCTCTTAGTTCCTGGGAAACGTGGGAAGCTCGGGACTACCAGCTCTGCAGCACCATTAGCGTACTTTCCAGATAAACACTTCTCAAAAGCCATTGATCCATCCTGAAGCCTCACTATCTGAAGTGCACATCTGCAGTGACTTAGGCAGATGAACAGCAGTCAGGTCATCAGGAGGGCTTTAGAAACACCAACAATTAAAGACTATCTCCCTTACCACTGATGTTTTCTCAGTACTGTCCATGCTATTAAACAGACATCAGGAGGTGGCTCAAAGAGGCATCGAAGGTGAGCAGCTTCAGAACAAGCTTCTGTTTGGCATCTCTCACAATCCATGAGGTTATTGACCTCCCCAGCACTGGCAAGGCCCTCGGGACAGCGGGTGAGTCACGGCAGCAGCTCGGGCGTGCACGCAAGCTCAGCTTCCACATCAAACAACCAGCAATCCCATTTCCCCCCTTACATTGCTCCAGCAGTTCCTAGCAAAGATTCTTCAGATATCCCAAGTTTTACATCATATATCACAGGAGGCACACGTTCCCCTTCCTGATGAAAGTGACTATTATCCCTATTGACAAGGGGAAAGGCTGGTGATGAATTCCAGGCCTCTTATCAAGGGTCTGGACTTCCAGCTACCAGAGCACCACAGCCCCACACACCCCCTGGGCTCTGCAAACACAACCAGTCCTGAGATCACACAGACACCAGGCACATACTGGTACAACAAAAACATTGTGGAAGTCGGTGTTACAGATCAGTACCATCAGTGCAGTCTATGAAATGTGATTTGGTCAGATCACTGGGGTTTAATTGTTATTTTGATCAGGTCTGCAGCGCTCAAAATGTTTCTTAAACCTGAAACCCTGCAAGTTGAACTGTTGACTTCTCTCTGCACGCTGTGGTTTAACTTAATGAGCTTCTATTCATGAAGAAATACAACATTCACTGAAGAATTATAGTTAATCATTGATTTTCAGGCCTACAATGTCATTCTATGCCGGGTCAGATGCCTGCAGGCTACAAGATGAGTTCTCCTGGGCCAGGCTCAGCTCTGCCATCCCGAGCACAGTGGAGAGCCCCAAAAATCACCTTTCTGCACCCATTGTTTTTAGACTAGAAAACATCAAAATTCAAGATCACTCTTAAAGCTTCTGAATATTCACCAACTGGCATGACTGAAATTGTCCAGGGATCTTTTGGTACCACAGCACTCAAAATATCTTTAAAGCACCATACTAGCAGCACTGGATACAACTCACAGCTGCTGGGAGTCAGAGCAAAGGTGGAGTGTATTTCAGGTGCATCCTGTCATCACAGTATGATTTGAAGCACATTCTATTTCCTACCCTCAGCTACTAAAAACGGGTATTAATAGCAGTTGGACAATGGCACCACATGGCAGGGCATGGAGAAGATATACCCCATCTGGGCTGTTATCACAGATGCTAGAGTGCCACCTTCAGTCAGGAATCATGGGGAGAAAAATCCCCTTTCCAGCTACCCACGGTGTGAACAGGCTTTCCAGGAGATGCCTGAGCTGCACACCTTAAGCAACCACAGGTTTCCATTTGCCCTCTGCACAAACACCAAACCAAACCACCATTGCCAACAGTTCAATCTCAGTCTTTGGAATCACTGACATATTTAAGGCTTTTCTTTTGCCTGTCCTTCTAGAGCCATGGGATGAAGACAAGTGGGTTTAGCAAAAGATGAACCATGCCTCAAGTTACTCCTAGATACAACTTAGGCAGAAAAAGGGGTTTCTAACTCTTTTGGAAGTATTTAAAACAGGTCTGATATAGAAATACATTTACCATGGTTTGCACCCAGATGTTCCAGGGCAGCAAATAATGGTTTTAATGTTAAAGAACAACAGAAATAAATTGCTCCTGATTTTCAGAGTAAGCTTTGCCAGATCAGTCCCAAGGAACACGGCAACTGCAAAAGGCTGAGGAGAACCATGGCCCTGGGGCAGCAGCAGCGCGAGCTCACGCCTGGGCCAGGCCATGGCAGCCCACTGGTGTGCAAAACCAATCTACTTCTTAATCCACAGCTCAACTGGTTTCAGCACATTCCCAACAGCAGTGCAGTGAGACCCTGCCATTAGCTTTCAACTTAAAACTGGCTCATGAAACCCAAAAGCCACCAACTGCAAGACATAGTCTGAACCTCTGCACAGTTCCACACAACTGCACATGCACGAGACACTCTGCACATCATCATCCACGTTCCCATTCAGCACACAGTAACTAGCCTTTGCTGGCCCTTCTGTGCACGGGAATTCTGACACAGTTTGTCCAGTTTTTGCATTTATTAAGCATTTTCAGTGACTGGTTTTTGGTTCTTATCTGATTTCAGCTGTTAATCTGAAATTATAATTTTTTATTAAATTGCTCATTAATTGAATCTTTTTTTCCTTGAACTAGTTTTAACACAAACACAAAATCCTCTTTTCCAAGCAGAGACATCTTAGAGAGTACAAGGCTTGCCCCTGAAGTAATGCTTCCTGCAGTGGGATAAATAAAGGGAGCCATATAAGCAGACTGGAAAGCAGCAGTGATGTACTTAGTTATCTCATTCTGCTAATCCTCTATCAGGTGACTGCTCACAAGATGTCTTTAAGCCCTCATTACAGAGGCACAAATCCAGAACCAGGACACAGACTGTAGTGACCCCAAAGTAACGTGTTTAACCTCCAAGAGATCTTGGTGGGATTTCCAGCTGACTGGGCCACGACAAATCGCCCACTTAAAGTCAGGCACAGCAAAAAGAGATACAGGCAAACAGGAAGAGTGTTCTGCTCTTTATTCTTCCGAAGGCAATTAAAGAACTAATTGAAAAGTTATAAATCAGAAAGAGCTTTTCCTAACCAGCCAGAAGACACTCAAAGTAGTAACTGGGGTTTAGGACCTATTTCCAGGAGCTCTGAACCTGCAGCTTGGCAGAGACCAGGATTTTAATTCCCTCTGTAAAAGGCCTTACGATTGACCAGATGTTAATTGTAGGTTTTTACAATAATGAACTAAAATCATATGACAACAAATCCTACAAGGCAGTTTAAGATAGATTGGGACAAGCAATAACCTGTTTGTCGTACCTCGACACATCAGTTTGAGAACGTTCTCTTTTCATTGTTAGTTTTCAAAACAGAATGGATTTAAATCCACAGGCCTACCCAAGCTGTCCCTGCTTGCTGCCACCCACTGCTGTTATCTGTTGAAGATGCCTCTAAAAGGAAAGGCGTTGGACAAACCCTATGGCTGTAGAAAAAGGTCTTACTCCTGAAGAACTAAACCACAGAGCACTGTATTTACCAACCAAAGCACAAAACTGCAGACTTACCTTGATCATTTCTGCCACATAACTTTCTGGGCCCGTATATTCTGTTGAATCTTTCACTTTCACTAAGACAATGAAGCACAAATAATGCCACATGTTGTGCTCTTCTTTGATGTGCTCTTCAAATGTGACTGTCTTGTTATCAAACTTATCTCTTTCCAAACCTGCAAAGAGTGACACACATACAACCCTTAGGATACATAAACTGGTACTAAGAAAGCCAACCCTAAGAACAAAACTTCTTTCTACAGTTTGTTGCACTTCTGAACACTCACAACCGTTCTCAAATGAACACAGATACTAGGGACAGACTCCCTAACAAGTGCCCACAGTGTAGTGAGAAGAGGAAAGCAGACATGAAGAGCACTGCTCACGCTTATTGCACGTAACAGAAAACTTCTGGTTAAAACAATGCCATCATTTCCTTGGATTTCGTAACTCATCTCCTATTTTTAGACAAAATCATACCAAAAGCAACATTTGCTTTGCAGCAAACTTCCAAAGGTTACTTCTGTCAGCCTGTGTGTTACGCAACTCCTGCACGACCCTGTCGTTTAACCACAGTGGCCTCAGAGCCTTGGCAGCTCAGCTCCCAGGCTACTGATGGGAAAAACGCTCACAGGCACTACTCATCAGCACTCTGCACTCTTGGAAAAAATGACTGCTTCCAATAGGAAAGTACTATTTGAAGCACAGGAGAAACAGAAACTAAGCATCTTAAGAAAAATAGGGTATACTGAGCATCCCTTCCCCATCTCTTCCCGCTGCCAAGCTCCCAGGCACGTGGTACCAAAGAATATCAACCAGCTGAGGAATGCAAGGTAGGAGCAACCAGTAATTCAAGTCTCCTGTCTCCTGTGAGTTTGCAGCCACCTCTGACTTGGACAGAGTAACCCCCCTCATGGGAGTGTTTCTACACTTACCACAGATAAAGCAAGTGGTTTTCAAAATTTCTTCTTTCTTCTGCTTTTCACTCCTCAGATCAGCAAAAGTGTCAATGATCACTCCAAAAATCAGGTTAAGCACAATAATGATGACCATGAAGAAGAACAACAGGTCATATATCACTCTAGCAGCAAAGAGAGGCTCCTGCAAGACAGATATTTTAATAATTAATGACCCAGGGACGTGCACATCTAACCCCTGCCATGCCTTGTTCACAGTTCAGAGGATGCTGCCCTACAGCCCCTCCCTTTAGAGTCTCCATTTCTGATGCTCTCCAGTGATAACTTACAGCTCAAAACATCAAGTGAAACTAAAATGCAAGACTACTGAAAGGACAGATTAGTCAGCTACCAGTATGTGATCTAAGAGTTGCTCTTTCTGCTCACTGTGTCCAAGTCTGACCTCACCTCTCACACACAACTTGTTCTCTCCTCACCCCTCTCCTTAAAGCCCATCCAAATTATATTCTTCTATTATATATCAGTGTATTATCTGTGTTGACCATGAAGCCATTTAATGGAATTTTATGGTCTCCATTTTCTTTATCCTAACAGACACGTACCTGGCCATGAGGCTGGGCTTGCCAGTGCCCATTTTGTCTTCATCACAGGCCTGAATAGCCCACAGCCTGAACCCCCTGTTCAGAACCAACCTCCCACGTGGGTGCCAAACTTGTATTTAATAATTATATAACTTTTAAACCATTGTAAGCTAAAAATCAGGCTAAACATTAACAACCACTCTGAAACTGCAGACAATACAGAAGAGCATTCACTGATCAAGACTGCTCTTTGGCTTCTAACGTGGTTTTTGGAATGAGCAGAGCATGGCCTGCCACGGGCGGGATGAGATATCCCTGCTGCTACGACTTCTCCTTGCTCTCTGATGATTACTCCAAACAACGTCCTTTCTTGCTTCCCACAGTCCCAGCTCCTGCCCATCTTGACCCTCTCATCTGCTCCCTGGATTACACACCTTACCTCTCCCTTGGGAGTCCCCACAGAATCTCCTGCCCCAAGCATGGCGTCAGCTGCCCCTGCATCTCCATCCTGACACCCCATGTTACTCTTTCACTAGCTTGTAGTTATTTCTTCAGATCCTGAACTCCCAAAGAACAGACTGTTGGCTACACCACCTCTGTTCCTTTGGGCTCCATTCTGGACAGCCCTCAAGCTAAATCAAAAAAAAAAAAAAGGCCCTGAAAAAGGATGGGTAGAAGCTTATTTGAACTGGTTGTTGTTTCATCTGACACTACAGAGGCTTAACTACATTACACAACGAGAGAGCATGGTCTCTTCCAGTGGCAATGTATCCTATACCTGTTTAAAGGGAGTGTACACACATCTTCCCCAGCACAACTAGGTCCCCAGCCCTACATGGTTATCACTCTCCCACCCCCATGGAGTGCTAATTTACCTCTTTGGATGGTTTCCTGAGCACATCACCTACTCCACCCCCACTCCTGAGCCCGTGACTCAGTACAGTAACAATGCACATCAGCAACGTCTCGCACGTATGCTCTTTATTCTCTTCCTCCATTTCTTCAGCAATCAGTTCTATTAACACAGCAAGCAGAGACATGTTTCAAAGGCAAGAAGATCACTTTTAAACAATTCTCTCCATTCTTTGCTGGTTATGCTCTCTCCCCACCGTGCAAAACCTGCTGGATTTCTGGGCAGTGTTGCAAACCTCCTCAGCTCCTGCAAAGAGCCCGTGGGATGGGCCCTGCTCTGGCTCCAGTCTGCCCTCCTCTCCCTCCCAGCAGAGTTGTCTTCTGTGCTTGCAACTGCTGTCTTTGACTTGGTTAAATCTCTCTTTCCATTTCTGTTAGCATGCCTCGCTCAGATCACCAGATGCCTGTTTATACAGAATCAGAGCTTTTTGACAGCTCAGAGGACAAAGTGTTGCCTCTGACACTCTCCCTTGGTGCCTGACAGATTGCACAGCCTTTGGGCTGCACTCAAAATGGCAACTTGGGCTCGTACTCCTCAAATGGCTAAAATATCACTGCTTATGGAAACAGCACTGCACTAAAAAAGTAACACGCTCTTTTTTTTTGACCCTCCCTTCATTTGGCTGAAGCCTTCAACTTCACTGCTTCAGATGCAGAACTGCCAGAATCCATCACCTAATCTCCTGTACTCTCCCTGTACCCATTAGAAGTCTCATGACTTTCATTTCATCGGCAAAATGCTCATGAGCTGATCCCACCTTCCCACAGACAGCTTTAGAAAGGTCCAAATCCCTGTGCAATCCAGAAACAGCCAAAACCCAAGAGGGGAGAGAAAAGGCCAAAGATCTGGGCATCACTAATATCCCTGGCCACATAAGACTCAGGTTGATTATTTATGGTATTAAAACATGTCTGGAGTTTTCCTTTCTGCAGCCAGGGCATATAAAGATAAAGCAGTGCCCTTGTCCTAGAGCTGACTAAAGCTGCTGTTCTTGTATCAACGTTAGATCTCAGCTTATCAGAGAGGACGCTTGCAGAGAACAGAGCCATCTCCTCTCTGAGCACGGGCTCGTGGCCATTAGTGACCTTTGAAACACTTGACCACGTAAGAGCTCCAACTTGTGAGGGAAATAGTGATGTTCTGTCTGGCTCTCACAGCCAGCATCATAAATCTCCAAGAAGTAAATCACATTTTCTAGAATATAGAAGTGAAATATTTCAGTACCCAATCAGGGGCTGGTGATTATGCCACAGGCAATATCTCACAGGCACTTCTTCTGATCTCGAAAATCCCCCAAACCTTCCCTGTCTACTTAATCCATTGAGTGCTTCCTGACATGGCATTAAAACCAGTTTCCTTAGCCAGCCAGATAGAATAATGTTGACAATAAACGATGTTCTGCTCTGTATTTCACGGGGCGCATTGTCCTCTGAGATCACATGTAATGCTCTAGAATAATAAACTTTGCAGAGAGGTAAACTGCATCACTTCCCTCTCCAACTGATAAGGGAGAAAATCAAAGAATCTGGCAATGTTTGCTCACAGTATGCTTGAGTTCTAAGTGAAATCACCTCACGTAACACGTTACTTATGCTGTTGGCCTAAACGAATCCCATTCCCTCTCAGGACAGCTTCGTTCCCAAACTTATAACACAGGGTTTAAAAAGAAATTACTATTGCTATTTTTAGTTTCAGGTGCAAAAGTGAGGGTGTGAGTGACAAGTTGAGCAGCAGATACTCACGGTCTGAAGGAATGACGGAAGAACAGTTGTCAGTGCTCCCGGCTTTGCACACGTCCGAGTAGAGGAATTCGCCCGTCATGGTCTCACCTGCCTCTGCACGATCTGCAAACACAGAGTGAGGAATCCAAGGG
Source organism: Urocolius indicus (assembly GCA_013401255.1). NCBI lineage: Eukaryota > Metazoa > Chordata > Aves > Coliiformes > Coliidae > Urocolius > Urocolius indicus. Next base: position 190,787 of record WBNH01003138.1, on the reverse strand, counting down.
GTTGTTCAACATTCTGCACGTTGGGCAAGATTCCTTCTCAGACATTAAGGTACCCCATCCCAGTCCCCATGCAATGACTAGGCAGAGTTGTGGGAGCGTATTCCCCGTGAGTGGAACAGGGCTCAATCCTTGCTGATTTAACATTCAGTGACTTGAAATTCAAACATAAAGGTCTAATTTCTATGAATTAAAGACCAAACTTGTGCATTTATTTTGCACCAGCTCCAAAGTTGAGAGAGTAACTGAAACTGTTCCAAAATTGCTATGTTCTAGTGCACAGTGGATTGCGAAGGTGCCTTGAAATTTTTGCCTATTGATGCCTCCTAAGTCTCAAAACAAATCCACTGCCACATAGTAATATGTCTGTGGCACTTCTCCAGTTGCATGGAAATGTAAAGTAATAGAGTCAGTGAGGTCTGGATCTCTCACAGGGGTGCCAGTAAAATTGGAAGAAATAGTGGGAATGTCAAATACTACTTGTCTGAGTATTTCCAGTGTCAGAGGAAAAAAACCCACAAAGACAGAACAAGACAAAATTCAAACCTCCAACAAATTTCATTTCTGTGTTTCCCACCCACTAACTTCATGGCTTGATGCTGCAGGGTGGAGAAAATCCCAGTTTTTAAACTTACAGTAAGCAACCTCAAGTCAGTACTGAGAAGTCTGCTATGGAGTTAGAACTATAACAAGTATAACAAGGGAAGCTAATCCAGTCTATACAACTACCAGCAAACCAGTATGAGAGAGACAAACCTCTGCTTCACAGGAACATCTCTTTGGTGCCCTTCATCTATGTTAGGTCTGTTATTTTGGGTAAAATATTAATTTTTGTTACGTTGAAAGGAAACTCCACCATTAACAGCAAATACAGGCATTCAAGAGCTGGGAAACTGAGGGACAACTGAATTTGCCTAGTGCTGAGTCTTCTCCCCGATGGCCTACCTAAAATTTGCTTGTAACTAAACAGGGGGCAATAATCCCACCTGTTTGAGGGGACAAATCTCACTGGTGTGCAGAAGTGCTCTCTCCAGGAGTTCTCCCTCCCTGCCCCTCTTTATGCTGCAGCAGATTGCAGTGTTCTGTAAAAATGCTGGGAGGCCCCTTTTCTCCAGGCAGTTTTGTTCTAAAGTGGTATTTGCTATTTAAACACTGTCCTCTGCAAGAAATGAACTGTCGAACTGGTGAGGTGGAAGACGCTCGAGACACCCCAGGGAACACAAGCCCATTACTTCCTTCAGCACCAGCTGCCAAAATGGGTGGCTGCTACCAACCTGGCAGTAACGTCTCGTTAGGGAGCTTGTCCACTTCCAGGATGAAGTCATCTTTGAAGAAGAGGTACCCTACTATGGAGAACAGGTAGACCAAGATGAGAGCCAGGACAGCAGTGAGGATGATGGAACGCCCGTTGCGAGTGACGCTCTTGATGACGTTGAGCAAAGTCTCCTCTCGGTACACCAAGTCAAAGAGCTGGGGGACAAGGAACAGAAGCAAAGGCTGTTTTTCATGTGTACTACCAACAGCGCTGGTGGCATGCCACCTCTTGGCATAGAATCATAGAATGGTAGGGCTTAAAAGGGACCTTTAGAGATCATCTATAGTCCAAACCCCCTGCAGAAGCAGGTTCACCTGCTTAATGTTGGGCAGTGTGCTAAAAACACCCATCTGATGTCTGAAGGAACATTTTAGGCACATTTTTCCCCCCCTTTTATAGTTACCTGAAATGTAACATCTCTGCAAAGAAAAACACAGCAGGAGCTGAGGGAGATGGGGTCCCTCACCCCCACTGTACCAGGCTGGTGCCATGCACTTTTGAGACATGAAGAATGGAGGCAGCTGTACTCTCCCTCTTCATCTGCACATCACTGACTGCAGTCCTGTGCAGCAGCTTGGGCACTCCCTGCCTGGTGTGAGGCAGCTGCTCTCGCTCAAGTGCTGCATACACAGTGTTGCTGTAACAGAAAGCTCTAACCCATACTGCTGATCTGGTTTTATAGTACTATCTGCCCCACCACAATCTCATTCCAAAATGCAATTAGCTACTTCCTTTAAGTTGTATTGAGTGTATAATTAAATGAGCAATACTTTTTTTCTCCAAATTCTTTGTTTACTTTTTTTACTAATGGGTGTTCCCTTCATTTTTCACCCCTCTGGGTCTGTGACACTTTACCAGCACAGCCCTGGCGGGTTACTGGTTATGCTGGATGATAGAGGACAGGTATTTGTTAAACTGGGCCTACATGAACACAGAAAATAACCAGTTCAGGTAGCAGAGGATGTAGCAAGTATCAAACAAAGGGACAAAAATAGAGTGTTCTGAATGGGATTTAATGTTTGCTTTAGAAGTGACACGTTTTCTCCACCAACACCAGATACACTCCTTTGGTGCTTACTGTTAGAAGCATTGTGCTGTGCAAGCTGAATTCCACCCCAAACAGAAGAAACGTGTATGTCAGTCATCTGTGCCAGTTGTGTGAGGTCTGGAATCTAGCTGCAGCTAAGAAGGCACTCCAGAGCTAACCAGCTGCTCAAAAAGCCTGGACACTACGTTGTAGTTACTGACAACAACAGAGCAAACTGTCTGAAAGGCCGTGTGCCTCTCACTCACAGCATGGTAACTCCAAAGGTGCCTACTGCTCAGCTAACATTTCCATGGCTATTTGCCCATGATAGTGTTTTTCTCCTCATGTAAGAGCCTACATGACCTTAAGAAGGCTGCAACCTTCACTAGGTGTTATTGGTATTACTTAGAGTCATGACATTTTAAACTGTTTTATCAGCTTGGATGTCAGAGCAGGGTCACAAGCAATACATCTACCTAGAAAGTCTGTGCCTCAGAGGTCTGAGGACTAAGGTATGCAGGGAAATGCTCAATGCCTTCATTGCAACTGCAAACACATTTACTGTAATGAGCAAATTAAACTAAATTTCCCCTTAAACTTGTATAAAGTAGTTAAGAACAAAAAGCTCTCCACTTGCCCATACAGATGGGAAAGAAGAGATGTGTCAGGAGCCCCATATCCTCCCCCAGGAGCTCTCCCAGGCAAAATCCCCCTCCTGCAGCTCTGGAGAGCACCTATACATCTGCTTCCAGGTGGCAAAACAGAAAGTAAGCAGGGTATGACACGTCTAGATATGCCTGAAGTGGGACTTTACAAACACACAGACAGAAAAGCAATCTGACGGCAAAGCGAATACCTACCAACAAACTATAAAAGAATTCGTGCACAAATAGCCCCAGAGCACAAATCAGAAGGTACAGCAGGTGATAAAGGAACTCCACGTCCATGATCATGGCCTTGTATCCTCTGGTGAAGGTTCCACAGTTACCCACAAAGCTCATCAGAAAAATGATTTTGTTACAAACCTAAGGAAGGATTAACCATAACTCAGTTACAACATGTGGCTTTCAAGGGAAAAAGGCAATATATCCAAGCTGGAGGCAACTGCTCTGTCTAAGGCAATACCCACACCTGTGAGGATTTGTCTGTTACACGACAGCATTTACACATCAGTGCAAAGGTGCTTTCTGCTGCATTTTCTGCACAGCTGAGACAGGGAGCCAAAACTAAAACTGCACATGCCCTAGAATGTGTGCACTGCCTCCTGCCTCCAGCTTGTCCAAGGACACCAAGACCAAGGTTTACAGAAAGTAAACCCACTCCCTGGTGTGAGAGATGAATCTCCCTAAAAACCCAAACCCTGTTCTCTAAGCATGGCACTTTCTGCAGTCAAGTAACTCTCTAGCTTACAGCAACCCTTACATTTCTAAAACACCCCCCGCTGCTTGCGAATGAGCAAGTGCTCCAGATTCCCTCAGAAATCACCCTGGGATCATTGTGCACCCAGTCATCCTCCTGTGTAGCACAGTCATTGATGCCAGAGGAAAGCTGCCTTCAACTTACCTGGAACCTGCTAAATACTCAGCTCCCAAAAGCAACCACCACCACCCTCCTCACAGTGCAGCTCTGACTCTGCAGCACACAGCACTCCCTCACGTACTTTGAAGACCAAGAGCAGTATTAAATGATGCACTTGAAAGCTGGGCACTTGGTAATGAAGGCAAGGACTTTGAGAAGACACATCTTTGCACAGCTTCTGCTGACTCAGCCAGAGAGAAACCCTCTTGGCTCACTTGCCACAAGAGACCACAAGTATCTGGGTTTGAGTGTGACTGAAGTTCTCTGGTGTCTCAGTTTACATGCTCAGTCCACACATTACTGTAGCAAAACTGCTTTGTGTCAGAGCTCTGGGCTGGCAGGTAACTGCTGACAGACACTGGGGGAATGCATTGTTCAGTGAATCTTACACAATCCTGCAAATACTGCAGCTCAGCTGCTGAATGGAAGACAGCTTTGAGTGAGTAACTGAGTACTTCAGGGTCACACAGACTTCTTTACATTTCTGACTGGGGCTGGAGCTGTTTCTAAGGCTGTGGAAAACCGAGTGAAACCTTAGAGGTCTCGAGCCTAGGGAACCAAGATTAAATGAAGGACAGCAAAGCACTTCTGCTAGAAACAGTCCAAAGAGGGAATTACTCCTCCCACCGCTCCCACCACAACGTCCCAGGCTATTTTTGCCTGACATCCTCACAAGCAGGTAAGAAACCCTTACATAAGAGGCGAGAGAACTGCAAAGAAGCCCACTCGATCCTTACGTTGAATGCACCCAGGAGAAATAAAGTGGGCTGCAAACCAACTGAGAAGATCAGGCGCAATATTGTCGAGGCGATCAGGGCTCGGATGCCGTGGGGCTTGGGGAGGGCTATAACGATGGCCAGAGAGATGAGCATGGCTGTCCACAGCAGGCCTGACAAGTGGGGCTCCAGTGTACCTGGGAGGGGGCAAGGAAAAGCAAACTCAGTGTTCTGTATAACCAAACCAAGCCACCCCGAAATAACCAGATAAACGCTGTGTTATCTCTGGTGGAGCATTGTTAAGCCTCATGTTCAGACACCATTGATTTCAAAGCAGTGAGTGGAACATCTGAGCCCAGTGCCTTCAGCAGGTTTTAATTACTAACTTGTTACTAAAGCATTATGTAAATGATAAGCACCAGCATTGTAAGAGTCCTCATTTTAGTGTTCATCATTTATACACCTTGAATGCTGAGAAGGAGAGGCATTCTTGCTAATGTGTTCTGCAGAGGCATCGAATGTGGAGGTGAAGACAGACACTACACTCCTCCAGGCCCAGATCTGCAGCAGATTCTCCCTATTATGCATTTGGTCAAACACCTCGTACCACTTTTTGTCATCTCTTGCTATTTCAGGTTCTGTTTAGACTGTCCCATGAGACTGTCTGCTTACATAACATCAAGCCCGTGGTGCTAAAAATACACTTCTCTGAAACAGTCCTAAAAAAAAAAAAAAAAGCTCAGCCAAAAATACCATTTACCATGGTTTATGCAGAATGTAAAAGACATCTCTCTCTTAAAACTGGCATTAAAAAAGTTTTTTCTTCAAGCAACTGGTTCCTCAACAGACAAAAAGGCAAATCTCTCCAACTTCCATAGAGCTCTGCAGCCCTCCTGTAAGCATATACTCAAAGGACTGTGGTATCTTATTGCCAAGATATTTACTGAGGGCTTTTTCCTCCCTCCACTCAAATTTAGGAAGCTTAAGGCAATATTACTCTCATCTGACTGCCACCAGCAGCCATTTAATTTTGTTCCAAATCACCGCAGATTAATAAAGACAGAAGAGGATAGATGGAAATTAAATCCTCATAGCGTAAAGTTGGACAGATGTTTCTGCTGTCTGAAGGGAATTTGGGATCCCAGAGCAAACTTGCCACTGTTACTTGAGCTGTCAAACACCAAAAAGGTGCAGAGCTCAAAAGTCTCACCCAAATGGGAATGATAAATTATCACAGAGAAAGAAAAAACATGCAGAAGCATCTTTAGGAATGGTGGAATTGCTGTGAGAGGCAGATCCCGAAGCATCCTGCACAGGTCTCTCAACATCCCTGCTATTCCAGAGCCATCCATGGCACATGAATATTTTTCCTTTCAGGAGTTTCAGCAGTTACCAGCAGGTCTGCAAAAACAATGAGTTAATGAAGCCCTGTAACATCCACCTGAGACAGAGCCAGCACCACAGGCAGCACCAGGAGTGCAATGCCATGAGAGGAAAACGCCTTGGGGGGACCTGGGTCAGGTGAGTCCTCACCAGAAAGCAAGGTGCTCAGGGCACAGGCTCAGCTCTCCCTCCTGGGCATGAAGAGGAACTGGGAGCAGACTGGGAGTTTGCCCTTGGCAAATGCTCACCAAGGCAGTGAGAAAGCGCCATCAGCTGTCTGCACCCAGCCTGACATCAAAGCCCTGCTGTGAGCACGTGGAGCCCATCACCCAACTGCTGGCAGGAGCAGTGGGGAACCAGGAGGAAGCTCTCCCTGTCTCTGGAATTCTCACCATTCCAGTACCAAATCCCAAGCATCCAGTTTTGTTTCTGCTCCTCAAGTCAGAAGTTTTACAGCTTCTGCTACAGTCAGATGCTCGTCAGCTGCTCAGTTCACCACATCTGAGCAATTCAAGACACTGACAACTCCCCTCCGACAGCCTGTTTTGAAGAGGGTTGTTTTTTAAGCTAAATACAAGATACACACATATTTATTTATTTTCCATTTTCGATTGTAACTAGTAGAGGAAGAGATCTTATCCAAATGTTACCTGATAAACAAACCATTTCAAATATGTAGGGCAGGGCATCTTCAAAATGCCAAATGATCCCTCCCCAGACTTGCAACTTGTAATCTCAAGGAACTCGTTTAATTACCAGCTTTCCTAGCAGCCATAAATATAGACCTTTCCATTTTAACTTGTGATCTTTGAAACGACAGACAGGAAATTCGGTTGCTTCTCACACTCATTAAAACCTTTCAACCTCCTGCTGGGCCAGAAGGAGATGCAGGTAGCCCCATGGGCTGCTGCCACGGGGTGCAGCAGCCAAAACCACAGCCTGATGCTGCAGAAGGAATTATACTCTTTCCTGTCTCAGAACATTGGATTTTGGTCTAAAATATCCTGTACCTTCTCACAGGCTCTATCAGGATGCACAACCCCTAAACCTAATTTTTCCACATCCTCTGCCCTTATCCTACTGCCACCATAAGCTGCTGTTAAATTCTGCTTGGACAAAGCTACAACTCTCCTCAATCCAGATTGACAGGTGAGCTGCAAAAAGGGTGGAGGGGCTTTTGTGCTGTAAGTAGAGAGCTCAGCTAGTAGCTTCCTTACTTTCGGGCTACTGCTATCTTAATACTGCCAGTTGTCTTTGGGTGCTGCAGTTAGTGATCAAGGGCAGAGGGAAGTTCAACAGGAACAGATAAGCACCTCACTGGCCCTGTTGCATCATGAATCTCGAAGAATTGGAAGTGAGGGCTTGAACATGAATGACCCTCTCAGGAAGAGGTTTTACTGTGGGGTCCTTATTAACTCCACTTGACATGGATGGGGAAAAAGCTCCTGCCAAGACTTTGCCTTTACAGCAGCTTTACAAGGGATAAACATGATAGAGGCATGCACAAGAATGTTTGATTTCCTGATTCTTGATGACATAGTTCACCCCTCAACTTGCCCTGGAGTGTATCTCTTGGGAGAGGCTGGATCTGAGGGAGAGCAGCTCCATCTCACCGGGCTCCCCCGGGAGTACTCACTGCACTGATTCTAAGAACCACAGCTCACACAAACCCACCTCTCTCCTCTCCCTCTCGAGCAGAGCCAGGAAGAGGGGAGGTGGGGTGGGTCCTCTTCTGTATCCTCCATTGACTTCTAATGGCATGAGCCAAACCACTTTGCTCCCACACGCCTCACCTGCCAATGCAGGGTGATCTCATTCACCCCACCTCAACAGCCAGAGGCCTGCTGAAGTGCTGTGTAACCACCATAGTTCTATGGAAAATGGCACTAATAAAATGCAAGCTCATGGAAAACACCAAATTAACATTTCTCATATTTTTAGTTCAATACTTTCAAATGAAGTAGAACAGTCAAGTAATTAAAGGTGGATGCCTGTCTCTGATAATTTTTTCCCTGAGGAAGAATCAAAGCTCTACCTTTCCCTTACAAATGCCTCAAGAAAAAGTCAGAGCAGCACAATTTAAGTGAAGGCAATTAAAACCAAGCCCGTTTCTGTTCTAGTACCCCCCACTGAAATACACAGGGATGCAGAGACACAAGCAGGCGACAGGCTTTGTGTCATTGTGCCTCATTTGTTCCCATTTTGGTACCTCCTCGAATCCCTTTGAAGGGGTAGAAAAACGCCACGAGCAGGTTCATAAGCACAGCCAGGTTAAAGGAGATGCTGCTCCAGAAGGACATGTTGCGAGCACACCAGTACAGGAAAGGCTGAGCTGTACAAGAGAAAAACAACTGTTAACAGAGCATTTAAAAATGTAAGAGTTATCTAGACAAGAAAAATAACCTCCAACCAAACTCAGGGTATTTTTCAGATTGCCCAAAAGCAAAACATCAACAACATAACATTCATGGCTTATTCTCAAGTTTATTTGACTGCTCTGCCTTTGAGGTACTACCAGTTTCATAGATGGTGTCTGAAGGCAAAGGACTGATGTTAAAAAGCAAGTGTTTTCAAACATGAATTGATTTAGCAGCAGCATAAGGACAAGTTCAGAAATGCCAGAGATCAAGGACTTCGGGTTTTCCGTAAAAATGTAGTTGGTGCTTAGAGTTACACAAAAGACAATTAGGAGGAAGAAAATTTGTACATGTTAGCAGGGGTGAGACTCAGCCCCATCCCATGCAGTGAGGCTGCTGCCAGCAGCTCACCTATGCTGCCCACCTTCCAACTCCTTTTCTGCTGCAGTAAGCCAGAAAAAAAACACACGGTGAAGACAGGGCAAGGTGGACAATTAAGACACCAAATACAGCCCAGTGACACAGCAATAAAGCTAAATTATGTTTAGGGCTAGCTGCCAAGTAAGACAACTTTACTTCGAGTTGGTAACAGAGCAATGTAGCCCCAGAGGCAGTGGAAGCTCAGCTAGCCTTCCCTCTGCTCTGTGGCCACAGGATAAGCACATCTGCAAAGAGCGAAGGGTTAAGTTAAACAGCTGCACACTTTGAATTCTAAACATTACATTTAAATACTTTTCAAAGGAGAGTCCTAATTTTAATAATCTCTGCAGCTAGAATGATGATGCACAGAAAGCAAGATTCATTTTCTGAAGTGGCTGTGGACCAGAAGACGACAAGGACAGCCGAGAAGCTGCCTCACGGTAATTCCCTCTGCATCAAGGCAAATCCCCCTGATCTTAGCTCCTGCGGGCTTGCTGTACAGCAAATGGGGTACTCCTGAAAGCTGGAGTGGCAAAAAAAAAAAGCACAATCTATTAAAAATGCTCTAAGAGAAGGGAAAGAACTGAAGTTTTTAGGAGGTCACGTGTGTTAAGTATCAGAGCAAAGCAAAAGAAGCTCACAGGGAAATTTAGGGAAAAGCAGAAAGTGCAGACTCTGGTGACAAAGAGTAAATTAATGAATGCAGCAAATCCAAGCCTCGCAGCAGCCACCACCTCTCTTCAGCAAATCACCTCTTCTAGCATCCAAAGCAATACAAATGGGGTAAAAAATTACACAGAGCCTCCTGATACTGAGTCGAATTGCATACAAAAAGCAAAAGTATTGAAGAGCTGAATGCAAAGGGAAGGACTGCAGAGAGGTACCCAGCACCAGAGGAATAACAAGCTTCACTGCACCCAAACAGCCAGGCACGTGCCAAGCCTCCCTGAAGCGCCAGCGTCCTGAATACATGACTCCCTCATTTCTGTAGTTTCTGTTCTCAATTTCAATTTAACTGGAAGAATTTGTCAGCAGGTTTAACTCATTTGTATGAAGTTGTTTTACAAAGGGTCATGACGAAGGTTTTACTTCAAATCTTCTTCTGGGGATGGGCACAGACTATATGTGCCCTGTGTGGCACTTCAGTAGGCTCATTTCAATTCGTAATGAAGACCTCGGGAGACTTCTGCTGCTCAGCTGATAGACCAGCACCATCAGCTGAAGAGGGAAGTTCCTGTGCCCCCTGATCAAGGGGAACCTGCTTTAGCAGGGGCTGGAGGAGCTCTGCAGGGCCCTGCCCACCCCCACACCACTCTGGGACTCCATGATTCAATGAGGAAGGTCAAGAGGTCCCTTCTCTCCTGTTCTTTTCCAATGATATGCAATGCTGACAGAGCACCAGCAAGGTGTCTGCTGGGGCAAAGCTTTGCCAGTGGTGCTGCGTGGCTCAGCTGGTTGAGCCCTGAGGCAGCTGGGGCTGAGAGCAGCACACAGCTGTACAGCACAACATCCACTCTCACATCTGCTCTGGGAGGCAGTTCCAGACCAGCCTGTGCTCTTGCACTAATGACCAGAGTTCAGCTGACTCAACCATGAGGAACAAGAGTGGTATCAGATGGCAGACATTGACCTGAACAGGAACTAACTGCTTTATCTCTCACATTTCAGAGGGTTCTTGTCGGTAAATTCTAACCACTTAGCACTGGCCACTGAAGTTGAGTCTCCTTTGCAACATTGCTCCTTTAGCAAATAAAAAATCCTGTAAAAACATATATTTTTCAATGAATGAGTTTGAAAGTTTCCAGGAGGAAGGGCTGGCACTGGATGAATTAAAATGTAATTCCACAAGTTTTCTGAGTTGCCAGTGGGAATCTCAGAAGGAAAAACAGTGTGTGAAAATGCTTGCTTTCATATATTTTAGCATCCCAGGGATGGAAGGGACTCAATCAGCCCATCTACCAACTGATTCCTCGACTCAAGGAAGGACAAATTCTGCTATTACTGGAAAATGCGTGTTTAACCCACTCCTAAACAGCTGCATTGCTGGAGATGCCCTAAGCCCACGCTGCATTACCCAGCCAGGGAACTGCTTCTTGTAGCCAGTGCAGGGAAGAACAGACCACTGCTTTCCTCAGCTGTGTTCTCTCCATTTCTCCCTGCCACCAAATGCCTTCCCGTGTAAGCTAAGCCTTGTTCCTTCCTGTCAGCTCTTAAAAAAGACGACCTGTGATCCTTACCACACTCTCCCCTGGATCCCCTCCAGTTGGTCCATATTGCTCTTGCATTAAGCTTGACTTCATTACAGCACGTTGCCATCGTGCAGAGGAGCAGACTCTTTCAAACAATTATCAAGGTTGCTGCCACACTGGGGAACCATCTGCTACCGAGCCAACGTCTCCAACTGCGAAAGCCCGACCCCGGCACTCTGCTGCTGACGCTGCGCACAACCACGCCGGCAGCACCAACCTACCTCGCAGCTTCTTTTGCCAGTTCATCTCATTAAAGAGGTCTTCTGATTTCAAGAAGAAGTCGTTGATCTTGCTGCCTTGTTCATCCCTCTCTGTGGTGTAATATATGCGCAGCTTGGACTCCTTGGTGAGGAATTCACAGATACTGGGCACGGGGAAGACGATTTGCTCCATGGTACGGTCCGACCTGACAATCTGAACAACAGCCCGATTACAGCTTTTCCTACTTATCAGAGGCTTTTATGTCTTGGTTTGTCTACTTTTTCCACCCTGCTCCTCTCCCTTTCAAACCAGCTACATGGAGAGACTTGGACACGTCTTGTAGAACAGCAGCTTGGCAGAGACTTCACTTTACCTTGCAAACCATTTAGCCCCAATACTACTGATTTCTGTGCTGTGGTCTTAGCTGGGGTTTCCAAGGGGCCTAGTGAATCTTTGCACCAGATTGCACTGAATTGCAGAGCAAAGTGGCTTGCCCAATTCAAGAACCACTGCGAACTTTAGCCACGCATTGCACAGGCAAGTGTGAGGAATAATAGTTGTATCGCTGATTGGAGAGATTTGTGAACCCTGTTTGTGCATGTTTTACTTCCAAAAAGCACCTTAGATTGTACATGAACCCAAATTGTCATTTTGATATGGAAAGAATGGCAAAAGCTACCACTAACTTTATGGATTCAGCAATGGTACCGGCCAAAATGTAACAGAAGCGAAGTTACACTTCCTCCTGCCAACAGAGCTCTGCTCAGCTCCATCTTAAAGCCCACACATGACAGCTCAAAAATAGCTCCCCCCCAGCGACTGTCAAAGAGTAAAATAAAGAAATAAGCACACATCTACTCTCATGTCAAAGATGACAGTCCACACACAGGTAGTGAGCTCAATCCCAAAAGCACAGGCAATGTAAGCGGGGCTGAACGCTGCCAGGCGGCTGCTGCCCCGCAGATCCTCTCCCCCCACACACCTCCCGCAGCCTCCGGCCTCTCTGTACCTCAATCTGGGCCGTGTGCTTGGCGTAGAACTCCAGAGCCTCGTCTCCCTCTATCTGACCTCCTGGCTTCAGCATGTTCTGCAGCTCTTTGTTATGACGAGCCAACTAAAATAAAGGAATGCAAAGGGAGTGGGAGACACCAGATGTCTCTCTCTATGATATTAAGTTTCTGATTTTTGGCATAAAAAAAAGGAATAGTACACAGTCAGCTGCTAAGAAAGGGCAAAGTTGACAGAAGGCTTGTTCTATTCCAACCAGACACCCTGCAGCTCTATTTTGGGAGCAAGTCAGAATGATTTGAACATGTATTTTTTTAATACGTGTGTTGTACTCCTCCTTTACCCACCCTCTCCCACCCCTTGCCTCACTTGGGGAAGTTTTTCGACATCCACATTCAGCCTGTCCTTCTGCCCACCCTAACTCGAAGTTGTGCTAATCACAAGAGTATCTGTGCAAGGACAGAAGAGAAGATTTGCCTCAACTGAAAAGCAGATGCACAGAGCACCTGCTCCAAAACCACTTCTGGATGCTCTAGATTCATTTTACAGCAAAATGATGGGTTTTCTTCTGAGGTGCTCAAGGAACAAGCAGTCTGTAATGGAGTGATATGTGTAGTATCAATATATTAAGTAGATCAAGATATATTTTTACCCTCCACCTTGGTTATTTACCTTTCAAACATCATATTGTATCAATACAATCAACCTGACTGGCTCCAACATAGAGAGAATATGGTAAGAACCATAAAAGCAGAGTGAGATTTCTGCTTACAGGGTAACTGATCTGTGAGCAGAATTTCTTTAGGCATATAAAGTAACCTTTGATACAGTTGAAAAACAATACAGTGCTTCCCAGTACTGCCATAAACTTCAATCAGATGTCTTCATAAACCTGGTCAAGAGTCTGTCTCCTTCCCAGTAGAAAACTCAAAGATTCTTACATTGTCAAATTTGCTTTTCCAGCTCTTTAAGGACTGGGGTTTGCTTTGATATAAAGGGAATGTGCCACGAGTTTGTCTCAGAGATGAGCCATTAGAACAATTTAAGGTGAAGGAGACCTCTTGCTATTCCCAGATGGCAAGACTTGGTGCTACTAAAGTTGTAGGTGAAATTCTACCTGATGAGCCAATATATAAATGTTGTGTCCCACGTTCCTTGGAGATGCAGCTACATCTTCTCCATTCTCTCCATCCTCAAACTCTACTTCTCCTTGCAGATAAGCCTTCTTTATGACTTCCACCTAGAAAGAGAGACACAGGCCACTGAAGACAGCTCAGGCTGAGGCATGATGCCTGCTAAGGCCAGCATACACTTGGCACACTTAGAGGTGAAAGGGAGCTGAGCATGTGCATTCAAAGAGGAAGGTCAGAGTGCTTTTTCATCATCCAGGATGAACGGGAGACCTGAACTCAGCACTTTCATCCCAGCTCATCGACACAAGAACCTCAAGTTCCCCTCTAGGTAATATATTCTGGGCTGTTCTTGCCTCACTCTGCATCACGTTCTGACCTCTGGCCCCTGCCACAGTGATGTGCACCAAGATAAGCTGACAGTCTTCTGCTGTACTTTGCATCTCCTGTTTGTGTTTTCACCAGTTAATACATTAACCAGCACAAAAGCCTGCTACAGTCTACTGAACAGCTTTTAGGTCACAAGATTTTCATTTCTCTCTGTCTCTCCTGCAAATAACCTCTACATGTGGCTTCCCAAGTGTCAGACAGCACACAAAGCATTCAGCAGGACTTCCCTAATCACTTATGCTTCCTGGGAACTCGGCAGAGCCATCCTCTGTGGACATTGCACTCCTTCAAAACAGACCCTTGAAAGGTCTTCCAGCTGCCACCGCTGCATGCACAGACCCTGCAGCACTCCTGGGGTCTCCTCGGGCTTCTGCAGCTGACTTGACATTGGCCAGGAGTGTGGGAGAGACACAGGGACTCACCAGCTCTTTGGGCCTCATGTTGTAGAGGATCCTCTCAGCGTTCTCGCTGTCATGCCTGCTCTCCATGATGGCCAGGAGCAGTTTGGAAGCATTGTTCTGAAGGGAGAGGAAAGCAATGGCAATCACTGCCAGGAGTCAAACCCCAAGGGTGCCCAGCTCAAGCGCTGCCATCAGCCCCAGGAGAGCTTCACATAGCTCCTTCCTGCAAACATGAGCTGCGGTCGCGGCAGATTTTCCCAGCCAGCCCACTGCAGGACTCCTACAGCCTTACCTCACCAAGCAGCCTCCTTTCTCTAATTACTGAGACATACAACTTCACAGTACTTTTTACCAGTCTATTTCCCAAACCCTACTTACTGGGAGACATCAAATCCACCCAAGTCAAGGTTTAGGTTTGTGAAATGCCAGTCTTTCAGGACTGCATCATTTTGTTTTGTTTTAAACACACTGCAGCATTGCTACAAGCTCTCAACTCCAGCTCAGCTTTACTGAAGATACTGTTGATTAAATCAAAGGACAGCCAAGGCTGAAGACACAGTGCTTTGCTGCTTTTAACTGAAAATTACCCTGCAACCTGCTCATGCCAAGAAACAGAGGGAGGAAATGGGAAAACTACCACAAGGCACCAGACTACTTTAATACGAACAATTAAGATTAAAGTCCATCATGACTGACAATAACAACCAATAAAAGTATTTAATTTTGAAGTATAATGCTAATTGAGCCTAAAAGCATTTTTTATTTAGAATAATAAAAAACCCACATAACCCATAATAACGGCGTGAGTCGGCAATGGACAACAACGAGACGCTGCGCTGGAAGATGGGCCAGCGAGTCAGAGGGGAAACAGTCCTGAAATGTGTGCTGAAGCAGGAGTGTGCTGCGACTACTGATGCTAGAAGACAACCTGCTAATGTATACTAAAACCAGCACCAGGGATAATCATTTCAGCATTAGTATGAACAGCCCTAAAACCCTGATGATTAAACGTCTACTGATTAAATGACAGCAGCGAAGTATTAGGAAACCAGACGTGGAATGAGACATTTTACTTCCATTGCACATGTAAAAGCTCACCAAACTCAGACTTGTTTTATCAGCTTTAACTTCTCCATGGGAAGTTATCATAGGATTCCTCTGCCTATCTTGGCCGCCTGCACTTCCCCATTCTGAAAACTGGTTGCCCTAGGTTATGATTTGAAAGATGAAATACCTGTGACAATCTTTGGGCATTGCCTCCAGCTTGCTGATGCGTGTCATTTGTTGGCACTTATGAACACAGGGATATAATGAACATGATTCCAACAATAAAATTGTGTTTCATCCTGCTGTTAACGTGGAGCACACAAAATATTCACTTGCCTTCAGTTCTAACACAAGGTCCATCCTCTTCTTTCCCAAAGGGTTGATGTCATTGAGAATTAATGCTGTGATGATGTCGATGCCATTGGACTCGTGAGTAGCAATGCAGTTCTGTCCAAAGAAAATTCATCACACTTGACTCATTGCCTATACTGCAAACACAGCCTAGAGCGGTGACCCAGGCAGAGCACAGGAGTCACCTCTCTTCATCACCTTGTAAGCTGTTTGAGATGGATAATTGATCAAAAGCTCCAGTCACTGGAATAATAAAAGATTGAGGCATTTTGTTTCACTCTTTTCCTATCATCAGCCATGGCATGTCCTGCTGAAACCACCCAGCCTCAGGAAGCAGAAAGCGACACTGCTGATAAACGAAGCAAAAGCATCCAGGCTGAATACACAGCTGAGGAAGAACACTGTTTTACTGAGATTAGGGAGAGTTTTCTTTAAGACATGCCACTCAACACCTACTTCAGCCCTGTCCAACCAAAGAAAGGGAATTTCCGTAACCTCTCCCTTACCCTGTGACCCTGCTTTTGTAATTGCCTATAACTGAAATGTGCAAACCTACAGCAGCTTGCTGGCTTCAAAATCCAGAGCCTTGCTCTGTCATCGAGCTCCACTGCAAAGACTCACACCTATATCTAAAGGCTGTTACTCCTCCTGATCCATATAAGGAGAGCAACTGCCAGTCCCTCACTGACAATGTACAACCTCATGCATTCTCTCACACAGATTTGGTTCCATCTGAACATTGGTCCCCCACTCTGCTTTAACTTGCTGTAAATTACACCTGAGTGCAAAGATAGAGTACTTGAAAGGACAGATATTCGTGACCACTCTTTGACAAGTCACATTCCAGTCTTTCCATACCAAACTATGGTTCAAGCAGTATGCAAGTGGAACAAATAAGCAGCTATCCATGTTTATAGGTGCAGAGGTAGGTTTGTTAGAAGGGTGACTGACCTCTGTCCTGGACACAAGACTTACCAGGCCATGCCAGCTTGATGGGAAATGTGTTCTCTGCCACCCACACTGAGCACATGTTATTTGCTGAGTCAATGCCACAGAGTGGCCAGAGTTTGGAAAGCTATTTTGGGGTAGCTATCTCTTTAGCAGACTTTCAGACTTATTTGACTCATTGAAACAGTTATAGCAAGAGTCACATTTAGACCAAAGGCAGAATAAAGGGGTCTGACTAACTGGCAGTGCTGCTCCAAAACACGGCTGTACAACCCATGGAAGGTGGAGAGGTACAGCTGCTCTGGCCCTCTGATCCTTCCCACTGGAGCAAACTCCAACTCTGGAGCACCTACAAACTCCTGCTTATACCAAGTCTCTTCCCATATTCCTTGTTGATTATTCAGCCTTAAAGGCACGAAGCAGCCCAAGTCCAGTTGTGGGTCAGTTACTGCTGTATCCAATACAATTACTGTTGTCATTCAGCTATCCCTTCTCTGTAACTGGGTTACTTAGTTCCCCACGCTTGCTTTAAAACACTTATTCCTGCCTGGAGCAGAATGCACTGCTGACAGTGAGCTAGACAGAGGCTGCCTCACCCCCCAGCAGACGCTTGGTAGTCCTCAGCACCACCTGACCTGTGCTCACTGGGAACCACTGCCACGTGTCTGTGCAAGAGCACAGATGGTTGGCAGCGACCTACACCTTGTTCTACACATGACTACATCTGAAAACAACCTCCACGTGGTTATCATCTTCATTAACAAAGCTACAGAGTTCAACCTTCTCCTGTCAGGCTGGGGAGTGGCACATTTCTGGCTTTACATGCAACAGAGCTTGGGTTTTAGCAACGTTTTTACTATAGAGTGTTCCAAGTACAAAATTTCCCCACTGACTCTAATAAAACACCTAGTAAAGCAGAAAAATCTCTGTTACTTGGAGCTGTTTAGCTCCTCAGCAGGATCCCAGAGAAAGAGAAGTTGACTTATTATAAAGAAGCTTCCCCCTAATCAAACCCCTTTGTAGTGTGGGTGGCATTGTAAGGCAACACAAGATGTGACCAAGCAGAGGACATGCTGTGGGTGCAGGGAGAAGAGAGGACGCTCTTCACATCTATGATGAATTACCTGGTTCTCGTGGCAAGGCCCCTGACAGTACTCAGTCAGACTTTCCAGTGTCTGGTTGATCAGTGCTACATTTTTCTCATTTATATACAGGCCAAGGAGTCCAAGTCCACCAGTTGTGCTTCCACAGATACAGTCCAGAAACTGCAGCGTCTCACACACCAAGTTGTAGTTTGTCTTGTTGTTCTGGCAGCGAAGGAAGTTCTGCAGGGAGAGTGTCAGAGTCAGGGGAGTGGGAAGGAAAAACAACACATAAACTGATGTTGGAGCATAACCTTCTATGAAGTCCAACAACCAACGATTACACTGCATGGTATACTGCTCTAATTTCACTGCAGCCTGGACAAGCAATTTAAGGCTCTTTGAGGGCTTGCTTGCAACGTGCTGCACTCTTGAGCAGCTTGTGGGCTTCCAATTTTATAGAGGACAAGCAGCAACAAACAAAGTGCATCCATTAGAGCACTGAAACCCAACACGGGACAGGCCATTCGCTGCGGGTCAGAAAGCTCTCCTAAGCCTGGAAGCTTTCCTTCCAGTCTCCCTGCTAACCATCACTCAAGGCTCCCTCCTCCTGAGAACTTTCTCCAGGCCAGAAGCAGCAGGTCCCTGGCTGTGGCTTCACAGCAGCAGTGCCTGGGCTAGTGGCGAGGAGGCACCTGACCACCTGCCTCGAATGACAGTGGCCTGAAACGCAATTCCCTCAAATGCATTTCTTCCCACACAGTTATTGCAATGCCTGCTTGAAGCAGCTCCTCTAATGAAATGCCAGACTTATCAGCACGGATTAAACATGTTTCCTCTCTCTGGTATTCCAAATGAAAAAAAATAACAAGCCAACCCAAACCCAACCAAAACACAGACAGACAATCGATGAGGAACAATTCCCCAGTGACTCAGAGGCTGTTTGTCAGTGTGCTCCTGCAGCATGCTGGAAACATGGATGGCCACTACCACTTGCTTTTTTAACTCCTGTCTGGCTTAATCCCAGCAGGTTACAAAACACTCCAAAGGTGAAAAACACTCCCTCAGACAAAGAAGATGCATGGGACTATGGAACCAGCAAGGTCTTTCCTGCCAGCCTGCAGGAGCGCCGTTAACTGATTGCCTCGAGTGCCTGCGTCAGACTAATAAGTCTTTCAAGGCAAACAGACTGAGAAATTGCCAGATTCATTTGAAGGCTAAGCTAAAAAAAGGAAAATGCTGTCTATGAATACAGACTAAAGGTGACAATGATTCAGCACATTTCAACTGATTGCTCATTTAGTACCCTGACTTTTGATTAACTTGTCAGAAAGTAGAAAGGTTGATGCTACAGATATCTGAGCTCGTGCCTTCCCTCCAGGAAAAAAAAGCAAAGCTAATGGATTCATACTGAGGAGATGAAACAAAACACTCTCTGGATGCAGCGTGGCATTTATTCTGATGGTACCTAGAGCTTAGATCAGCCTTAGAACAGTCCGTAAGCAGAAAGGCAACAGGAGCAATAAGGCACAGGAGGCAGCAGGACAATGCTACGTGGCTAAACGAGGGGAAGGAAAAAAAGCTGTAGAAAACAAGAACCTGCTGCACTCAGAGAAATTGCCTCAAGGAGTGGCTGGTGTCATCTCCGCCAGCAGAGACCCAGCTCTTCAGTTTGTCAGACAGAGCATCTCACAGAGGGGAAACACAGCTCTTCAGCATTGCACAGGCCATTCTACTGCTTTCAGTGGGAGTGCACGAGGGATGCACTGTACGCGAGACTTGTGTCCGGAATGAAGAGAGATGGAGCTGCAGATTCAGCTCAACTTGTGGCAAACATGCAGCTCGTGGCACCTCAAAGACAGAAGGGGGAAAACAGCATTCATGCCACCTAACTTTAAGGATCCCATATGCTAGTTGAGAGAGAAAAGCTTTCCAATGGCTTGAAGTGCACTCAAAGTCAACTCCTACCTTTCTGAGTAACCTTCTGGAGATACGAGCTGATGTCATGCTACTATTCCTTTTTAGGGAGTGCAGTCCTCCCCATTTCTGTGATGCATGACCACTTAGGGCTACACCTGCAAAGGCAGCATCTGCAGCCAGTTCTTAATGCCTCTATAGTACATTGGGCTGTGGGAGGCTTTGCTTCCCAGTACACAGCCAGGTACCCTTTAGAGAAAACACCATGACTAAAAATAAAACTGGCTACTTGCAGAATATTAGCTTGGTTTGTTCAAGAAGGGATGAACACATAATCCCTGGAAGGAACAGTTTTAACATCTAAGTGAGTTATTCCCCCAAGTCCCCTAAATGCTTTCTTTGGATAGTCTTTGTTTTAGCAGAAATCTGATTCCTAATTGCAGAAACTTTGCAAAGGCAGAACACAAATAAGATGAAAGCCTTAGCAAAGAGACTTTTAAATGATCAGATTTTTCTTTACAAGCAATCAGGTGAGGCAAGGCATGGCATTTTTCACTGAACACAGGCTCGCTCTTTGGTCTTGTAAAGTTAATTCTCACACACACTTCTTGCCCTAAAACGTGGTGAGCTAAAGCAGCTCATTCTCTGCATGCTGCAGTACTGCTCCACTAGCCAAATCACTGAATCACTCCTGCAGCATGCAGAGCTTTATCTTTCCTTATTACCTAGGCTTTGTTACCAGGGATCATGAATAAAAGAAACAGTTATATTCAGTGTTAAAAGTTGTATCAATTCCTGCTTTTTTAGCACAAAAGCAGTATTTTACCTACCGACTCAGACCTTTAATCTGAGCACCACTGGCTAGTGTATTACTACAGCATTTCTATTTCACTTGATAAGAAAGAATGAATTGTGGTGGTGTTTTACCCACAAGGAGGGGATTTTTAAGTGTAATGCTGAAGCTGCACACTGGGCTGTGGCAGTGGGGAAGGCTGCTGGGGCTCAGCAGAGGAAGAGCACGGCTCCTGCCCTGCTGGGAATCCCCCTCCTCCCCTCACCTCCAGCCAGCACAGCTCCTGCTCCCAGCAAAGCCTTCCCTGGATGCGTCACTCAGCTTGTCACGAGCTTCAGTTCTCGTGACTGATTCTGTAGTACACAGGGACACCTTCACTCAGAAGAGAGACAGCACAGGAAAGGCCTCCTGGGGGAAGCGGAGCTGTAGCCTGGCCAAGGCAGAGCAGGCGACAGGCTGGCTACAGTGACTCAGAGCTGCCACGGCTGCACTTCCAAGGCTGAGCTCTCACACAGAATCAAGGGTCAGACCTACTGCAAGCTGAAAATAAAGCACTCAGAAGGATCTGTGTCCTGAGAGAAACACACATTCTCAAGAGTACTCTACAGCCAAATCTGATGCATTCAGCCTGAAGTGAGTAACGAAACATAGTGCAATGTCCACTCATTTGTCCCAGTCCTCTACTGCAACTCCTCCTTCAGACCCACGGGGAGGGCTGGAGGGGGAGAGCACCCTGTTTGTGTGCAATGCACAACACACTGCATGCAGTTTTATCTGCAAAAGGAACACCCGAGTGATGCAAAAGGCACATTATTGCCACTCTTTAAGCCGTTTCACAAAGACTTCCTCATCACCTAAAACATACATGGACTCTTACAGCCCTGACCTGCATCTTCCTGGTTTGGCACAACACATTCGCTAAGGGCTTGTAATACACTTGGTTTGACAAACCTAGGTGATTGCTATTCACAGCTCATTCCAATCTAATACACTGTTTTGGAGGACACACAACTTCCAGCACAGGCCTTACATATTCCTTCAAGCAGCGACTGGCAACACTGACGAGGAGTTTGATTACAAACTGAGGAGTTTGATTAGGAGCTGCAGACATAAAGGTTTTCAAGCTGCAGAGACTCTTCTTTGCCCTTCTGGGCTGGAGGAGAAAGGGATCATCAAAGCAGACAAGTAGCAAGAGTATTGTATTTGAAGAAAATCGTTTGCCAGGCTTGCTTTTTGTCCAGAGCTGAACACAACCGCTCACTGTTCGGGAAACCTCGTTGTTCAGGATGGTGAACAGCTCAGGCCAAGTTTCTGCACTGGCTCACATTCAGCTTTGCTCCTATAGCTCTGGGTGCATAGCCAGAGGCGGCAGCAGCAGCGGATCATGTGCGTGCGGTTTGGACCGCTGCCACATCAAACTGCCGGCCCGCCTGCCTGCGCCATCGCTAACGGCGTGAGCAGCGTTTGACAAAACAAAGATCAAACAGCTTTGGGAGGGAAAAAAACCCGAAATTAGGAGAAACACTGATGTATGTAACCTCAGCACCTACAAATGTCAGGAGAATGAGATGTTCACAGCACAGGAGCATTAGCATACAGGTTTGACTTCATACTGCCAGCAGCAGGGCATGTGAGTTCAGCTGAAGGGCTCTGGCAGGTCTGAAAAGCACCCAGGCAGGGTCCCACACTGCTGCCTGCCAAACAACAATGCGCAATCACGGCAATTATTCCCTCTTCAGGAGGGCATTTTGTACATTGTACTGCGTCTCACTAGCTCCTCACTTGCATTCAATTCTAATCCAGCAGCAGTGGTTAAGATGAACAAAAATCATGTTAATTGCAGTCCATTTGTAAGCAAAAAAATCTGATCTCCTGTGGAGGCAGGCGTTAGGTAAGATTACTAACAAGTCTCTGGGCTTGCTATTTAAAATTACACAAACACATCACAGAACAGCTGAGGCTGGCAGGGACCTTTGGAGACTGTCTAATCCAAGCTCCCTCGCTCTCCAGGGGGCCACCAAGCAGAGCCTGGCTCTGTTCTCCTCACCGTCCCCATCGGGGGGGGGGTGTGTGTGTGTATGTATTTTTATATATATATATATATATATAAACACCCCTCCCCTATATATACACACACACATACACACACCTGGGTCAGATCCCTGGAGCCTTCTCCCCTCCAGGTTGACCTCTCCCAGCCTCACCATGCTGGTCAGATGCTCCAGTCACTTGGTCATCTTTGAGACTCTCCACTGGACTTGAGCACCCAGGACTGGACCCAGCACCGCACAGGGGAAGCCTGAGGCATTCCACCAGCCACCATGGACTTGTGCATGTCCAGTTTGTTTAAAAGTTGCCTAACTGTACTCTTCTCCACCAAGGGAAAGTTTTCCTTGCTCCAGACCTCCCCTCTGGTCTCAGGGATCTAGGGTTTGTAACAGTTGGTCTTACCAGTAAAGAGCAAGGTGAAGGTGGCATTGAGCACCTTGGCACTCCCCATGTCCTTTTATTACTAGAGCCTCTGCCCCATTTAGCAGCAGACCCAAGCTCTCCACAGTCTCTTTCTGCTGTGGGTACAACCTAGAAAATGTCACCCTCCATGTCCTTCACTAGCACCAGGCAGGCCTCAGCTGGAGCTGAAACTGGAGCCTTCCTGATACCATCCCATGTGTTCAGCATGAACAGGTTCATGAAAAGCCACGAGAACCTGCTCACTGGAACATAAGCATATGCTCGAGGGCTGCTGGAACCCAAGTCCCAACGTGTTCCTTATTTTCCTATGAGATTTTATTCCCTTCCCCTCAGTAACTTCACAGCAGAACACTTGCTTTAAGTGCATGCTTCTAAAAAGCCACACCAAGTGTTGGTGTCACCATCCTTTACATGCGTTGGAAAGACACTGGACACTGCGTAACTGGGCTTCCCTGTACTTATCCAGCAAGGCATAAATACATTTTCTGGGTTATCTTGGAAGCCAAAGAAGACAGTTGGTGATGTATTAGTTTAGGAAGGCACGGGATTAGCGAGACCACTGCGGCCTGCTCGGGAACCAGGCTGTACCTGCAAGTCCCGGTTGTGGTTTTCACAGAGCAGCTGCAGGAACCGGAGGATGGGCTGCATGATTGAGATCACAGCACTCATCTCCAGCTCATCTTTGTTCTTGTCTGCTGTCGACTGTGCTCCTTCTGCTGCCGAATAATGGTCATCGGGATCGGCCTCCCGCCGGTATGTGTTGTAGGCCTTTCGCGTAGCTGCAGAGGCCTCCAGCAGCTGATCCCGGACCTCCTCGGTAATTTGGGTCATGGGCTCTCTTACTGAAACACAGAAGGACAGATCTGCCTTAGGCAAACTGAATAAAAGGGACCAGGAATCCTAGTCACACGTTTCCCATTACAGTTTCACATGCGGGACAGCTGTTCATCATCAGTTCTTTCTGGTAAGTACATTTAGTGTGAGGTCAGGCTCTTGAGTTTAGGAGGATGTCACATCACTCTCCTCGCACCTCTTATGCAAACCACACTGGAGTTAACAAACTCTGGGATTAATTGGTTAGGGCACACATATCTAGCATTATCAGGAGTTATGAGAAAAGGACCTGCTATAGAAGAAATGAGGATTTCTCAGCTTATTGTTAGAGAAGGCACTGACCACAACCCACAGGCCAGGGTCATTACTATGGATCAGATTTGGGCAGCTTGTCACGATAGACAAGGCGGCAGAGTCTCATCTCAGAAACACTTTTTCATCATTTCAATAGCACAAACAGATGAAGAGGGGATGAAGCTCTTGAAATCCTGAGCCGGGGCACCACTGATCTCTGAACTTTGCTCTGTGGGATCAGAGATCAGAGCATTACTGCATCAATTGAATGAGTTCAAAACACAGCATCTTACTCCCCTGTCACTCCGAAAAACAGAACGACTGGGGATTACCTCTTTTCCTGTTGGGTACGTCTCTGTCTGAGTCTTCATCTTTCTTTTTATTTCCTAAGTCACTGGTATTGACTGTGACAGTAGCCTTGATTTCTTGCTGTGCCACTTTCATGCGATCATAAAACACCTTAAAGAACTTCTCTGATTTCTTATCTTCTGTCAGTCGGCAGAAGAACGAATGCTACGAGAGAGAATGGAACAGGATCAGATCTTCAACACAAGAGTTTCGATAGTGATGTTTTCACCTTCCTGTGCTGTGTGATACCCCGAAGGACTGAGAGGTTAATTAGTTTTCAGTAAACCAAAACCTACAGCAACAGAAACTCGTACTTTAGTGTTAAGGAAGCCCAAGTGTCTGGGCTACACTCACTCCTTTATTACCAACTTGTGAATGTGTTTTTAAAGAAAAGTGAGTGCAATAAATCACACTAGTGCTAATATATTTAGGCAGAACACTTACTTCTCTCTCAGCAATGGAACTGAGGTTAAGCAAAACCAATTAAGTTAAGGACAATGGAATTAGCTATAAATTTGATTCTCGGTTCAGAAACAAAAGAGTATGAGCAAAACACAAGAGGAAAGAACTGTCCTGCCTTCCCACCCTCAAATCAGAGGGACTGAGACTCATAACATGCAACAGTCAATGTTAATCACAGTTCAGTGTAACGAGGGACATTTAATGTTAAGTTTTCATGGCCCTGTCTGCACAGACTTCTTAAAACTCCTTTTAATTCCTACCCTAATGTATCTTCAACTGACAGAAAACCTCAAAGCACTGACTACTTTCAAAAAGGTTTATTCACGTTCCTCTGCCCATATGTGCACAGAGACAGAAAGTTCTTCCTAAAATCGAGGAGAATACAAATCATGCACAGGTCAAGAAAGAGCCAACACAGCGAGCGATCAGACAAATCTTGATGAAACCAATATGCCGTTACATAAATCAGGACCAGAGCTTAAACACGACTGAAGGATGAACTTGTAAGTGGGTCACCTTATGCAGAGCATGATGAAATTAGTTAGCATTCCGCAGCGGCTCACGATGCAACGGCTTTACGTGATGAATAGGAATGAAGTCTGATTTATTGAAGAAACAAATGAACACGGGCCTAGCAATAGCTGCTGGCCGCTGCCACAGCACGCGGGGCCGCCTCTGCCGCGCCTGCCTTTGATCTCTCCTAGGCAGCTGCAGTCACAACAGCGCTCCGTGACTTTGAAACACCAATAAAGTTGTGTCTTTGATTACAGAGAGAGGAGGAACTCCACTATTGAAAGAAGTTGGTCAATATTCACATGAGATATCCCTCCCACCACTGTAATACCTTCTACCTGCCCAGAGGGTGTCAAGTAAAACCTTAAGAGCTCATTTTTCCTTCTAGTGATTAACAGAGAGGTGGGAAAGGAGAACGACCCAGCACGGGCATTGCATGGCTGCAGAGCCAGTCATGCTGGAACCTGCTCCTGACATCCATTTAAACAGTCCCCTCAAGCAAGACCTGCCAGAGCTCTGCAGCACATGCCTTCTCCTGAGCAGAGCTGCAACAGAAACTGGGCTGGACTTTGTGACATGACACAAGATGATCTGGGTGTCCGATTTGTTTATAGTGTTTGCAGCATTATTCTCTAATCCAACAGTTGATATCAAGAAGGTTGATGTTTTCTCATTCAGCAGAAACATCCTTTGTCTGACTGGCAGCTTTCTCACCCAGGTTTTTTGTTGTTTTAAATTCTAAACTGGTTCTTTGACCTGGCCAGACTCAGATAGAACACCATTAAATTACAACCATAATGGAGAGAGGCACTAATGTGGCTTTTCTGAGCTGCTGACCAGTAACAAACCCAGGCTTCAGTTATTTAAGTCAACACTTTTCAAGCACAGTCTCTTACTTGGTGGCTACAAGCATGGACAGAGGAAGAGTTTGTATCTATGCTCCACTTTGAAAATTTTACTCACACGGTATTAAACAATGNATATTTTTTATATATATATATTTATAATATATAAAATATAATGCACAAACCATTGGTTGCAGAAAGGGTAACCAGTTTCTGGAAAACACCAGGACCTGCTTGTCAGGTGAGTGATGGCTGTCACCTGGCTGCACACCTCCAGAGCCCACACAGGAGTTTCGCTGCATGAAGCAGCAGTGAAGGAGAAGCTTGTTTTAATGAACCACACTGAAGAAATACCTTGTATGAGAGTAATTGTTACTTGCTGACAGGCTTGGGTTTTGTCTTTTCAAGCTTCTTAACTGATTTTCCACTGCACTTCAGAGAAAAAAACCCAAATGAAACAAACATTTCCAGTAAAACTCTCTTGTGCGTGCTGTGCATACATTCAATGGTTGTCACAACATGATTGTTTCAGTTTAGGTCAGGATGCCTAACACCTTCACACATATGAATCAACCACATGCCAGCTATCAAAGATCCTGTATTTTAAGAGGTGTGATCTTGCAAGTTGGGCTTGAGCAGGTAATTGCTGGTGATAATTATGACAGAAATCCTGAAATTTATTTACAGATATAGCCTCAAAGCAAAAACTGGAAAATCTCCCTTTTTAAAATGGAAATAGAGTGGCCATTTTAGACTGCCTTATGTGGGGATCCTGGCTTGCACATAGGCACTGTGCAACCACAGGCAAGACTGCCGAAAGAGCAAGTGTGTGAGGAGAGCAGCTTGGAACGAAGAGAACAGCAAACCCCTACACTCATATGTGGTTTTGAAGAGTAGTGCTACTATTCGGTACCACTGACACGGGAGCATGTGACAACAGCCATTCCTCTATGGGCCCCCAAACAAAACTGATGCAAATCCAAAAACCAAAGGTCCTGTCAGCAAGACAGAGTGCTGCCCTTACCATGCACTGGGTAGAGAAGCCCAGGCTGGCTCCTTAACTCCTAGCAAGACCCTGCCAATGGAACTGCCACCAAGCCATGACCCTGCATCTCCTGGAAGCCTCCTGTAGGGCAGGGAACCATGACCTGTATCATATCATTATAGGGACCTACTGGCTATCCCAGTGTGAGGTATCAGAGGAAAAGCTACCTGAAGGGCAAGTGAAGATACAAGCTTCATTTCATGCTTGAGGTGCTGGCAGTGGACCAGTTGCCTGCTCTTACACAGTGCCAAAGTCACACAGGATGAAACTGTGTTTTATTTCAACTGCAGTTTGCTAACAACTGTTAAGAGTCACTGCTATTAAACAAGAGACACATGGCACACACAAGATCACGAGGTTTGCTTTATCAATGGCAGGTTCAGCAAACAGCTTTAAGTACACACATCTCAACGAAATGCAATAAATCTCTAGAGAGTAGCAACCGGCTCACCAAATGAACCAAGACTTCTCTGATGGGAGAAGATCCGAGAGAATGTGATCACAATTAATTCCACAGGGACGTCACACGTTCTCAATCACTTTGGAAGACTGAGCAACCACCATCTACACAAACTCACTCCAAACTAACTTGGGGGAATGGGAAGAGGGTTGGTAAGAAACACAGTGCAAAATCTTAAAGGTTTTTAAGTTCAAAGCCTAGCAGGTGACTGAAGAACTCATGAACACGTGTACTTTTGTGGTGCAGTGTTTCCATGCAGGTATGAAGCACTAGGCAAGCAGCAGGACACTGCCTCTTTTACAGGCATCTGATAAACTAAGCATTATAATGAGCCTGTATTTGTTTTGGGAGGATGGAAGGAGCAGAATCCACCAGGGGCATCAGACATCTGCAAAGCCAACCACACTGATTTCTTCTCCTGACATCCCAGGTGGTCTATCAAAATACCACAGACTAAAACAACTAGTAACTCCAGGTACCAGGAATGACTTCTCCTTTCTTCTCCTCCCTATCACTTTACTCCTGAAGAAGTCCAAGCAGAAACCTCATGCACAACAGAACACCTTTGCCCCTCAAGCCTACTGCCTCTGGGCTAAAGGAGCATGGTAAGCAAATACCATCACCATGTAATGTACAATCATTTCCGTGGTCCATGTAAGACATGCTGCAGAAGAAAAGCTGCAAGCCAAGTGACTGATTTCACTACAAAAGAAAGCAAAGGCTAAGTTTAAATTGTAACACGTTGACTAGTCACAGCCTGATCCACCCTTGAGCACCATTATCCCTTTGCTCTTGCTCATTAACTCAGCCCAAAGTTGTGTTTAACTAATGCATCTTTGAGAAAAGCATCCTATCTTCCTTTAGAAGGCATCAGAGATGATGAACCCTGCTTGAAGTCTGTTCCAGTGGTTAGTAGCTGTTAGACACATGTGATCAAGCTCCTTTCTATGTCACTAACTTCCAGCCACTGACTCAAATTGTTTTTTTCAAGTTAACACTTCTTCTGTAGTTACTCCCAGGAACCTGGTACTCTCTCCCCTTCCAATTATTTACATACACTGTTAAATGTTTACCTACCTTTTTAGCTAAACTGAAAATATTATTTTTGCTTGGTGACATTTTGTTCAGAATTAACAGAATTATCTGTGGTGGTTATTTCTTGGCATGTTCTTAAATATTGCAGCTCATTAACAATCTGGATAGGAGAATCATGGCTTTTTTAAACTGTATCTCCTATCATTACCAATTCACCTCTTGTCCCTCCCTGCCATGCCTTCCAAGAATATACACAATTTCCAGCACAGAAGCTCATCTAACTACCCAGCAGCTCAGGGGAGTGGGATCAGGGAGGCAGGATAACCAGATGGCATGGGCATGACTCCTTCATGTGTCTCACGTACCAGCAATTGGTACCAAACTGGTTTTTTTTTTAACCAGCAGAGCAAACACCTGCCCTTTGGAAAGTAAAGCCGTAAACCACAGCAGACTGATACCTTTGGGTGAGGTGCACAGAGACCCAGCTAACTAAGCCACTACAAGTTTAACTAATCCACTATAAGTTTAATGATGAGTGTGTGCCCAGTGTAGGATTGTTAAAGGGAAAAAAAGCCCAAAAGACCCAGCTGTAGGCAGCTCATTTCTAGCTCTTGCCTTTGCAAGGCTTATGCAGCTCTGCCTGTGTGGGCTGTCACCTTCCCTGGGAACACCTTCCTCTATGTTGTTCCCTGTTAGCTGGATCTGCCTCCGAGTCACAAGTGCTTTGCCAACCAAGAACAGAATCAACCTTTTGACTGTTGTGCACGGGCCAGCTCGGCTCTGTGTGTTCTGTCTGAGCGGTCACGCTGGGAGACACAGAACTAAAACCTGTTAGTGAGCGTTGGGTTAAGAAGCATCTGCTCAGACGACTGCTTCCTCCTGCAAGAAGGGTGCCCTGATCCCAGGCCACTGTCTGGCTGCACAACCCAAGCAGAGCTGTCACCCAGCCGAGGCCGGGGGATGTTCTGCACCACACCCTCAGCAACACAGCACAGGCGCAGAGCCCTGCCAGACCATCCAGCACGTCCCAACTTCCCAGGAACACAAACACTGGATTCCCAGTGTGTAAGTGAAAGCAAAGCTCCAGCAAACACCTCACAAATTACAACAAGCTCTTGTCATCTCCTTCCCTGTTTCTCCGATGCAAATAAGTAAAAGATACCTCAGGAACGTCACTTGTCAGGGATATTTCAAAGAGGAAAGTCCCTCCAGATACAAGAGAAAGATCAGCTACCTGGCTTCAACTCAGGACATTTTATTCCAACACTAGAGAGAAATTATTAGGGGGATGTTAGCTTCCCTGGGTTATCCAGTCAGACTGCCAGCATGAACTAATGCAAAACTTCTGTGCTACTTCATGTTTGTGGAAAGAATTTGCCACCCCCGTACTGTTTCTTCTGGCTGGACTATTTCAAAGCAACCACATTCAAAGGGGAATTGCACTGCTAATACATGCACTGAAGTAAGTACAAATGCCAGCCCTTTACATTCTGCCTAAACATATTGCAAGGACTTCCACTGCAGAAAACACAAACCTAACTTGGCTTTCTCCCTCCCCTTATTTATTTATTTTAAATAACACTCTTCTCTTGAAATCTTTCATCCATCCTGGCTCGCTAAAGATCCAGCACTCCGGGGCGTGAGTGATAGGTATCATTAGTGTTGCATAGCTTAAAGAAGTGGCAGCTGAAATATTTCATGCTGAACATACTTCACAGTTTGAAGTAAGCCCATAAGGAAAATCTGCCAGAACACCTCAATTGCCTGGGTTTCTTTTTTTGCAAACTGTAAAATCAACTTTGTCCTGAAAGCAGAAGGGGGACTTCCCAGGGCTATTTTCCACAAATACAACAAACTCTCTGCCATGGGCATCTACACACCATTCTGTGAGGCTCTCCTCCTACCTGGGGCTTCTGCCCTACCTTAGGGAGGAGCACGAGCATCCCCAGACCAACCCATGTAAACACTTGTCTTTCCCAACCAGCTTTACGTGAAAGCAGCAGCCAGAATTACGCCACTTCTGTCGGGAAGAACCCTTATCACAGAATCTTAAAGGTTGGAAGGGACCTAAAACCTTGGTGTAATTTGAAGTCAGTTCACAAAGAGGAGGCTAAGAGCCAATCTCGTTGATCAGATTCCCTTGTGTCCTTCCAGAGGCAGTACCAAAACCCCAGGACAGCGAAGTGACTCGGGATGCTCCCTGGGAGGTCAAGGCACGCGGCAGGACCGTCAGGTAGAAATGTGACTGTTGGGTTGGGGTTTGAAATCCCCTCCCAGAAGAAGCAGATGGCCTCCAAAGCGTGGGAGACTTGGAGGGCCTGACCTGCTTTCAGCACAGAGCCTTATTTGAGTTCCTCCTGCACACATGTGGGAGCACACACCCTCCAGGTCACTCATTTAATCCCTGTGAGTCTCTTGCATGGCAGGAGCATGAATCCCACTTCCTTACCCAAGCAGCAAGCTCTGTGGAGGTGTGAGAAACAAGGAAGTCTGCAGACTCCCCAAAAGGGGGGAGGGGGGAAAAAAAAAAGGTGTAAGATCTTCTTGAGAGACAGAGGAATTAAAGAAAACCATAGCAACAAGTCAGTCCACCTACCCAAACCACCCACCCACCACCAGTTTCATTTGCTGACGCACTTCAAAAACAAGCTGGCTCCTACCCGCTCTGGAAGGTGAGCAAGCCCCGAGAGCTCATTAAATTCCCTTCTCAGCTACTCTTGTCTGCCTGCAGCTAGCGAGCAAGTGGGATATAAATAGAAGTTATATAACAGTGCTTTGTTGATTCCTGTGCTTACCAAAAAGAAAAAAAAAAGGCAGCATGACCTTGTTTTTCTGAATAGCTTGCCTCTGCCTGCTTGGGGAGGACTTCAATCCTGCCAGGGATCATCTTAAAAGTTTGTGTTGGACCTGGATCCCACAGACAGGAAGAGAGAGAATTAGCAATTGACGTCCTTGCTCCTGATCACACCTGAATGCAGAGAGGATTGCCACACGGGAGGTCTGTGGAACCAACCACCAGGAATGATGCAAGGCTACCAAGACTGGAGGACAAGCAATGGAGCTGAAACCCAAGGCAGCATCCCTCCTGCTGTTTTTTCCCCATATTGCTCACAAAGATGGGCACTTCAAAATTTAAGCATAAAATCTCCTTTTGGGGAAGAAGCCTGAAAGATGCTCCTCCAATACAGAGATATCAATGGCCATAAAGGAGTATCAGCTGCAGCTCAAGCAGAAAGGCTATGTGGTATAATTACAATCTCACCTGTGCATCTTACTGCTCCACCCCCTCTCCCCCCAAATGAAATCATCTCTGCAAGAATGATTCCTTGCAGCTTTAGGCTATCTGTGAGCACTGGGTAGCTAATGGCTAAGGGACATGGAGACTTCCCTGCGCTCAACACAGTAAAATGCACATGAAAGACAGAACGTGCTCCTTCAGGCTTGGCCACCTTGAGTCTCCTCATGTGCTGCAATCACAGAGCAACAGGACATAGGTGTCCTCAGCATTGACTGAATTACTGGTGCAAGTTCAGGGCCTTGTTTGAATGCTGCTGGACTTGCAGCATGCTTCATTTCGGAGAGTCACACATGCCCATAGCTGCATGTGATGGTTGATGTAGGTCCTTATCAACCTCTTTTTTTAATGTGATGTACAAAACATAAAACATTAAACAAAAAAAATGGTGTATTTAACTTGAGAAAACCCATTAAAATGGTGAAAGACATTGGTGCTTACTCAATACATGCCAATAAGCTTGCCAGTTTTCATTATGGATTAGTAAAACAACGTAAAAAGGATTTAACACTCTACATCAAAAGATTCTGTCTGTTTGAAACAGCAGAAATTTGAGAAGGCCTTTTTTTGCTCAAGGAGCAGAAGTTCTCAAGTGCTATTTACAAAAGCCTAGTGATCTGAAGATACTCCTGCCTCGGAAGCATTTCCCATCACGTATGATTGTGTGTGCTTGCAGACATCTGTGACTGTTGCAAATGTTGTTAGTAGCTCAAAAAGCTCAACCCACAAACCTGAGAGCACTGTTGTGTCACCAAGTCTCCATTTTATATCACCAATACTTCTGTAACACTTGGTAAAATTTTCTCCCAGTTTGGAAAGGCAATTGCAGTCACAGAGAAAAAGCAGCTAAGTGTTTTGGTAACCAAATGGGACAGGACACATTTAGGCCAACAAGGAAAGTTAAAAAGTAGAGTGGGTTGAGTGGCTGGCTCCAGCTATTTCACTGTTGATCTTTTTAGCATCACTTATCCTTCCATTTCCATCACTCTATGTCACAGCCAATGCTGTAGTGAGCTGAAGGACACAGATCTGTCTCCAAGTTCCTGCTCCCTGGGCCCCACAGGCTGTGGCAGATGATCAGAGGCGAGCCCCCTCTCCCTGCCAGCCAGTCAGCACCTGGATTCACATGGGTTCTACAGCTTTCCAAGTGTCACAAGCAAGAACTGGATGGCTCTGCATTCAGTTCCTTTTGTGCAATTCTGCAACTATTTAATAACTATTGACCACCCTTGGACAGTCTGAGGCACTGAGTTCAGCAAAGGAGACCACAATTTCCTTACTGGTGTCAATACACAAGGTGAAATATCGACCAAGTCCAAGTCTGTATGGTGCATGATGGAGCTGCAGACAGGACAGTGGTGTTAGTCCAGCATCTTACCAAAACCAGCATTCCCTACTAAACCAGACTAACAAAGAGCTGGCCACTGTGATTTCTGGTCTCTGCCTTGTTCTGAGCCCCCCATGGTACCTGTGTTCCAGGCAGCACGGTTCTACGTGACCAGAACCCCTGGCCCTAACTGAGCACCCAGAGGAGGGGACACAAGATGCACAGCTCCCCTTGGCAGGATGAACTGAAGAGGTCTACAAATTAAAGCAAATAGCAGCCACCTGACTTTTTGTACAATCACACCTCAAAGGAGCCTCACATGGCTATGGTGAGCTTCAGAGGGTGGCTCAACACAACACTTGATTCACTCTTGCCCTGCCATCACAAACCTCCGGTCTACCACCTCTGTGCTGCCTCATCACAGTGGCCCCTGGTCCTCATTCCATTCTCAGCTTGGGGAAGGGAAGGGTGTAGACCAGTCCTCCTCTATGCAGGACCAGTGAGTCTGCTTGGATGCCTTAAAGGAACAAACCCCACTTCTTTCCTGAAGCCCCACCTTTCCTGAGGTACGGACTCCTGCCACCTTATCCCTGTGTTTGCAGCCCACTTTGGGAAGTGCTGTGGATGACAGGGGGATGAAGGCACTGCTGCACTTTGCAGCAGCAGCTCTGCATCACTTGGGGGTAGTGCTTAAAAAATGCCTGAAACTCAACTAATATCATCAACCTCATTTTACCTTCCCGTGCTCAAAATACCAACATGGGCGTGTGGGTAATTCGTCATGCAATCTAACTTATGAGAAGATCCCTAATTAAAGGAGCAGACCCAAGTCTCTGTGGAGAGTCACTTACATAAGGGACTTGACTTGCCACAAACTTCCACCAACCAAGGAAATCCAAAACTCCACGGAGGTGAGGCAGAGTAAGGGCACATGTAACTTTTATTCAGCAGATGAGAGACGAGCGTTACCAGAGAAGTCCTCAGCAATTTCCTCTGCTGTCATTCATTTGCCAGGGCTGCCTTGTTGCAGTGTGTGCAGGGGAGGGCCTGAGCTCCCCAAGCGTGCAGTGTGCCTGTGAGCAGCAGCCCCTGTCTGCCAGCTCCGGTGCATCCGCTGGGCCGGTGGGACGTTCCCCCCGGGGCTGCTCCCTGCAGAAGCACTGACGCCAGCTCTGAGGGTTATATAAATTAATCAAGGGTTTATGTAACTTGCAGTTCAGCGAGCTGCAGTGTTTGTCAAGTTAATTTGTTGTCCGGTTTTGACCCCGTGGTTCCACCTCAGCCTCTGTGTGCTTACAAAGGAGGGCAGGCTGCCCACCCAAAACCAGAGCTGCTGCTGAGCGGGAGTGACCAGCTCACAGGACATAGCTACAGCACCTTCATCATCATCTCTGCTACCAAACTACTTGATGGTGTTTTAAGTGGATTCCAAAACCTATAAATCACACAGGGAAGTCTCCATCCAGAGTGCTTTAAGTGTTAATTCATCACATCCATGTTCACCCTGTAGCAAGACACAGAGCAGCATGGGGTTCAGTGTGCCATACACCACCAGCTTAGCCTCTTTCCTAAGGTAAGCCAGCAGTACCTTTTCTTGTCCTGCTTCACCCCCACATTAATGTTCTTCACAATACAATAAAAATCACTCCTGCCAATTATAATAAGGAGCATTCCTAGATTTGCTTTTGTGCTAGAGTTGGCAACCACCTACTTTGCCTAGCCTTAATATCGGCCCTGCGTGCACCTAATGAAACAGGAACACCTATCCCAGCTATCCCTTCCCAGCATCACAGGGATGTGCTCTCCCACTGCAGCTCATGGGAGTTACCCGGGAACTCCCATTATTAACCATATTACAATCATCATGTGCAAGTTCCTGTGTGTCAGTACAAACCTTTTGCTTAACTTCAGGCCGAATTCATTTCCCGTGTGAAAAGCTGGAGTTAAGAAAATGCCATGCAAGGAAGGGTGACACGTTTCTGGCTCTGCTGCCAGAAAGACTTTTTACATAACCTGTCTCTATCCCACCAGTTACCTATTCTCAAAAGCCCGTAGATACAAAGCATTTAAGTTCAGTAAAATGATTCAGATTGCAGGCAGAACACATTTGTTTGGAATACTGCAAATCAAGAGCTGCTACTAACAACAACAGAACATGAAACGAAGATAAACTGTGTTAGACCTCAAAGACTAAAGCTGGCTGATTTGGCTGGGTCGACTTTCACAATGAGAAATGGATCTGATGCAAAATGAGCTCAGCTATTAGTCCAGAGACTGAAGATGACTCTTCCACCGGCAGTTACTGGAAACTGCCACAGAACTTCAGAAAATCCACTCTGCAGGCCGCAGAGGTTGTGAAGCTCTACCTACCTCATCTGCAAAGTGTACCAAAAGAAGACAGATTAGAGAAAGATCCAGATAACAGACCACAAACAGTAATGGGTTCATTTTTGTAAGTGCATCTAGTTTCCACAAGACAATAAATTTTGCAGAGCATTTTGTAACACTGAAATCTTAGTACGCAGCGGAAGATTACATTGATGCACTCAGATTCTTCCTGTGCTGCAGCAAAGGCTGCTTTATAAAACCATGGGATTTGCAGCTGTGCAGACTAACGAGAACTTCACGCAGCTCTCCTGTAAAGGCTCAAAGAGCTGGGCTGCACCCAAAGCCCTCTGTGTGTGCTGGGTGAGCAGATAAGCTATTCTACTTATGTGAAGAGAGTAAAGTTTTGTTACGTCAATTCACCAGGACACCAGTTTAACTTGAATACCCCTCAGCAATTACTCTGGGAAATGCAGACTTGAAATCATGGTTTCACTAAGGGCAAGCCTCCACCTTCGCTTTTGATTCAGCAGCACGGAGCCAGCTCTTCTCCCAGAGGTTAAGCTTTGTGCTTGGTGTTTTTTTCCATTGAAGTTCTACTTTCTTGGCTTTCATGACTAAAATACTACTGGAAGATCAGAGTGTTGAATATGTGCTGTTCCTGACTGACACGGCAGTTGTCCCCGTGGGCCTTGGCTGTGCTAGAGCCAGCACACTCACCATCTACCACCAGGAGATGAACCAACATAGAGCTAAGTCAGGCAGCACCTTTGTACACTGACAAACCCTCTGTTTTGCCTTTTGCTATCATGCCACTGGCTTGCAATAGCACAGAATAGCTACTTTACAACTGCTCCATAGGATATTTTCAACAAAGTCTCATCTGTGCTTTGCATGCATGACTAAGAGCTCCTGGGTGTGTCCAAGACCTCAGAGCTCATAGCATTAGCTGTAGGCATCACAAGTCATTTGCTTCCTAAAACATTCTGTACTTAAAAGCAGCCTACACCAGAGCCCCGTCCCAGCCCATCACCGCTGCTCTGCAGCACGTACACGCACGTGCACCGAGTCACTGCTGGCTGCCCAGAACATTTTCTCAAGGTGAAGACAACTTATTCCTAAGTGGGAAAGGATGGGAAACAGTTACTCTAGCCTGCGGAAGCAACATCTATACAGGCAGGAGCGCAACAGAAGCTGGCAGGAGAGGCAGCTGCGGCTGTGGAAGCATTACGCCGCTTGCTGTAAGCATCCTGTGCCAACAGCTCCTTCCCAGCCACACAGCTATTGTACAGACACACAGCTCCCAGCTACAGACACCCAACGCAAGCTAAAGAATTTTCCTTTTTGGTGAAAAAAGCATCTGTGGAGATGGATTGCAGATATCCCTGTTTGTTTTGACCAGAGGAGCTAAGGGATCCGCTTCCAACACTGATACACACCCAGCGGGAAGTGACTCTGCTCAGCTCGTTAGTGCTGCGGTCCAGCACGAGCAAAGGATCTCTCCACATCAGCCTGGTGTAGAATTTCTTTTTCCTTCCAGCATGGCAGTATGAGGTTACCTGAGGCTCCCCAAGAGCTAGGAAGATGAAAGCTCAGCTTCCTTTACACTGGAGAAGAGCAGGAAATTTAAAGGACTCTCCACAAGGAATGTTAATCCTGTCACTGCGGTTTAAGGTGACACAGGATTTTAAATGCTTAATTACCACTTTGCCTTTCTGCAAAGAAGCCTCACTCTATGGCACACACACAGGGGAAAAAAACACAAAAGAGAGCACTGACTACAGAAACAGGGTGAAGGAGCCCAAAACCATCCATTCTCCTCTCGAAAGAAGTTCACATGGACACAAGAGGTGCCACAGTAGAGATCTAGTGCAAGTTTTAAGCACAGTGGCCAGTTATAACTAGTCAGGATTCAGCCTCACATCACACTTAATCAAACCTCACCATGCACTGCTGCCCAGAGGATACAGCTGCTTTTTAGCACATCTCTGGTCAGGTTTGAGCCAGAGATCTCTACTGCATCAAATTTGTTTTCACTGGCACACTCATCTTCCATCAGATCAGCCACTTAACTCACCCCGCAGCTGCACCAACTATACAAAGAGGGGGCAAGCAGAGCTGACCAGAACAGGCTGTTTTGGCAACAGCCCACAGCGAGATTAGATTAAGCAACACGTGGAGCACTCCCCTCAGTCTGGCCAGACAGTCCTCCCAGAAGTTGCCACAGAGGACGAAAAGAAATGTTAAGTGCGGTGGCTCTTTGCTGCTTCAGCAATACCAGAGACAGACCACATCTTTCAGTAGCTTAGTTTTCAGGACAGAAACAAATAAGGAATTGAGTGGGCCATGTAGAAAAGATTTATTCTTTTAGTTCTCTTTGCCCAAGCTCTTCTGAAAATGACAGTGTGTTTTATCTTTCAGTACCTAAATAAATGCTTCTAATTAGGATGCAGCACAAATGGCATCAAATTACAAGCCTAAATCTGTATGTGTATCAAACATTTGGATGTATCACTTCTCTAAGTGAAAGGAACAATCTGCAAAACTGACCTTCTTAAACAAATCACCAATTGTTCTGTTCAGACATGTGAAACACATTACAGTGGGGTAGGACAGGGGTAACACTCTCTGGAATAGCTGTGCATAAAGCCCTCTGTCCAAGGCAGAAACAGACTGTTTGCAAACAGGACACATACAAAGTCTAAAGAACAAGGTAGTAGATATTCAATGATCTCTGTAGGCATGTTTTGCCATAGTAAGATTTTAGCTTGTTTGGAAGAATACCATACAAGCTAGTTGGTGTATGCTCATTAAAATGGCATTCATGATCAGATCAGAGGCACAATGCTCACTTAGAGAAAACAAATCCTTATTTAAAACACAGAAACAAAGGACAGCAAGGTACAGAACAGTGGTCTGGAGGTTACTGTTATTTTGAACTCCAGTCTGAAATCTAACAGCTAGTTGTAAAAGTCTCTGAGAATGTTGCAGTTGCTTAAGCTTACTCACAGAACCTCTCACATTAACTTGGGCTACAAAGCTGTTTTGTTATACATTCCTCTATATTGCCCTGGGAAATCTCTCAATTGCCCAATGCCCATGCAAGCATTTAATAAGTTAACTTTTGCATGGTAGACACCAATATTTTTCTTAACTGCAGGTCAAAGATCATTTAGTCACTTCCCCTCCCATCTCCTTAACCTCCTGAAATTTCCTGGGTTTCAAAAAACACTTCCCTTCCCATCATGTTTTAGTCATAAGCTTGAAGGTTTCCATCTCCCTACCTGTATTGTAGTGTTCCCTCCTTCCAGAAGGGCAATGGCTAGCAGGATGCTCTCGTGGAAGACTCTGTCACTGGTGGCATTCATGATCAAATCTATGACCAGGTTGGATGCACCTTCTTTATCAAGATGACACTGGACATCTGCCAAACTCATCTCACCTCGGCTCATTGAACTTGATCCAGAGCTTCCTCCTGGAAAGGTGATCACGAGAAACAGGCTGAGACTCCAACCTCATCACTCTACCTCACCTTAACGTGTGCAAGCCTGCACGAGGTGGTGTCATGAGGGAGAACAGCCTAGGCTGGCAGTGGGAAATGGCTTCTCCAGCACTGTGCACTTCATGGATAAACAGACCAAACGAGAAGCAAGCAAGAGGTTGTGAAGAGGCAGGAAGAACAAGAATCCAAGCAATACACTCTAGAAAGTTGAAGAGTATGGCAGCACCACACAAGGACTAATGAAAGATACATCAGCTTCAACGAACAGAGGGGAAATAGGGTGTTTTGTGTATGTTGCTTTGTTTCTGATAGTGCTTGCTTTCCAGAAAACTACCCACTGGCTTTAATTTTGAAGATGCAAACCCCACTGAACACTGTTTTGACAAAGCATGTTTGGCATCACTGACTTGCTTGGCAATGGCCTCAAATTAAATGAGCTGCTCCTTGTAACCGACTTCAGACCAAGTTATCTCTCATCCTACCCCACAATCCCTCTAATACAATTAATTACTTGGTTTTCAGATGCAGTTAATAATCTGACA
This sequence comes from Urocolius indicus, assembly GCA_013401255.1. Taxonomy (NCBI): domain Eukaryota; kingdom Metazoa; phylum Chordata; class Aves; order Coliiformes; family Coliidae; genus Urocolius; species Urocolius indicus. The sequence continues at coordinate 151,178 of WBNH01003138.1, read as the reverse complement.
TCCTTATGAGCACATTTCCCAAATACCATTGCAATTATTAAATTGATCATGTTGCTTTCAACAACTGTACTCAGAAAAAGTCACAACATTCAAGCCAAGCAGTCTCTGGAAAGTAGAAAGAGCTCTGCCTGCTTCAATCTAAAGTTCTTTCCCAGATGCACTCAGGAGAAAAAACACACTGCTCTCCCATTTGCGTGAGGAAAAAGCAGCTGACACAATCAGAAACAAGGGAGAGATGCTTCACTCAGGCAGAAGTGGGATCCCTTTGGAGTTTCTGAAGCCAGGAGCGACATGCAAGCAGGTGGAGTTTTCCCCATCCACACACACAGCTTCTTGTGGGGAACTTCAGGGGACAGAACAGGAGGGGAGAAGTCCAAAAGGAAGGGAGGGGACGTCCTATTCCACCTGCAAGATACTGGTTTGTCAGGCAGAGACAGAAAACCAGCCCTGATGAGAGGAGCACGTCCTACCTCCCGGGCCGGCCTTGCTGGCACCGCCGGCAGCCAAGGGGCCATTGCCGAAGGTGGTGAGGCTCTCCCGCCGTCCTGCAGGCCGCACGTTGCCATAGTAACGGTTGACCAACACTTGCCTGAGTGCCTCCCCCTTGATTCAAAGAGGACAATGAAATCATGATGTGAGCTTCATGAATAAAACTACTAATATTCAGTGGCAAGGAAACTGCTGTCATCATTAGTTTACTTGCTTGTTACCATTAGCTTACTTGCAGTGAGGGAGGGGGAACCAAAACCCTGGAGGGTTGGGAAAATCCACTGAGCATCTCCAGATGTGCTCAGGCAAGCTGGGACACCAAAGGGTCTCGCGGGCTCAAGTAATAGGATGGGTTCCCAACACCAGAAACAGCCACAGTTCAGTTTTTCTGTAAAGCTTGCTAGACAGATTTTACTCTCAGAGAGGTCTTATTTAAATTAAGATCTATTTTCTCAGTCTCAAATGTAATAAAAGTGGCACCTGTACAGCACCAATGGAAAATTAAGAGGAAGATTTGAGAAAGAGTTACATGAGAAGTGGTTTTGTAAGCAAGCAACTCCATCTCCTCAAACCTCTCCTATTTTACCACTGTTCCAGGGACACGCTCTGCTCTCCCCTGCATCAGCAGCTGACGGGATCTAACACTGCCAGAGCAGAAACCCAAGTGATCCCTGCTGCATCCCAGCTCTTTGTTCACCCATCCCTGCTGGCAGCAGCCCAGGCCACCCCGTCACACTGCAGTCAGCACCCAAGCACATGAGCACAGGCACGGCGGGGCCGCTCCTCTGATGACCTCACGGAGCACACGCCGCTGCAGACACCCCAGGCCACACACGACCAAAACAGCTCCCAGGTTGAATGTTAACCTGCAGAACACTGCACTGCTCCCACTTAAATCTTCACAGGAATTCCCAGTAAATCAAGAGCCGTGAAAAAGCTGGTGGTACTGCCAGCAACAGGCAGACACACAAACACTGCGCCTGGATTAACTGATTTTTTTTATAAGGTCTTTGTGCAAAAAAGAAAACTGGTGATTATTTTACCTGGGAGCTACAGCTCTGCTAATGACAGGGTGCAGCGGTTACAGCAGTGTCACACTGAGACAGTGTTTGAGAAAAGGGAGGAAGGGGGATTCCTGGGGATTCCAGAAAAACCTCCAAAACCAAACCAAATAAAAAAGAAATCCAGTCAAGAATAATTTAATATTAATAATCTGTCAGGATGAACTAAAGCATGTTGATCTCCATTCACAAAACAAATTCTTGGCACTGATTTTCCAGTGTTATTTCAAATTCAATTAGTTGTTTGACTACAGATTCAAAATGCCATCAACAATAAGGTTTCATACATTAGCTGTCACGCAAGTGAAGCCTTACTTCAACTGCTGCAAGAAGCCTTTAAATCACAAAAAAAGTAAACAGAACAATGTAAATGTACGTTAGTTGGCTCATATAAAAATCCAGCACTGCCACACGGCTTTTGATTCAAAGCTGACACAAAAGGGAGCTTAGAGAAATCCTTATACCCCAAAGCATTGGAAAGGCAAAATCTGTCTGGAAATTAACAGTCCCACACTAGATTTCAGACATCTCTTCCAAACGAGAAGCCCAACACATGCCTGCAGCTGGCCAGGGATCGCTGCCCTCCACACAAGGCTGGTACTAATGTCTGGGCTCCCACTGTCTGCTTGAATTTAGCAGGTCACAAATTGTTCCCATAGACTCTGAGTGTGAAAGCTGCTGCACAGAAGCTGTGTTTTATGGAATCATGTGGGGAGAGGGGGATGCAGCAGGGAGACGAGATGCAAAATAAACACCAAGACAGCTTTCCAGCCAGCTTACCAAAAGGTAAAAAAGTAAGTTACTTTGGAAGCAAAAGTAGAAGAGGATGAGCACCTTTCCAAGGGGCATATGCTTGCTATCATCCCTTGGGCCAAACAATGACATGTCAGAGAGGCGACAGCCAAATCCAAAAGCTCAGCAAATTCTGATCTCAGAGGAGCTCCTTTGACTGACAACAATGTGAGAGCGTTTAGCACATAATGCAGTGCTTTAACTCCCTTTCTGCTCTCAGTCTGGCAGGTAAAGGAAGGCTACATGACAGAACAAGGCCAAAACAGATAAGAAAAACCCCAAACTAACTACATCTACTGATTGGAAAGGCAACTTGCTAGCCATATAAGCCCTATCCCAAAAATGAAGTTGCAGTGGAGTTCTCACGTGACCTTTTTCCTCTTCTGTTAAACTGTCAGCTGTCATATCAACCGGCATTTAAAACCACCATTTTTTTAACTACAGAAATAACAACACACTTCCACACACAAGAACTGCTGTTGATTAAACTCCACCTCCTCCTGAATTCAGAAGGGAAACTAAAACTCCTGGAACTGTCTCTGGTCTTTCCTTCTGGAACACTGTGGAGCAGAAAGCAACTTCTACTCCATGGTCAGAGCAGTTGGGGTGAGTGGAGAGACCTCACCACGAGCTGCTGCTCTGAGGACAGACCTGCAGCACCTCTGCTGTGCATCCAAAACAGGACAAGTAAATAGAAAATACAAGTGGGAACATGCCTGGAGCATTTGTTGTTTCTGGACTGAGAGCACACTGATCCCCTGTTTGGGAGGTCTGGCAATCCACATTCACTACCGCTTTGAATTCTAACTGGGAAGAAATTTAGTTTCCTACAAAATTATTCCAACCCACTGTGTCAGCTAACAACTATACGAGTGTGTGATCAAAGTAGAGGGGAAAAAAAATAAGTGGTATTTAAGAAATGTTATAATTAATTCAGCTGCAATGCTTGGCTCCAGAATAGTTCTTTAACCATCATGTTACTGTTGTACACCACTTTGATGTGTGTAGTGTGCAAACAAATATCAGATGTTTGGCTGCAATAATAAAAATCAAATATGCTACCTAGAAAAAAAACACCCCAACAGCATCCAGTTTCATCTGCGTTCACCATCCAGGTAAACTAACAGTAATAGCACATAAACATCATTGTACATGTGTCAGTGAAGCAGATGCAATGTACAGCTCAGTTTAAGTGATATTAAAACCCTGTTAAAATCTTAGAAACAGAATCTTTAATAACAGTTGAGTGAAGCAGTCACAAGCTGATGCCATCCTACTCCCAGCTACAACAGCGGAAGGAACCAGAAATGCATGAAGGCCATTTCAGCACGGGTTTTTGTGGAGGGGAGGTGTGGCCAAAGCAGGGAACCACCACGAGCACTGATCCATCTCCCTTCCTGGCCATCATCAGCACCAAGGGGAGTGAACAGACTACAGCAGGGGGCTGAGGAGCAGTCCAGCACTCGCTCCTTCCCCTGCATCCAAGAGAAGGTGCTCCAGCACCCCGTTCTGTAAGCACAGCTCATCCTTTGGGGTTTTCCAAGAGAGCAATGACAAGCAGTTAACCACTGAAGTTCCTTACGTGACTTAACGCTTTACTGTTCAAAAGGAAAAGAGGTAGAGGATTAGTTCTGAACATGCTTTGACTGCTGTACATACCCTTCTATGATCCTCCAGTTGCCTCTGTGGTAGACTTTGATCAAGTTCCTGCTGTGCACGCAGAAATTTCATTTTAAAGCAGAACAACACTAAAGAGACACTAACAGCTTTGCACTCATGGGAAATATGAAGGGAAGTCACAGCTGAATGCAAGGGGGTACATGAGGAAGATCAGCTGACAAGCTATCTAAACAGGACATCTGCCCTCAACTAGCTCTGGCAGCACTTAGTCTGCTCCACCACCCTCCAGCAGACCACCATGGCATGCATGGATGCCAACATGTTCTTGGGCATTTAAAGGAAACACAAGGTCTCCCTAATTTTACAGGTACTGGTAACACACAGAGTTTTTAAGAACTCACCCCATGCATGTCCATGCATACAGATACACAGATATACACACACACAGACACTCTGTCCACTATACACACACTTCTGGAGGAGGTGTAGGTAATTCAGTACGTCTGACCGTGGCCAACGAAGCTCGTTTGAGACAGTGGAGGGCCTGACCAAACCTGCGCAATGCCCGTCCCAGCAGCAGGGACTTGCAGGGGGGGAGATTCACCAATTTACTCTAGAGTCCCTTGGCACATTCACATTTCCAAATCAGATATCTCTCACTTCAGACATTAAACATCTAAAGGAAGCCAGTTTTCAGGAACAGAACTTCCCCTTTGTAAACCTGAAGTACAATGAGGTTTTGCTGCTTTGAAGCATTGGGCCCATCTTTAACCAAACATCTCAAAGTCATTCTATGACCACTCAGACTTCCAGTTTACATTTAAACACCATTCCACAGAAATTACAAATACGAGGTCTAAACCACCACAAAACACATTTCCTTTTCCTCACATCTTCAAAACATAATTTGTAATCTTTGTGTTGCTATGGCTCAGACTATCAACATCATCCTACATTTAGGCCTACATGTGGTTTCAGTTCTGTTTGCACTGACACAGCACCCAGCTGGACAATCTACCAATGCCATCTCTGGCTGCCCCATTGATTTCAGAGGAATTTGAGATTTCTGGTATTCTTAGGTTGTCATTTTGGCAAATAATGCATTTTATGTGAATTTATGCTGGGCTATCTCAAAGGGGAAATGTACCTACATGTCCCGTTCTCTATAGAGCTAGTAACCTTGAAGGTGTGAAGTGGCCTTGAACTGTCTCATTGGGGCATTTTAAATGGGACACCAAGCTACTGAAGGACTATGAAGCATCCATTAGCTTCTTCTGACACCTCCATTTTCTTACCTAAGTTTTTAAACATGCGAGACAAAGGGAAAAGCAAATTCTGCATTAGGAGCCAGAGACATGAAGTCTCATTTTGCTAATGCAGGGGGATTTGAGGAGGCTTTTCAAACTTAGCTTTTAACTTCATTAAAAGCTAAAAAGGCAATGGCTGAAAGACCTGCACACTTTGGGCTAGTTAAAACTTGTGTCCTTTGGGTCCCTTGCTTTGGCCAGAAACACAGATTTGGGACTGGTTTGCATGCTTTTACTCACTTTAGGACTATTGTTCTCGTGCTTTATTGGATTAAACCACTTCAAAGCAGCAACTTATTTTTCACTGTCTAGCACCACACAGGAACACACATTTCACAAGGTTTTTACCAACAAGACACTCCACCAGGACTACTTCAAAACACCAATATTTGCCTGCTGTACAAATATGGGTGGGTAACACACCTCTACAGAGCTTTCCGTTTCGGGAGGCTGCGGCAGCTAGTTGAAAGTAAAATGCAGAAAAATTAGTCACTCTTCAAGAATTTCATCCCAGCAGAAATCTAGTGGTCAACACTTAGGGGAAGGGAGCTAGCAAAGCACTTGACTACAGCTGAATCATCACAAGTGAATTACAGTCATAATTACTGTTTACAGTCTCCCACTCATCCACCTTGCTCCTAAAAGAGCTACATTTCGAACATTTATCAGGTATCCTTTGAACATCCCAAACTGCTTTGCATGAACACAGAGGCACAAGCAAAAAACTGCAGGTGCACACAAGCCTGCACACTCAGGATCTGTGACTTGCAGGGCACGAAGGCAGTACACACATCCTCAGCAGAGAGGAGGAGGAAGCCAGGGCTGCACATCACAGAAAGGCTGCAACCTTACAACGTTAGTTTAAAAAACCCCAGTTCTCAGTGGATTCTCAACTATAGACATACTTTTCCTGAGGTAAAAGATATGGCACCAAACACAAGCAATGAAACAAGAGGCTTAACGATGACAGCTTTTCAAGTTTAAAATGCTGATCACTCCATTGAAATAGATGAGGACGAGCAACTTTTATCTAGGAGAGCTTAGACATATAACAGAGACGTAAACATTCAAATGAAACTGCCTACTTAATCGTGGGTAAATTGATTTAACTTCTCAGGAACAGACACTAAGAAATACGACGATGATGATACAGTAATACCAAATTAAGTCAGGCACTCATTGTCCGTGTCTGCCTAGAGGGCACATGAACCAGACACACACATCAAGCATCGGCTGGGAGAGCAACCACGGTGTTTCAACCCAGTCTCTGCTGCAGTCTAGGAAATACATAGCAAAGGCAGAGGAGGAATACGAGATCCAGAAGTCAAAGTATGGAGAGGCTCTGCTTCCCTGGACAGAGGAATGAGTGCTGTCCCCGTGGTGCTCTGTGGACAGGGGCTCCTTGGCCAAGAAGAATAATTTTCCATTCTTCTAATGGACTTTCCTCCTGGCTAATTCACACAGCCTTTGCTACACCATTTCCTTGCATTGTCACCACTCTTGGAAACTTCACAAGTATGCAAACTTTTTCTCTCTCGGTCAAATTGAAGCAGAGAGTATTTAAGCCAGAGGATCAAAAGTTAACAGGAAGAGTCTCCTTGATGTGGAGGAACATGCAGTTCTTGCACAGCCTGCTCTGTACACCCTTGCTGCTCCCAGGCTGGACACTGGATCGAGTCATTAGGGAGTCTGGGCACATTGTTCTGAAGGCAGACACCATCTGCACAACTTCAGAGCAAAGCAAAAAACTGCACCTTAAGTAGCCAACAGCAATGAAATCCTGCATATTCCCGTGTAAATGAAAATTAGGAATATCCCCCTTCTTCCAGGGAAGAGGAGACTGACCCTGGCAGGTCAAGTGGGCATGACTGCCACAAGACAACATACTGCCCTTTGGATTCCCAACAAAAGCTTCCTTTTTCCAGGGCTTATATCCCAACCCCAAATTAATCAAACATACATGTACATTTTTGGGGCTGAAAAGCTGCACAGATGAATAATCAGCATGAAATTAGCTTGATCTTTCCAACTTAATTGCAGAAGGAAAACGTACATATCCTAGCTAGCAAATTCCTGTGCCTTCCCGCTTGAGAGCAGACAACATGTATAAATAGATCAGCATGTTAGAACCAGCCCCACAAACTCATCTGCAAAAGCTACTGCCCTTGGCAATGCTGGGATGGATCATTCCCAATAGGCATGGCCTTCGGCAATCTTTCAGCAAGAAAATACACTCCAAATACTGAAACTGTTATTGTTTGAGTCCAAAGGGGTTAAAGCTGTAGTTACTGTGCTAAACTTTGCATTATCCCATCTGCTGCAACAGCAAGTGATCAGCTTATGCTTTACAAGGAGGACTGAAGAGGGTGGGAGAGTAGACAGAAGTAGTAATATTGCTTTATTCCTTATGTCTCCAGCTCTCCACCTCAGAAAAAGAGTGGTGGCCTGGGGGGCAGGTGTAAGTTTGGGGATCACCAAGACGCTTCCCTAAGAGCAGTGAGGTGCCATGAACACAGTGGCCAGCTTTCAAACTAGTGGGTGGCAGGGTCAGAGAAGAACACACCCTTATTTTTCGCTAGCAGCAGCACAGCATCCTTTCAACTGGCTGTGCAAAAAATCCTCTTCTTTTGAAGCTTCTGCTCCCACAAGGCTGGCAAAGAACCCACTCAACATTAGCAACAACAGGAGAATCACAATTTATTTGACCTGTTGGTGACCATAATGCTTCTAAGCATCCATTTCCCCAACACAGACTACGTGTGTTTCCCAGAATGATCTTCATCTGACTCAACAGTGGACATAACCACCTCAAAAACCACCAAAGCAAGTGACAGCTCAAGCGTGAACCCATTACATCTTAATTTGTGAGAGATGGAAGAGGTTTCTGTCCTTTTCTGTGATGGTTTTGAGAAAGGTATGAAAGTTTTATTTTCATTTGCTATCAAAATAACAGTGAAGATGAAAGTTATCTAGTTCTGTCTTTCACTGACAGAATTTCACAACTAGCACTGTGGGTAAAAAAGCAGGAAAGTTTTGAGAAAGTGCAGAAAGGTTTCCCTTCAGGCTTAAAGCCTCAGGATCGCTTTTCTCTATATTTTTGTGTTAACTCAACTATGGAGCAAACATCCAGAACACTGAGCACTGGAAAGGCTTGAGATGCAATTTAAAAAGAAGGTGGAGATCCCAGTTCACATAGATTGGGTCTCCTCAGGACAGTGGCTTCAAAAAAACATCTCATACTGGAATGTTAAAAATGTGAGAAATAATCGTACCAAAAGCCCTGCATGTTTCTGTGAGCACTCACATAGGAACACTCACAAACCTGCCCATTCCCAGTCTCACCAAACTTTGGAATCTTTACAAAATAATGGACAAACCACTACAAGCACGAACCTCTTCTGCTTCAGGCCATCTCCAACTGCAAAGGATTGAGAGGTGACAAACCTCAAACTGTGTAACTTCCACGGGCTGATGCCATTTTCCAAGCTACCACACATCTCCTTTAGGTCTTTTTCCAAACAGTCCTCTAAATCAGATTGGAAGGTGACTAGCTGGTCCAAAGCAATAGGAAACTGGCAGTTGTCCTGGGAGGTCCTCAAGAGCAACACTGAGTGTTTTGAAGAAGCTTAGACAAACTGCTGAGCCAAATCAATTCAGAGAAGCCATGGTGAGAAATGAGATGCCCTGTGCTGTGCAGGAAGTGGGGCTAAATTACCGAGCTGTCCCTTCTGGTCCTGAAATCTGTGAATTCAGGAACCCACCCAACTTCATGCATATGGCATCTAATTATCAGGGTGGCAGGGGGAGAGATTTGGCATAGAGAAGGAAATAAAAAGGGGAAAAACACAACCACAGAGTCAGCCAGCCAAGTAGCATACTAAGCTTTTCATAGATAGGTTGTATGTCCAGATGCAAACAACTAGAGTGAAGATCTCAGACATACACCTTTCTGACACCACTGCCTCTGCCTGGGCTCCTGCATTGTCACCTGCCATGCTAGCTGCAGTTCCGGTGATGCTGGCTGTTTAGAGTCCTGAAAGTTCCTTCCCATTTTTTATTCTCTTTTCGGAACTTGTCCTCTTTTACTTTTGAAATACCTTCAGTGTAATTCTTACTTGAAAGACACATAGCAAAAGCATCACCTCGTCTGCTTCATGACAACAGATCAGAGCCCAAAGTATGTTGCTGTCCTTCATAACTCTTCAGTAATAGCAGACAGCTCCACGTAGGTTACCTGCTTGCCAAGTCTCCTTTATAAGGCCAACACTGTTACCTTGTGGAACCGAGAAAGAAATTGGATAGGAAATTTCTATCCTCTGCAGATGATATGTAGGTGTTTGTCAAACATGCATTTCATGTGCTATGGGTAAGTTTTCAGGGCAGAGGGGAATAACTGGGAGCCAACAACACTGAAGTGCTTTGACAAACTTCCTACATTTACTGTTGTAACAGACCTGCATGGAAGTTGCCAAGTGTTTGGTGACAAAGGATCTCACACCTGCGGAAATTAAGGGGCAGCAGGAGACGTGAACCAGCACCTTGTCCTGGCACAGGTCCTCCGACTCATGCAGCTCTCCTAGAAGACATGTAGGATTTATGGGGGGCAGAGACAGCCCCCCATCTCCCACTGGCACTGATGGAGTAGCAAACACACGCTTAGAACCCTTTGCCTTGCTGCTGCAGCACACACTCAGATCGAGGACATGCATAAAGGTTTTTTCCTCCCACCTTATATCAGTGAACATGCAGAGACTTTGTGATCTGCCAGACGATGAGGTGGGAAATTTGGCATAAGAGCTGTCAGTGCCTGCACTGAAAGGTCACCGAGATCTGCCTACAGGAATGCCTTCTCTCGTTTTCCAGAGTTTTCAGGTGAAAAAGCCTATTTTCCTGGGGCTAGGGCTTTCCTGGAGTTAGAGATCTCAGTCTCAGATACATCACTTATTTTCAATGAGAGTTTCAATTGATACCAAATTCCAGAGATTTCTCATGTATAGATTTCAGAGGTTTCTCATGTACAGACCCCTCCTCATTTACAGATCCTTCCAAATCCTTAGCCTTACAGTAGAAGTGTGTTTCAGTAACACAGTCACTTGCTTCTCTCAAAATCCTCGATCTTGCAAGTCTTCTACGATAAGAAGTAAGAACTGTGTTCACGTTTTACATTAGCAGCTTCAATTAACTAGTAAGATGGTGAAACTGGTTTCTTTCTTTGGTTACAAATAGCTATAAGAAATGTTCCAGTCTGCTCTTCCAAAGAGCTCACCAATTCCAGTTCATGCAATAAAAATGGTCCAAAGATTGCAGAATTTCTGAAGGGAAAAAAATATAAGGCAGCCCACAAAAATTTATGAGAGCCTGCATTTCCTTTGCTTGAGACATAACAAGTGAAGCACTGTCTAAGTGCAAAATACACAAGAGAAATGACTATGGAGTAAGCTTTCTCTTCAAGGCAAAAACTATCAAAATGCATCTCCTCCAGAGCTTAAGAGGTTAATACATTTTCCAACGTGCCTAAAATAGCACCTATTTTGCACCTTACTCAGCCATCAAGTTTTACTTGATCACTGATAAAGAGCACCAAGAAGGTTAATTCAGGCAACTCCTTTGAACCAGGATTTTCAGTTCCCTTTTCACCTACTTGAAACCTCAAGCCCTGAGTGAAGAGGTGAAAGAAGCAAACAAAAAAAAAAAACCCAACTCAAAGCTATAGTGAGTGAGTCTGCAGGTGTATTTTGCCGGATACCCTTTTATCAGCTGCATAAGGAAGGGGCATTACCAAATAAAACCAAAGAAAAAACAGCGTTTTACTACATTTGTGGTTTTTTTTAAACTTCAAATCATAAAAAAGGACTAAGTAGTGTCACGGGAAACTCTGGGTACTTGGAGAGTTTAACTGGATTTGGTTGCTTTGGTGTTTGCTGGCCACTGGCCCACACCTGGGGTGGTAGGAAGCAGCAGAGAACCCCCTCTTCGTCAGAGACGAAATGCAGCTGCAGCAGTATGGGAGCAGTGGTGAGGGGCAGCAGCAGCCCTCGGGCTGGGCTGGGCAGGGCAGGGCAGGCAGCAGAGCAGTTCTGGCCCTGCAGGCCCAGCACGGCCTGGCCTGGCCCCAGGCGACTGTAAACATCTCTGCTGGTTTATTGGCAATTGCCGCTGAAGGTCACACACCAGCGGCGGGGCCCAAATTCCAGGAAAAAAAAAAAAAAGCTCTTCTTATGTAACTGCTGCCTGAATGTTGGCAGGTGCCCAGGCGAGCTGCTCACTGCAATGTGGCTGCGAGGGGGGGAAAGGGAGAAAAGAGAGAAAGAAGTAGGACATGAGGCAGGCACATTCAGCATCCCCAGCATGCCACCTGCAGGTCAGCGCTAACAGTCGTCTCCTCTTCAGCCCATAAAACATTAAAGCGTTTCTCTAGGACGGACGCATTTTAGTGCCCAAGTCTCGTACTGCAGGTGGAAACTGGGCCACAGTGTCCCCAAACACCTCTGCAGACCGAGGAGAGAGGATGGGACATGATGTGGCAAACAGAAATGGCTCAGTGGGGAGGGAGCTGTGCTGCCGCAGCTGTCCTGGACCACAGGGAACCGCAGGTGTTCACCAGCTATCAGGAGCTCTGAACACCATGAAACCTGCATTTCTGTTATGCTTGGACTCATAGTGACCCAAGGTTTGAATTAAAAGTAAATTAAGCTGTTGTGTCTAATTACAACCAGGTTTCAGTTATCACTGTTGTGTGAAGACTCACACTTGGAGGCACTCTAGAAAAATTTACCTTGAACCTCTTCTCTGAGAGACCAGCACAGTCCCCAGCTCCCTCCATAACAGCATTACAGCAACTCCAGGCCAGCAGGAGAGACTCAGCCTGAGGGCTTCTGTAGGCAACAGGCCAGTGCCCTGCCTTGGGGCTTTCTACCTCATTACTTGAGACACCTGCACCCTTCAGCTCCTAACACCCACCCCATGCTTTGAGAGAGCCCTTGGAGCCAGAGAAACAGAGGCCCTGCTGCAAGCCAAGAGACAAGCTCTGAGCACACAGCTCCCAGAGAGCAGGATAAAACCAACACAACCATGGTGCAAATAAGGTGCAAGATGGTTTTGAGAAATGGTTTATACTTTACAACAGTTTTGGTTTTCTATCAAAACAAGTTGTGCTTTTCATCCATCTTTCAAGACGCCTTTTCTGCTCTTTGATAACAGTCTTATGCTGGCCCTGTCTATCCAAAACTATCCCAAAGGTCTGTGCACTTCTACAAGTTAACAGGAGCCTGAATGCAAATACTACAAGATGAGACTCGTTCTCTGTGTATCCTAATTTCTGTCACTAGAAGAAAAACCTTCCATGTGACTTCTGCCACAAGAGCAGCTATTGCAGGCTTCAAAAAAACATCTACAAGAATTTTAAGATGGCGATCACCATTCTCTGCCAGACCAGGTCACAGCCCTCAGACTATAGTAACAGATACTGCAAACCAACACCACACTACAGTACTTCTCCTTAGAAAACTCCAGTTCCTTTCTGTCCCTCACGTCCAACAAAAAGCCAATTCCAGAAAAATCCCTCGACAGAAAGCACGTGAGCTGAGTCAACAGCATTAAACCATGCTACCCCTCTCCTTCATTTCTACCGCACTTCTCCAGCACTGCAAACACTCCAGCAGCCCCCACAGCTCAGCCAGGCATTTGCAGGGGTGCTGCCAACCTTGCACTCAGGTCGCAGTACACGCCATCCTTCCTGTTCTGTGGGGGATTTCCTACCAGCGAGGTGAATTCCAGCATTATTCATCCACTTACAAGGCCACTCCTTTTCTTCACTTGCAAAAATGTTAAGGGGAACCACAATGTCAGTTTTCTATCATGACTTATAGTAACAAATTCATGGATCTTCTGGAATTTTTAGTCTATTATTTCAACCTACCACTCATTGAAATCACCTTGCAGTAAAGCAACTAAGATACAGAAATCAACTCATGTATACAATCACATAAATGCTATGAAATCGCACTGTAAGACAGCTACTTTAAAAGACTTTTACCCAGGGGGAATGAGGAGCATTTCATCTCATCAGAAAAACTGAATTGTGCATGGTGTGACAGAAAAGGAAGTTAATAATTTTACTTATAATGGAGGTTTCTGTATTCTTTGCCCTAAAGCTTTCCAAGCTGACGAAGGGGAGGAAAAACAAGGAAGCTTCTGGATTTCCTTTGAGACTTGTCAGTGGTTCAAACCTCATTTGAAACCCTTTCTGTAAGCAGCCAGTGATTGCTGCCCATGGTCATAAACACACCCGCTCCTTCGAGGAGCAATAAAGTCCCTCCCTTCGCAGCCTCCAGATCAAATCCTGAACAGTTCTGCATGCTCTGGGTGATTTATTGCAGGCAAAGATGTCAAATTACAGCCAGAAACCCAAGGGGAAAGAGTTTCTTATTATGACTTAATTTGCAATTAAACAATTCAAGTTTCTGTCTGAAGTTGCTCCAAGATAAAATTGTATACACACACACACACACACATATATATATATATATATATATATATGCTGTTGTGGGAAGCTGTAGCACCGCATAATCTGAGGGGTCTAGTGCCTGATGGAAATGTTCATGTGCTACAGGTGAACTTCTGAAAACCAGAGCCCATTGCTGGTGCGTTTTCCCCTCCACTCTTAGCTGCGAAATAAGCCTTGGCTTATAAAAAAAGAGAAGATAATTACATGAGAGGCTGGAAACTACAGCAGCTCTGTAACGATGCTGGAAGTTTGGTGTGAAGCTTGGAGGTGCATCTGAGCTGTCCACCTCTGGGACAAATAGTTCAGATTGCAAATCCTTTTCAATAGGCAAGGTCTACTAATATTATTTGGTTTTAAGAACAGAGTTTACCCAGTGAATTCTGCTAATCAGCATACAAGATAAGTACTACAGAAAGCAATTTATGGCATATTTCATTATCTACTCTATTGAATAAAGAGCAGTAACATTTTAAGCATTTTAAGTGGCTGAATTTTGTTCCAAATAAAAGGTTGGCTTGGGAGAGAATGCAGGAAACAAAGCACAGAGAAGAAAATATTTCATTTCTTCCTGGTATTTCAGTAAAATAAGGTGCCAGTCTATCACTTTCTCAGTATTACACATTTATGCAAAAAGAATCTCAAATTTAGCACCCACACGTGGGGTTTTTTTTGAGCTGGATGAGGAAGCTGCAGCAGCAGAGGCAGCTCGGCTTCCTCCCTCCACCCTGTGCACCGGTGCCCGAACCAGACACACTGCTTTTAAAAGTCCTTAGAAAGCTTAATTTCAGCTACACTGAAAGTTCTCACTCTGCCTGTACAACAGCTACACACAGCACAAGCAGAGGCCTGGCCATGGCACTGCCAGCGGAAGGCACGCTCGTGATGGAAGAAAGCTTTTCCCACAGCAGTCGCTTCACAAGTTACTTTCATTGGGTTCCACCACGTTGATTTCACAACACAGCTGAAAGTTTTACGTGTCTCTATACACCAAACCTTGCCTGAGAAGCAGCAGGAAGGACAATGGGATGCTTTGATGAGCTGCCTGCCTCCCACCTTTTCCAGTCAAGCCAGTAAGAGGGTTTCTGCAGAGGCCTAGGCCACTGCAGCCAATACAGTCAGGGTCCTCCCCAAGTGGCTTTTGCAGGTTCCTCCAACTTGTATAACACCATTAAATGCCAGCACTTAGTTTTGCTGAAAGAACCCGTTCAGCGATGAGGTGGTAAACACTGACATGTTAACAGTGCTTGAGGCAGTGGACGCTGCAAATGCACTCAGACCTGCTCCTGAAGTTCATGGGATCTACTATGGCATCGAACTGAGTGCAGACTGCCAGAAGTTAAAAGTGCATTTGGACTCATATTCCAAGCAATGACATATGGAATTAGTTATGATAACTATTCCCAGCACAGACACACGGCAGACTGAAAACTCAACTCATCACTGGCACAGGCATACAGATCAGAAAGCTCAATGCTGAGAAGACAACAAGACAGATGACAGGGCTACTCGTAAAACAAACACCATAGAAACAACACCGTAGAGAATAAGTAAAATGAAGACCTCAGCATTATCCAATTCAATGGTAATCTGCCGGAAAAGAAAGAAGGGGAAGAATTGAAAGCAGGCATTAGTGAGAGGTTACAGGTCAATGCCATGTTAGGATCTTAGAAATCATTTAACACTTGCACACTGCAATTCGACACTGTGAGTGTTTGAGGGTGGGGATTAGTGGCCCCTGTGGCAGGGCAGGGGAGGGACGTGGATCACCAGCAGTGCTGAGCCCCGTGGGCAGCTCTGGAGGCAGCTCCCAAGGCAGGACAGGCCTGGTGCCGTGCCTCTGCCAGCTGACCCGCAGCCAACAGCTCACCCTGGGGCACAGGAGTGTCAGCAGCATGAGCTGTGAGCAGCAGGAGGAGGGCAGGGGCTGGATTTCCAGCGTGTGGAGAGAAAGGGAGGTTCAAAACGTGAGTCCTGCAGAGCTGAGGCTAGTCATCTGGTAGGCACCCAGGAAGACGTGTATGAATGACATGTTTCAGCAAAGTAAAAAACTTGGGTCTAGCCTACACTGTCAATGTAGTAAAGTTTTCTGCCTATTAAATATACCACAGTATGCTCCCCATCAGTGAAGGAATCTGAGCGTGTGCCAAGACGAGGAGTCTTTAGCAATATGTAAAACTTTGAGCCTTCCCACAAGCTTCTGTACATCTGTGCTCTCACCACGGGTTTTGCATGCTGCAGAGGAATCCCAGCTGTTTAATGAAGGCCTTGGCTAATGGGAGCGGACAGCACTGCGTTCTCATTGCGTTTCCCACCTCCAAAAGGGACAAGCACATGGGATGGGAGGGCGTGCCGTTTGCATTATCAGTGCTGGAAGATGGAACGTGAGAGGAGGAGTGCAGTCTTTTTATAAGCCAGATCCTTCCAGTGAGCACCACATGGTATTACAGCAAAATCACACGCTGTGCCAAAACCTGCACAGCGCTCTGCTGCTGAACCCCGCTTGGAAGTGACTGCCATCAGTTTTCTCAACTTCTGACCCACAAACAGGACTGCCTGCATGATCCATGTGCTGCTAGCCACAAGAGCAAGTCCTGACACCTTCATGTATGTGGGGACTCCTGGATTTAGAAAGGATGCATAAAGGCTCCTCTCCCTCCTTTTTCACATGCCAAGATAATTTTAAAAACAAAAGGTATTGCCTTTTAAGTGGTGACTGAACACAGTTGTATGAGTCACAAGGGAGAATAAATACGACTGCATTTCTCTCAGACAGTAAAAGCTGTTCTACTACTACTAGCAGTCTATCTGTATGCAATCAGCTGCTTTTTCATACTCAAATCCACTTCACAGGAAAGCATATTCTTATCTTGCATTATGTAACTGACCTACTGTTTCAGGAATGGATGTGTTTTCTACACTTTGAAGATTTTTAGAATCTTGTGGGGTTCTCTGTGGTCTGAATGGTGTTAAGTTCTATCCACTGTGCCTTCCAGGAACACTGCTTCACCAGAGCTGGCTAAAGAAAGTCTAAGGAACTCCTGTAAATGAGTTCCCATTTAGAAAAAAAAAAATCTCAGACTGGAATATTGCATTCAACAGAAAAAACCCTCAAAGCTCCCACTGTTGGTGTACATTGTACACCCTTTCTGGTACTTAAGGTGACCTTGGACAGTCTCGCTTGGCCGTTTTTAACAGCATGTACACTGATGTGCTAAAATGTAAAACTAAATCTGTGATTATACTTAATCTTTTACATCCTCAGCACTGGGCAACTGAAAGTATCAGCACTCTAGGCTCATTAAAGAGGATCACCTGGCCCAACTCCCTCCTTGCAGGATCAGACTAACTTCTGCAGGCTACAACCAGTCCCCTTCCAGATCAGACTTGTACTGTATCACAGGTGTCCTAGTAAAGGACTTTGAGGAGAGAACACGGCTTCACCTTGTGCTGTTACGACCTGGCACATGATACTGCCACTTCAGCAGGAGGACAATGTGCCGAAAGTCATGTTGAAACCTGCAGCACTGGCTCTTTCCTCCCTACCCCACATAAGTGTGCTCGGGCCAAAGTCAACGAGTTTATTCCAAGCTACTGCTACTGTAAAGTGAATAAAAAGAAAGTGCTGGGTAGAGTGCAGGCCTGGAGCAAAGCAGCAGCAGGAGCTGGGAGTGAGATGTGCTGCTAGCAGCCAAGAGGGAGGGCAGCACGTGGGAAGTGCGTTCCCTGCCAGGGCAGGAGCTGGGCCCTGGCCATCCCTCCCCTGCAGGCATGTTCCGGGGAGCCTCCACTGCTGGGTGCGCTGGGCCCATGCGCCTGCACGTGCAGCCCCACGCACAGCCCTCCCTCTGCTCTCCCTGCCCAGGCCCCTGCATGCCAGCACTTGCCTCTGGCTGAGATGGCAGCAGAGCCTCGTGCTCTGCTCCAGAGGCACCCTGGTTGCCAGCCCAGCTTGCCAAAGCAGAGGGCACATGCCACCTCCCTGGGGGCCGCTCAGCATCGCAATGCTACCGCTTTCTCTGCCTTACAGCATCTCCCTCCCCTGCAGCTATAGCTACAGATATAAACAGTTGTTATGATGATGAAACTGTCTGACCTTTACAGCCTTTGCCTTTTTGTGCTCTGAACCCAGCACGAGTCAACAACTTTAAACCCAGCTGCAAGTGAGAGCTGCACAGGAGACACCATCTGCTCCCGGGCACAGAGTCCTAGTTGCAGTGAGCATCCTTCCACACCACTGCTTCCTCAGCCCCAACTGCCAGTACTCAGTTGCTGATGAGCACAGTATGTTCACTGAGGGAATGTGTTGTGCTCTACACCTACCATGTGGTATGGCAATAGCCTAAGAGGCTTAGAAATGCACGAGATACCTTAGACTAGGATTATGTGATTGACTGTAGGAATGGCTACATACATAAACATATGGGCATAGGCACAGCCTCCTGATGAAAATAGAGAACAGGTCTGTACCTACAGAGAAATATTCTTCCCAACAAGACAAAGGAGCTGCACGTAGGAAAGGGAAAAATCCCCCCACATGGGTGGGTGTTCAGACAGTTCCCATCTGTAACTCACAAGAAGATGATGACTTGGATGAATATCAGTTAAACTACAAACTATCTGCTTGTTGCAAGGATCTGATGAAGAGCCACCTATGCCCAGAGAGCATCCTTCATAAAAAGGTAATGAAACCAGATACTTTTACAGCACCAGCAACTGCAGGAATTAGACTTTAACAAGTCTAAAGCAGAGAAGCAACAGAAACAAGCTTAACTTTTAGATTATATTTGAAGTTATTAGTTGACTTAAACTGTTTTGTTCCTGTACAGAAGCACAGAAGTGCTTACACATGCACAACACAGCTTGAAAGAGTGAGAATTTTTTTCTCCTTCTCTGAACAATAAATACAGTGTTTAGCACAGAATGATGAACTGTGAATCACATTACCTTTTCTCCATAGCCTCTATCTTTGGTCATCATTTCCCTGAGGGTCTGTAATACTTTAATACACAGTTTCTCCTCATTCTCCTCCAGCAGCTGTTTAGTGTGCTTGATCAACCTGAAAATAACCCAGCAATCACAGCTCTTTTTAGTACGAATATTCTAAAAATGGGGTAAGACATACCTGGCTCTCTCTCTTAATTGGTTTAAGCTGCAAACAAGTTCTATTATCATACCATTATACAATCAACTTGGGAACACTCTTTCAAGAGCAATGTATAACCCTGTACCACAGGCTTTGGGGAAGCTGTGAAGGAACCTTCATACCCCCAGAAAGGAGGAGAACAGATAAAACCCTCTGACTACGGGCTGAAACGAATCAGAAAGAAAAGATAGTGGGATTTGGGACCTGTTGGTCCTCCAGAACAAACAACAAGACAGAAAACTATTCCACATACTACTTGGTTAAAAAGAAAATATACTGAGAGTCCTGATAGGGCAAACAGAAATCCAACCCAGGCAGCATTTGTTTGTTACTGTGGTACCTAGTTTCCATACACTCTCTATATAATCCACCCGTTCAGGAGGTGATCTCAGAAGCTGGATTCTGCTCCAAATTGCCCTCTAAATGACCTTGTAATCTCTCCTTTTCCTTCCCTCTAAATGTGGGCAGCATCTGTGTTGCGTAATGCACATGATGACAACCGATTCTGACACACTCACCCAGCACTCAGTGCCACAGGATCACGCACCTTGCAGGCACTGTGGAAGGCAAGGATCAAATCATGGGGACCTGCTCCAATTTTTTACTGGTTTATACTACTGTCCAACACTTGTATGCTGCAGCCAACAGAAATGTTTAAGCTCTAGCTGTGAGATCCTGTCAAGCAGCCTTTCCCCACTCTCAAGAGCTTTTCTTTCTCCTCCCTCCAAGGACAAATCGTGTTTACCATACCATGAAATACACTTGGAAGTACTTGTAAGGTACAGTACCAGGTATTCACAGATCTGGGCAAGAGGGTTGGGGAAATGGGAAAAAGCAAAACATAACAAAGCCCCTCTCAACAAGCCAGACTTCAAGAAAACTCACTTGCAAATGAAGCCTCCGCTTTCACATTTTCTTCTCGCATCCGTGTTCTCTGGGAAGAGCAGCTCAGGCCTGTGAAGCACATCAACCAGCACCGACAGCTCTGCCTGGACAAGAGGCCGCAAGCGATCCTCTAAAGCTGACACTATGTCCTGCAATAGAACCAGGTCAAGATTTTCAACAAACTCTAAATGCATATAAATTTACATGCAAATTGACTTTACAGTTCACAAGAGAAAAACAGGACAGTTAGGTCTGTCCTGCCTGGATAAACTGAAAACCTGAGAGTTTGCTCTGATAAGACTTTCAGGAATTTAATACTTGTGTCTAAAATGGAAGCCTCAGTTTCCAGCAGTCCCCAGATTACTGAGCTCCCCTGTCCTCTCCAGCTTTGTAGGTACTCTCATTGATACAAGAGGAAGAGGAGAACATGGATTCATAGCTGCACTGAAACTTTGTGATAATCAGGCTATCTATGCTCACACAAACTGAAAAGAAAAATAAGTACTACTGTTACAATTAGGCAAAAAATATTTTCTTCCTCTTTTCCTCAATGTGTAGAAAGCTGTAGCTACCTTAAAGATTAAACCATGTTCACCCTAACACTTAAACAAGTAGAAAATCCAGAGACATCTCTGAAGCTAGAGAGGAAGTTTAATCAAGTTGAAATAGATAGGAATGGATAAAGAGGGAGAAGCTATTTCAGTGAGATGGGTCAGGCAGTGCTTTTACAGTATGTAACATTATGTAAAATTAGAGCTGTTTGCCAGAAAAAGCTTTTGACCAGAGATGGAATCTTCAAAGGATAAAGACATCACTCAAGACAAAGAACTTAATTCGGTATAAAAAAGTCCTTATTGAACGAGCTACACATCTGAACACAGAATACAGCTCAACACAGCAGTCCCTATTGAAGCATGATCTGCAAATAGTCCTTTTCACAAAACCAGGATGGGAATGGACACACTCTGTTTCATCAGGGAGTAACTGTGGCTGCAACTGGTTCATAAGGACATCTTCAAGTGCAGTAGCTCTCACACAGTGCAGCAGCACCTTTGGTTGCACTGAGAGTTTTGGTGTACAAGGAGTTTGGAAGGCTGTGATGAGAAAGTCCCGTCTTATTAAAAAACACTACTAATGGCAGAACAAGAATACCTCAAGTACCACTGCTTGCAAACATCAGCATCTCCCAGGATGGGTCCTGCACCCATACTGTGCACAGACGATTACTTGCCTTGACACAATAGTTGAGGTTTAATTTCGTAACTCGTATTACAATGGCACTGCATTCAGCACCAGCTAACTTGATTACCACGTGGCATTTGGACTGCTTAACTCCCAAATGTCTTTCCACTTAGTGAATTCTTCTTTTTGTGCAGGCACACAAGCAAGTGCTTATCCAGTCACCTGTAGTCTCTCAATGATGTTCCGGTAGTCCCTGGAGGCAGCGAGCACTGAGTCTCTGCGGGCAGCGTTCCGGGCTGTCATGCGCCAGTTCATCGCAGTCTTCTGGACAATGTTATGAGATTTCAGGAAGAGATTGTTGACCTGACTGTCCAAATCCACAGGGATTGCAATTGCTCTGCTTTTTGCTGCAACAGGCAAAAATTAGTAAGAATCGACTCCTTCAGGCTGTGCACTACAGTCAATGCAAGAATAAGACAAGGTCTACTTGCATTCTCTTCCTCCATCTTCTTTGTGTGTACTTTACACAACAACAATGCTCATTCCTGTGTAATGGGTCAGACCTCTCTGCAGCACTATGTTTAAGAGCTTTCACACCTCAGGGCTGTTTACACTGTCTCCCAAGCGTGGGAGTTGGAATCTGTCCTTCTACATACTCTCCCAACATCTCACGCTAACACACATGTAACATCTATCCAACAGCATTTAGCCTTGTGTCCAGTACATGTTACTCTTCTTGCTTCTAAAAGTGGTGCACATTGCTGGAAAGAGTGGCACAAAGCTATTTCCCTACTGCAGATCAACAGGACTGCAGAGAGTTTAGAGGTTAAATAGAGAAAGCACTTCAGGTTACAGTGACAACACTTATTGCTCAACCATGACAATATATCAGCCTAACTCTGGCTTTGTACCATGTGTTGGCTCTGAGGTACCTGCAAGTGGCACCTGTGGGAAGTCAACTGCATTTTCTGTTTGGAAGGTTGACAGCAGCCAATATAAACAGCAAATACTAGCTGGCCACATTTGCAGCAGTCAGTTCTGATGACATCCATTTCTTGCTTACCTACATCTGAGAGGACCCGAATGCAGCTTTCCACTGATGCCTTCTGGCTTGGCATTAGCCAGTTGCAGTGGTACACTCTGAACACGCCTTGCAGCAACTGGACAAACACAGGCTGGCGAGTCTGGAACACAGGGTTAAAGAGCAGAAATCTCAAACTCCTCACACCATACTGAGATGTACCAGCACGACCTGAGTGGTGCAGGTCACCAGTTTCAGCCTCGACTCTCTGCACACCAGTCCTTTCTAACTGGTCTGCATCCACTTGTTTGGTAATCTCAGTTGTAGACAGCCTATCTACCACACAATCAGCAACTGAATGGCAAGGGTGGGAACCAATGCTGGAAGGGAAACAGGGAGTTTCTAAAGCATAAAGCCTCAGCAATTGAAGCTTGACTAAGCAAAGGAAATAAGCAGTCATCTTCATCTGTTCAATCAGAGTTATCAGGAAACCTGACAGACAGAGATTCTTCTTTTAGCCTTGACCAGTAGCTGACTCAATAGTCCACAGGTAAATGAGACTCTGCTCTTGGCTAAACCACAGCACAGCTTCAGAGCTGAAAACTCATCCTTTCAAGTATGATTAGCTGGTATCTAATTTACTGAAGCAGCCAGCTGTGTGTGTGTTATTTCAAAGGCAGGTAGTAGTTAGCAGTAACAAGCCCAGCTGCTCTGGAAGAGCCAGAGGCGAGGTGTGGTTTTTAGGCCTGTATTTCACAAGGTGATCTCCCACTAGTGAGAGGTGTGCTACTCCAACACACACGTGCACATCAGCTCTGTCCATTCACCTTAGCATCATCCCAGTGACAGTGACCAAAACAGTTTGGGTCTATACAGTAATTACTCAGTAGAGCAAGTTATTTATTTTACCTGTAGAGGAAAGAGTCTCAGTATTTCACAAATGAACCTACATTCAGAGGAAACACCCCGTGTCCCTGTGCCTGTTAGCTATGTAGTGTTTCTACCAGCTAAGTGAACAACACCACAGTGCAAAGCCCACAAGACTTAGAAACCAGTGAAAAAAATACCTCTTTTATTGTGGTCAAGATTAATGCCTGTTTGTAAGAAAAAAGCGGAGTTAGAGCAAAAAGCCAAATCTAGCAGACAGTTCTATCCATCAGGTCAGCTGAGCAAATACCACCATGAGGAGATGTACAAAAGGAGAAACAAAATTGAGGAATCAAAAAATGACTGAGACAAATACCTATCACCCTTTCTAGAAATAAGCCAAACACTAACAGCATGGCAGACACTAATATTTTCCAAGGGCACTTAAAATACCTGCTCTTCTGAATCGAAGCCATGCACATATTCCTTTCACTTCATGTTTAAAGACTTTTTGGTCTTAAAAAGCTTCAAAGAAGTTTCATTTGTTTAAGCTAGGTCAATAAATCAAGTGAGAAATGTACTCCTTGTTCCACATGCCCCCAGCTATGCTTGGGAAGGAGAACCTCGGGCAGCAGCAGCACCTCACCCTTAAGGGCAAACAGGCTGCACAGTACTTGGTACAGAGGAAAGCTTTTGGACAGCTGTTCTTTGAAAATGCATATTTCTGTTCTTCCACTTTTATACTATTTGAACTGCGTAACAGAGGTACAAGGTGTTCCTTGAACAAGCAAGGCTGGTCCTGACTCAAAGGAGCTACAATTTCAGTCCAACAAGCCACAACATGAAAGAGCACGAGACAAGAAGAGGTTCACATGGGAAGATGACAAGGTGCAGCAGAAAGGCCGGGGAGTGACTGAATCCAAAGGACAGTGGCAGCTGTCACCCCCCTGCAGCACTGGCTGCACACTGCCCTGCAGCATCCCAGCTTGGAAGCAGAAACCTCACTGAGTGACTGTGGCCAGCCAGGTGCTCCCATGGGTCACACTCCTCAGGTGGGAGAGTCTCCAGTTATGGGCAGGAGTCTTGGCAAGTAAAAAGAGGGGAAGAAGCAGAGCTTTTAACTTAGAGATGTAGAAGAAAGACTAAGCTAGGACAAAAACAGAGCTATCAACTGAGATGGTAAAAGACAGGTGAAATAAGTTACTTCACCAGGCTAGACAGAGAAATTGAGAAACTAAAGAAAAACTGCTGACATAAAATTAACAAATGGCTGAAAACACTCTGCTAAGGAAGTGTATTCAAATGCTGCACACTCAGAGATGACCACTGAAAGGATGACAGCCAAGGTATATGGTATAGAAGGAAGAGAGAAGGGCAGAGCCCCAGGGGACAAGGCTAATTTAATATCAATTTCTCATTTCCTTTGACAAAGTTTTGACAAACTGGGGTAGAGGCTGATGCTGCAACAGCAGCTGACATTCTACTGTCATATGAGGAGCAAATCCAACTGCTGGACTGCTCAGACTGGTGTGAGTTAAGACACAACTCTAACAAATCTGCTCACCCCAAACATGGCAGTATCATGGGAAATGCTGAGTTTGCCAATTTAGGAGTATTTGAGCCCATTTCAAGCACAGCTGTGTGACTTTCAGTGTGTCTGTCTCCCTGCCTGAATAAGAAGGGCTGTCTAAGCCTGTGAGAAGCAGGGCTGTGTTGAATGCTAAACACTTGGGCTGTTTAGATCAGGCTGGCCACTGTCATCCAGACACTGCTTGAGCACATGTCCCAGCTCAAGGAGGACAGACTGCCAACACAAGAAATATGAGTAGTCAGCCAGGGAACAGCAGGAATACTTGTGCTCTTGCTGAGCAGAAAGAAGACTTCACCTGCTGCACAGTCATGCAGCAGTTTGGTGCAGCCTCCCCTGGAGCACTGCAGTCAACTAAGCAAGTGCACCATCAGGCAAAGGGATAGCATAAATTCCTAAACAGGTGACCAATCAACCTGTCAAAGTGCCTGATGCCCCTCAGGGCCATTTTTGGGAACTAGATACCTCCCGATCTGCTGCCAGCTGCATCCGACTTCAAACCTGGAGTCTGCACTGTGAACTGCCTTTGGCATGACGAGGCTGCATCAAGTTTCAACAACTACCATTCTCAGACTTCTGATAGACCTGCCAGGTACCTGACCACTCCACCCAAACTCCTCCCCAAAATTTGTTTGTGAATAAAAGAATGCTGTTCTGTTTGTGCTGCAATAAAAACACTGGAGCAATGCCCTGACACTGCTGTTCTGCAGGGAAAATCTCTACCTTCTCTCACTTCACAAACGCTTCAAGCTTCATTTCCTCTACTTTTGAACAAGAGAAAAAAAAATTACTCAGCTTAATGAAACACACTAGAGCTTCTGGAAAATGTTTGGGTTTGGAATAGTTTTGTTTTTAAAGGAAATTAGAATCTTCCTATAAAAACACACCTCCTTTAAACAATCAGCTTTGCACCCTCTGCAATGCACCACCCTCCTCCTGTCTGGAAAGTTTGCCACCCAAGCTTTATCTTCCTTCTTCATGACACTCTGGAGAGCTCCTTGCTGCTGTGCTCCTGCTTTACCCCTCCTAGACAGTTGACATGCCCATGCATCCCAGAGCTAAACTGCTTGTTTGCATTCCTGCATCTGCCCGTGGCACCTTATTCAAGTGTACTCTGATCTGTTGCTGCAAAGACGATGACCAGAGCCCTTAGATGCAACTGCAGCACAGGACAGGGACAATTTCCCTACTTGTGGTGTGACTGTCTGCCTTGGAACCTGATAACAACACAGAAACTCTCTCCAAAAGACCTGTGTGGTCTCAGTGGTAGCACAGGGTTGAATCTACTAATGAATTATTATGACACTTCAGCTTGTCTAGAAAAACATTTGTATTCTGATGTCCAAACCTTTCCACTTGTGCAGCAAAAGCAACATCTTGGTCACAAATAATACATAGCTGATCCCTCATCACAAACACACCTGTTTCTCTTTAACAGGTAAATGGAACCAAAGCAGAAGGAACACAATTGCATTGGCAGTATATTTGCATTTGACTCCCTACGTTCTCCTACCTGCAAAGTGGTGCTCTGGTCAGAGAATGGGGAGCTGAAGAAAGTGGTGACAATACTCATCACTATTTCTGTCACATACTTCTCCAATATGGAGTCAGCGTGCTTTCTGTCGGTGGTGTTGTTACAAGCCTGCAACACAATTCATTCTTAGGTTAGAAGCAGCTCAACCCAGGTAGATTAACAAGTGTTACCTTGATTTTGCACCATTCTAGTTTACAGCAATTCCCTGCCATGATGGTATTTATGACAACTGGATCTCTGGAGTTCCAGCAGATGCCCAGCGTTGTTACTGTTATATTGTGTTGGCATAGAGCTTGTTTAGGAAGGAGGGGGAAAAACCCAACAGAGTGCCTTAGAGGAAAGAAAGCAGTGGGGAGGACTGAGGTGCAATGCTTTTGTATGGGGAAATACTTGGAATCCCAGGCACGAAGCCATAAGGCCAAACAAATGCCAAGCTTGGAAAAAATTTGTCCTGACCTGCCAAAAAACGTCGACTATTGCTTGGAAAGGAGCTCACTTCTCCTGGCCAGAGTAAGCAAGCCAGGTGGCAGAACAGAAAAAGGCATTAGACAAAGGAGCAGGGTGTGGGGCTTCTCTGAGGTTTGGGTTTTTCTTTTTAAAGGGAAAATATTGATGTGTTCCATGGAATATGACTAATGAAATCCACAGGCACAAGGAAAAGAAGGCACATATAAATTTGAAGGAACATAGCATTCAGAGTACTTACTGCCTGGTTGCACTGTTATGCCTCATTCTCACTGCTCTATACTAAATAGGTTCATTTAAGCTTTTTGAATTCAGTTCCTAGATACAGAAGTCATTACCCGACAGATGTCAACCAGGAAGTTCTCAAATAGCTTCCACATATGATTACTGGTGTAAATCTCTTTCATTTCTACTTCTGTGTCTACATAGCAGTGATTCAAGAAGTTGATGTATGCAATTTTGACCTAGAAATAGAGGAAAAAACAATTCGCATTACAAAACAAGCCCCTGAACGGTATTATGAAGCACCACAATGTCACATTAGAACAGCTACATAAATCACTTGTAAGTCTACTTGTTCCTTTTATTTAAGCCCTGGTGAAATTCAATGCCATGAATAGCAAGACATCATCCAATCAAATACACCACAACTACTGCAGACAGAACGTCAGCATCATTGTCATTTCCAGTTCTGTAGAACCATCTGCTCAGGGTTAGCAGCATCCTCCATAAAACCCTCTGCCTCAAGAACCCTATAAAACAACTACACACAGCATCACATCCCCGTTTTGAGGGCAAGGAAACAAGTATAAAAAGGATTTAACTCAGTTACCCAGACTGACCGGGGCTGCTGATGGCAGAAGCAGGGAAGGAATCCAGTTTCCCAGCTCATAGCTTCCTGTCCACCTGCACCACCACCTCTCCCAGGCCAGGCACAGCAATACCAGATCTCTCACCCCAAATCAGCCCATTTCAAATGCGCGTAGTAGGCCAGTGCCTTCACACAGCCCTCACCTCAGGTATGCAATCCTCGTGGGTTACTACTCTAACTATGTCATCCAAAGGAAGAAGGGAGTTGCATTTTATTTCTGTGTAGACGTTTTTGCCCTCTGTGCACACAGCAAGCAGTTCTACCAAGTGGATGTGGTACATCAGTGGGCTGTTCTCATCCATCCGGTCCCTCTCAGATCTCATCATCTGCACCAAGGTCTGGAAGGAGGCTCTGTCATTGTAGAACACAAGGACGTCTTCTCCCGCATTCACCAGCTACCAAGGAAGAGAAACACCCCATCAGCACATCAAAGCCTGTGCTGCTCCCCGCAGCATCCTCCCCCAGGCCGTGGGCTGATAGTTCCAGTGCAAATCCCCATTAGCTGCTCTTTACACACTTAAAAGGAGCGCAGCCCACCAAGTCAGCTGGGCATTCCTCTTGTGCTGCCTTCATGGGATACAGGGCTCCAGGATGACATTTTTCTCTTAAAGAATTTACCACTTCTGAACCGCTGAAGGACTTCAAAGTCAGCCCGACTGCCTGCTTAGACACAAGTTGTGCCAAGAAGCTTGTGACTTTCCATTGTGCTTTTTGATTTGCCTCAGCTGACTCCCTCACCCAGCTGCAGACACCAAGTCTGGTCAGAGGAAGGCCCCAGGGGCACATTGGATGAGGGGACTGCAGGGCTCACTAATCCCACCCTTCTGAACAAACACCATCCATTTGCCAAGGCTAGAGAGTGGCACAGAAAGTCACCTACTGAAGATTTCCATCAGCCTCACGTTTGAGACACGGAGAGTTCAGAACAGTTCAGAGTTTTCAAAGCAGTTCAGACCTCCTGTAACTCCATGAAGGGAAGGAGAACAAGCATACCCAGACCTGCTTGGGGACGGGCACTTCTGAACACGCAGCTGGAGGGAACTGGGGCTTCCCTCCTGCAGGGCTTGGAGCAAACAGCTCAAGCAAAATGCAGAAGGCAACCCCAAGGAACCTCTCTTTTCCCAGCAACTGCTGACCCCTGAGGAAGTCAATTGCTGAGCATCTCTCTAACTCGACTCTGTTTAGAAGCTCATCAAACCATTTTTCAACGGAATGACACACTGTGGAAGGCCTTCCATCAGGCTGGTGAGACTGATACACGAGTGCCAGAGCTTGACAAATCTGATCCTTGGGCTCCCCCTGCTGAGGAGGCCAATAAAAATCCCACATACAAATCTGCCATCAAACTGATCCCATCCAATATCCAACGTAAAGGGATATATTCACCCTTCTCTGACTTCTCCCTTCTACCCTGACACCCCAATCTCCCAGTTACCTACAAACCCAAGTTTTTAAGACCCTCACACTTTTTCCCTTTCATCACTTCAGTGATTGAATAAGTGGGTCTTGGTAAAGGTAAGATACAACATCAAAATACTATCACAGTAACATTTTCCTTCTGCAGTAGTGATCTGGAGATTAAACTATTTCTCTTCAGCCAGTTTTGCTAGAGAAGCCCACCTATATGCTGCTGGGAGAAGCCTGGAAAGGCTGGTAGCTACCATTAAAAACCAACCACTCATTAAGACCTGTGGGTGAGGAGCTCAGCAAGCTTTTGGTCACAAAGAAGCCTGTGCTTGCCGGTAGCTGTATGCTCTTTTTGCATTGTGAAGAGCTAACTGTCAGCTTCTTGGCAGTCCCCGAAGCGAGAGGATCAATTTGTCACTTTCACCAAATGGTATGTGAAAGCTTCTGTTCAGCCCTTGCAAATGTCTGCAGCTCTCACCTCAGCCATTACCATATCTTGGCATTTCTTAATGAATTTTCCTTCCGCCTTGACGATCGTCTGCAGGAACTTGATGTACTGAACGTTTCTGCCGTGTGTTTCGATACAGTGGACAAAGTGTTGAACGACGCGCTCATTAATCTCGCTGCAGAGCTGGAAGTTGTTCATGAAAATGTGCTGCATTGTTACTGCTTCCAGGATCTAATAGATGGGGATGGAAGAAAGAAAAATCAATTAGAAGACAAACAAGCCACCAAGCCCACACAGAGGTCAGGGTAAAGTCGATGAGTACTTCTGAGGATCCAATCTTTCAACACAAGGGCTCACATCTCAGACTATTTTTCAGCCCACTTCGGTTTCTTGAGCTTCCTACACTGAAACTGTCCTAAACAAACAGATCTTGCCAATTATCATGGCTTTAGAATCAAAACAATGTGACCCCTCCAGCCAGTCTTGCATCAGAACAGGCCCAGAGGTGATCACCAAAGACGATCCACTCTCTTTTCTCGTTAGAAAAGGAAAAATCAAACCATAGCATGAGGTTATTCTTACCCCTGGGTTAAGGAACAGGTTTATGTGCTTGTGCAGCAATGCCTGGTTCTGTTGGTTCCCAGCACAAAAGTTCTGTAAAAACTCGTGTGCAAGCTTCATGATCTCCTGCATCCTCGTGTCTTCAGCCTGCCATTGCATGACAAATGAGATGTGGTTAGAAGCACTGGAAGGTTCACTTTCAGGTGAGTCCTGAAGGAGCCACAGCTCCAGCTCTGCAAGGGAACTATCACGTCTCTCTCGAACTCCAAAGATAAACAAATCTCCACCCAGTTCACTGACATTAGGGATGAGTTTGGCCTGCCTCACAGTTTTGGAGATGATTGAAAAATCAAGACCATAATAGAAACTACAGTAGTTTATTCTCCAAAACTGCATAGTCCATGGCCAAGGCTGCCAGCAACGTGCTTGAGTCACTTTTACACTCCTGAGCAAAGCAGCACATTGGCCAAACCACACGTAACCGCTTTGGGACTTCACAGGGAAATTGCCACGTTCAGCAGTGACAGACAGGCGGTTTATGGCAAAGAAGAGATGGAAAGTGATGACTGCCACAGTTAAGCCCAGTTTGTATTTACTGGAATCCACACATTACTTGCGTGCTTCCAAGCAGAGTTCAGGAATTGGTGCCTTTCCTCTGACATCACTGAGGATTACCAAGTCCACTGATGGGAGTTTGGAAAATTAGTGTCTGCTTTTATTTTAAAGGAGTTTAATATATTTCCAAGGCTGAGATACCTTCTACACCATGTCCAATGTGTATTCACATGACAGAAAAGTGACAAGAGGTGCTGGAGGGTGGTTTTGTTGCTGAAGTTTTAGCACAACATGAAGCAAGATAGCATGAGACTTAGCTTAACATTAATCAAAGCTCATGTCTAGAATTACTGGTTCTCAGAAACCTGTAGAGTTTGGTACAGAGGACAGCAGTGACTAGGAAAACAGAGAAAGTTCCCTTCACCTGTGCAATGATAAGTACCTGTCACCTGTGACTAATAGGCAGGCAACGTGCTGAACACTGGGTGTGCTTCATCAGCAAAACGTGCTGCTGTGCAAGTCGACTGTTCAGCAAGCCAGGCAAGGTGGGCTTCAAATTGCACTGCTGACATGACATGGCACTGATAGGGATAATTAGGAACAGACCTTGCCTGGAGAACCAGCTAATGTTTATCCATCTCTATGGGCGAGTTTGGGACTCTGTAACTGGGGGCATCTGTGTCTAAGTACTGGGCAGGGCTGCCGATAAATCCCACGTGGGACACCAGGCGCCCTTGTTCCCCTTACAGCTCCCAGGATGCCTGTCCCACAGTCACCTCACAGCACTAACGAGGGGCTGGCTCGCACCAACACAGCTGAACTTCAAGGCAGCACACGCCTCCCACAAAAAGCTGCAAGTCAAGCCTTGGTCTCACTCTGAGCTGAGGTGGGCAAATCTGTCTTCAGAAAGTAGTGCCTAATACTGTGTATTGAGAGACTTCAGGCAAACAAAGTGTACACAAGCTCCCCATTGCTTCTGGAGTGTGGGTATCCCACAGCCTAGGAGGCTACAGAAAACAGCCTCTGTGAATCCAACATGAAGGCAGAAGGTTCAGGAAGATTCAGAGAGGGTATTGATGTGACACGTAGCAAGGCAACAGCCATACAGAAAGCTCACCTTTTCATATGGGATCTGCAGCAGCTCCAGCACAACCGCGTGAGCCCCCATGTTCCTCAGCAGCCGCTGCTGCTGCTTCCGGCTCTTCCTGACCGAGGCGCTCTCCTGGACACAGAGCTTGCTCAGCCGCAGCAGGATCTGCGCGAGACACTGGCTTCAGAGCACAGACCCTGAGGTTTGCTTCAGAGCACGCCAGGCGGCTCCTAGGCAGCAGCAATAGTGAAAAACGCATCTGCATGGACCAGGGCAGCTCTAGGCAGCAAAACCAGGTTTTGGGGTCTCTGTGCAAGGAGCTAAGGCCAAGCTAAGGCCCCGTTGCTCCTGCAACATCAGGAGAGGTGCAAAAACACCAAGCTGGGAAACGTGGGGGCAGAAGGCTGCGATGGTGCCTTCTGCCCCTCTCGAGTGGCAGCCGTCCCCCAACACCCCCCTCACCACCCCTCTGCCAGCCAGTGCAGCCCTGTGCCACTCAACACAGGCGAGGGAAGCGGAGGGCTGGCCCGGGCACCGTCCATGGCATCTCTGACTAGGGCTGGCCTGGCAGAATCCAGATGTGACAAATGAACCCGGTCTCAGGGCGTGCAGTACGGAGCCACAGACAGATCATTAGCTCACATCACACCAGTGCCAGCGGGTGCTCTTTGTCTGGTACTTTTCAGATTAAACTTCAACAGCACAGTGGGTGAGGGCAAAGTGATTGGGACAGGCCAAATTAAACAGCTTCTCCACTTGCTTACTGCCTCCGGAGCCTTCAGCAATAAAAATATTGTGTTACCATTGAGACAGCAGCGAAATGTCACGTTTCTCACTAATTCATTCTTCAGGAAAGAATACACATGTCATGCTGCTTGTGTTCCTGGCTTCTCATTCAACTTCGGATATGTCATTACTCAGCAAATAGTTTCCACAATGGAAGAGTGACTCAGACTTCCCTGGGTGTCTCCCTCTGACTGCAGCTCTCCAGAGTTGCATTACTCACTCACACTTCCATTTAACTATCAAGAAGCAAAGTTTTACCTCTTTCACTACACGGTAGTTGTAGCTGCTAGTACTTTCTGGCTTTTGGGACTTGCTGTGACCTTCCTGAGGATAAAATCAGACAATTTATTATTAGCTTATACTATTGTCTTCATGAAGGCTAAAATTACTGCTGTACGATAGCACCTGCTCCCTTCCTGGAATGGAGTGTCATCCTTCTGTTTTCTGACAGTCTCAGAAAAACACATAATTATCCTGCCCAATCACATTGACCTCTACAGCATAAAAGAAGGTGAGGGTGGGATTATTTTAGAGACAGCAACCTTCTGTCCTTTGCTTGTCACATTCTGTCCATCATCAAATCTCTCTGCCAAAAACTTCTTACTTTCTCTCCCTCCCTCTCTACTGTTATTAAACTGTCATTGCACAGATATCAAGAGACGCTCCATAACACTATGCAGAAGGAAAGCAGCAAGTAAATAACTTGTATCTACTTCCAACAGTAAGTGTTTGTAACCCAGGGATTATTTCTTGATTTTTTTCTCTCACCCAGTCTTTTTTATTTGATTGTAAATTATATGGAGACAAAAGGTGTTTAATTAGCTCCAAAACAGATGTGAGTGCCAAGAAAGTCCTGTATTACCAGACAAAGCATCTTTTTGTTCTGTCCACGATTCAAAATGCATCACCTGAGCAGTTCACAGCTCTGCCCTTCCATTATTTGAGGTAGTTTTGACCACATAAGGCCCATGCAATCTCAGTGCTGAAAGCATACAACTCGGGAGCCAGAGCAAACCCAAAACAACTGCTCTAGTAGAGCCTAAAGATGACACTGTATGGCTGCTAATGCTGAGCAGCTTCCATCTGAGATTAGCAGTACAGATAGCCTCACCAGGTTATGCAGTGTGCTGGAAGGATGACGTTTTGTCCCATTTCTGGAAGCAGTTACATCTTCAGAAAATATGAACAGATGAATTTGTCAAATACACAACCTAATTACCTCCTTTTTCTTGTGTTCATTCTCCCCTTGCACTCCATCCATAGTCTCATCTGGACCTTGGCCTTTGTACACCCAAAGCTCTGATTTTTCCACAATAGACCTCAGCTGGTCCAAATCTTGTTTTATCTGCTTGTAGTTGTCAACATCTTGGCTGGTAACAAGCAGTTGAACCTTACATGAATGCAAGCCATTAGTTGCACAAAAGGATTGGTTTTAGCTGTAATATGTACATTCAGATGAGGAATAATGCTCTTAACACACACACACACACATACACACACACATACCTGCTTAAAAGCCTGAAGGACTTCTTGTCTCTGACTGAAGTGCCGGAAGAGTAACTGAAGTGCCCCAGACACCAGAGGAGGGTAATCATGCATAGTTAAATGCAGCAACACTCTGAGAAATGTTCTGCCACCATGATCGTCCAAATCCAGTGGTGTGTTCTCCTCACTGGAAACACAGGGTGTTTATGTCAGCATAGGAGACTGAATGTCCCAGCAGCTTCTTATGTCCAGTCAGCAGTGGCAGAAATCTGTTTAATTTACTTTTAGATAAGGGGGAAATGTATCAAATCCAATGCTATCTCTAGACACATACGCTTTGCTAGAGCACTGCTTAATAGGGAGGCCATTCCACAATCCCATCAACCATGGTTTACTCAGCTTACACTATTCGACTTAGATTTTTGAGGGTTAAATTACGCCAAAACAGTTGTCCCCACGTCAGCCTCACTGTATTGCTCAAATAGTTCTTGCCCGTTCCTGGTACTAACCTTTCTCACCAATTATGAATAGCTTGTAATGCTAATTACGTTAAGCACTTGAAAGCCTCCTCTCTCTTTCCTCTGCATCTCTTTCTTGAGCATGAGGAACCCAGTGTTGTGGGGTTTTTCTCCCATCAGCACCCCCTGAATCTTCTCTGTATCCTGCTTCCAGCTGGGTTTGCACGCTTACATTAAAAACTCTGGTTGTTAATTCTCTAAGTGAACCTCTCTCTTCCCTTCTGCCTTCATTGAAGAAATCACTTATCTTAGGTTTACAGAAAACAACTGCAGCTGTGAGCAGCTTAAAGATATACCCCAACAAGTAACTTGGAGTTTGTCACTGACTTCCTGGCCTGTCACTTAAGAAAGGATATAAGCTGCTCCAGAAGGCTGGTATGGAAGGTACAGATCGTTTTGCTCTGTCATACATGTGCAGTTTAATGTCACATTATACAAAAAGAGACAGCTATGTACATCTATCTCATCAGCAGAAGTCCCAATCCTTGCCTACACAAACTTTTCCACCTAATATTGAACTGCAGCATTCAGCTTAGATGCACTAATTCTCTTAACTTGGCTTTAATCCACACAACTGAAGCCCTCTCATGAAAAGCCTTCTGGTTGAAAAATCCCCGAGGTCCCTTATTTGGGGCTTTTACTCTGAGATGTAGCAAAGGCATGTCAGGAAAATGAAGCCTAGGTAACTGTGGAAGCTGTTTGCAGCCTTTCCCCAGTTACCACCTCACTTGCAACTTTGGTCCCTTCTCCTCAGGAGCCCTGAGGGCTGCCTGGGAACTGCTCTGATTAGAACTAGTGAAGAGATACTTTCCTTCCACCAAAGATCCCCTCGGCTTGTTCTTCAATGTGTTCAAAATCTAGGGCTCCTGAGAAAAACAAGACCAATACATTATGTCAGAGTTGCACTAGAGATGATTCTGCAGCCTACAAACGTTTTAAATGGCAAGTGGTGATGTAGGTGTAAGCAAAGGGGTCATAAGCTGAAAGGAATGCTGAGAGATTACTGATGCAGCCTGCAAAGATAACATGAGACAATAAATTAACCCCTTCCCAGCTCACAATCTGAACTGCCTAATAATTTCAGCACCGTCCTGCCTTATTCTTCTCTTGCCTATTTTTAGATTGCACCAGCCTTACCAGGACACTGATGGAACCTGGTGTCACTCAGAGAGTCCTTCCACAAGAAGCACTAGAACTTCTCAAGGCTGAAGTCTGAAGTAACAAATTTAGCAGTAACAGCAATACCCCTGTGGCTCAACAGACAGAAAGCTCTTTGCATTTTTTCAGTGTAAGTTACGTATTATCACATGGGCAATGACCAATATCCTGACATAAAAACCCATTAAATAAGTAAAACAGAGCTCACAGTATTTCACAAAGACTTGCAAAGGGCAACAGAAAAAGAGCATAGGGTTTTTAAATCCGTGCCCTAAACTGTTTACCCTCTTTTCTTCCAAAACTCAGCTGACAGAAAGAGCTCTTGCTTCCCCCTCCAGCCCAGTTCTGAAGGCCCTGGCATCCCAGGGGGCTGCTGGACAGGCAGCCCAACAAAAAGTAACCAGATGCCCTTTGAAGCGAGATCAAAAGAAACAGTCTCCTCCCTCTGAAGATTTCACATCTAATCCACATTTTTCTTATCTTTCTCCTTTGCATCCACAGATGCAGTCCCCAAATTGAAGAAGAAAAACCTGTTTGATGTCCAATAAGCTGCACTTTTAAAGTTCACTTATTCTTACAGAGCACAGGCCCTAACTACAGGACAGGCTTTCCCCTGGGAAGCAATATGGCAATTGGCAGCACTCCGTCTGCCCAGTCGCCCTACCTATCCTGCTCCCAATTAACACTGGATTCACAAGCTCCTCAATTCCTACTCTTGTCTAGCAGCCCTGAGATACACCCTCCAGATGTCTTGGGACCTTTCCCTTCACTCAGAAACATTAACAGAAAAAGTTTAATTTGAGGTTGATGACAAATTACATGATATCTCAGGTTTTCTTTAAAGGATGCATCTGAGGCTCTTGGCCACACTTAGCACTGAAACAAGCAAGAGAGAGTACAAATAAACCCCAGGGTTTGTTTGGCGTATACAATCCCTACTTTAGGGGGGTTGCTCTTCTTCAGTGGCACCATTCACATGCTCAAGTAAGAACCCGAACCAATTATCCAATTAGCATCCCTAAGATTAAGAGAGTCTGCCATAACCCAGACAAACTCATTCTCTGCAAAAGCACTGACCTGATACATTAGCAGGCATTTCTTGGTTACTGCTTCCAGTGGGCGATTCAGACATCTGGGCATTGCTCTCATCAAATTCATGTTTAAATATACAAAGCAGGCAGGAGATCCTGTAGTCCAACCTCACATTCAAAATGAACTGATGATACAGAAGCAGTAAAAACGTTGAAATAACTGGTCTGTTTCCAGCACATGTGCAGTTTACACACAATGCAGAGCCATCAACACTCAAGATCAACATAATAACGATGCAGACTTAACTTGAAGAGGAATGCAAATGCTTTCTTAGCAATCCCCATAACTCAGTAACTCTTTTCAGTGAACTCAACGTGCCAATGATGCACACACAGTAATAAATGCTTCTGGGTACAAGATGTTGGTAGAGTCATGATTCCTCAGCACTGCCCAACACAGGTACCTTCTCCCCACCCCCAGCAAAGGCATTTCCATCTCTGCTCTGAAGCCAGCAGGAATCTCACAGCCTAGCACTGCTATCTCCTCCACGTGCTCACTCCCAGGGGCTGGGGCAGAGGAAGCTGAACACCAGCTGCCAAGAGCCAGGCTGCTGCTGCCATGCTACAGCTGTCAGTTCAGGGGGAGCTGCATGAGCTAGTGCCAGAGAAACCTCTGGCATGGCAGAGACCACCTTCTCAATGGCCTTCCTCCCTCTTGGGGAGAGAAGTACGACAGAAAGAACACTTGCAGTTCTCTCAGATTTAGGGGAAAATGCTTAACACCAGTGCTAACAGATCATGGTAACAGGGGGAACATTGGCACACTAAAATATCCCATTGCACATGCTGGGCCATAAGAGAGTTCTGGTTCGAACTAAAATTAGGCATGGTGAAAGGCAGTGAATCAAGCCTCCCCTCTGAGCTGCATCTGCTGCTGAGGGAAGGGCACAACCCCAAACCCAGCCCCGTAAGAAGCCTCCCACGAGGGCACAGGCACAGCACACCCAGGGCCTTCCTGCTGCTTCACATTCTTGTGCCCACAAGGCTGTTGCAGCCTTCTGGCCTATGTGAACGTGCCCATGAAGTTACACCAAACACAGAAAGGACTCGTACACTGAGGGAGGGAAGAAAGTTTTCAGCGCGATCATTTGGAAACAATATCTAGATCAGGGCAGAGCTGTAAAAAAGGGAGAAAAAACCCCCATTTTTCTTCTTGTGTCCCAAAACTTAGGAGCGAAGAAGAGAGAAAAGCCAGATGGAGATGGCAGCGACAGCAATCCTGACAAATGTGCATGCTTAAAAACCATTTGAGGCTGATGGCAGCAGGAAGAGGAGTCTCAAGTATCCCCCCTCTTCCTTGGGCCATTTAACAAGATGGCCCTGGAGACTCCGGGAAATTACTAAGACAGTAACATGGAAAATCAGTGGTCCAACTTCAGCAAGTCATAGATGTACAAAATCATTGGTAAATATGCAGGTGTTTGTTGCAAACTCACTTCTATTAAATGATTTCAGTAATAGCGTAATAGGGTCATGTGCAGGTTGAGTGCTGCATGCCTGAGTCAGCCTTGTACTGCTCTGCCTGCTTAGGAGGCACACACAAGGCAGGAGTGAATTCAAAAGGCAGCACGGCACTACATTAATCACAGAATCTCAAGGGTTGGAAGGGACCTCAAAAGATCATCCAGCTCAACCCCAAGACAGCACAAGATGTTGCATGGATTTGTCTTGCTGGTACCTGAAGTATTTCGATGATCTTCAGCTTGGTGTCCATAACCAGGATGTCCTCCTTCTCTGGCTCGCTCTGCTTGACGTTACCCTCGGGGGCAGCAGCAAGTGGAGTCATGGGCAAGAACCCGCCGCCTCTCAGCACCACCTGCGTCATCAGCTCCCCAACACCGTGGATTGACCTCATCACATTGCTCCCTTCAGAGAGGCAGGGAAACAGGTAAGGTTATGACGGTGTCATGGGACTGCATGAACAGGGCAAGGAGCTTCCAGACCCTATGAGGAGAAATTTTCTCAACATTAAAGAAGTCCAGGGGACCCCTAAATCCCTAGAACAGATGGAAGTCGATGGAAGCACTGCAGTACTTTCACAGACAACCCCTGCCCTCTCCCTCTTCCATCATGGCCATTACTCAGCTGCACAGCCAAGCCAACGACAGAAAGGAGCAGAGGACTTCAAATACAGATTGACATTTTGGGATGAAGTGCAAACTACCAAGGAACAATCTGTTCTGCCACTCATCCCTCAGCCTTACCTTTACTTTCCTCGCCTTTTGCCATCTTGGTAATAGGGAAGATGGTAGTGATGTGCACACAGTCTAATATAGCAAGGAGGATTTTGGTTAGTCTGAGGAGGTCACAGAAGTTGTAGAAACCAAAATATATCAGATTTCTGGCTAAGTTAACAACCTACCAAAATAACAATAAAAAGCCTGATTAATACTAAACATTTTGCTCTCACAATCAAGTTCTAACACAGTGAAAAGATCAAAAAACTTAGCTGTGAGCCACACTCTTATCATAACACCTCATAATTCCACAAGGCTCTATAGTTCTACATTTTATTAAACATTTTCTGCTTGTCTACAAATCCTGCAATGCCTGGAGTAACAGCCTGTACCTGCTACTGATATCGTGTAGCTACAAAACCAGGCTGTATTTGCCTCATTACAGAAAGGGTAAGATAGGTCAAGACTAGAGGGAATGTACAGATGCTTTTTACGTGTTTGCCTTACAACCTCACCCCCCACCCTGCTCCCATCTAAAGCTTACTGCTACCAAGTTCAAGTTTCCCCACAAGTCCTCCACATGCTCAAGATCCAGCACGTCATAATTTCAAACATAGGGCAAATATTCAACAGAAGCCCATCATCTCAAGTACATTCCCTCCAATGCTTCTTGTTTTTCAAAAAATATCGTATCTTTTTGCTAAATTAATGGTTATCTAAGGAACATTACTGCATGGATTTGCTATATGTTAACTTGCACAGACTGTTTGAATAGGTCATTAAATCACAGGACACTATATTGTTCTTTGTGAGCAACACCATAAGCTCCAGAGACTATCTGTGCATGTGGGCACAGTGTTTAGTTTTCAAGACTATTTATTCCAGTAAAGTCTGACTTTGCAATAACACAGAGCACAGAAAGTAAACAAGGCTGCTGTAAATCGAAGACATCAGCTCCCATTCATTAATTGTGTTTCAAGAGCTATCATTGCAAACTCACAAACTTCAGTGGGGTTGCTTGCACAAGGAGAAAGGGCAGTGCTGGGAAGGAGAAGCCTGCTGAGGCTCAGCACTTGCTAACTACTTGCTAGACTTTCTAGTGTTAAAATAAAGTATCAACATCCCACCAAAACGAATTCAAAACAAGTATAAAATCAGAAGTGGATAACTACCTCAAAAGTGAGTTTATTTTTCTCTTTATCAGAGAAAGGGAACCTCTGACACACCACATCTCTTAAATATTCCTCTACAAATTCCATTGTCTGTGCAAATCTCTCCTTAATTTCATCTTTGGAAGTTCCATTGCTATCATAGCTGAGGAGGAAAAACAGAACAAAACAAAACAACAAAGCAAAACACAAAACTTAGCATGCAAATATACCGGGCTCTCTTTCCCCAACACAGCTTCTCATTGGTTTGTCAAAGCCTAAGGAAAGTTAAAGGCTGTTAAATCCTTTATCCAAACGAAGGAGTCAGGAAGCTGACACCATAATTTCCTGGCTTGTGCTGTTTTATCCCATATGCTCATTTTGCACTATTTAAAGACATCTGAGGAAAACAAAAAGAGATAAATTTGTCCAATAAATGCAAAAAGAAACTCTCATTATTTCAGTGGAAACAATGACAAGCTACACACAGCGCTGAGCAGAACGGATGTGGCTGCCTGTGGTGCTATTTCTGCTCCAAATAAAAACTATAGATATGCAAAGCAGACATTGATTTTGCTTAATACAAATTCTAGGTTTGCCTCTCAGCGTTCAAAGACAAGAATTCCCAACACCTTGCACTAACTACCTCTGTGGTAGTTAGTGGAGGTTAAGGACCATGACTCTGTCTCCAGTATATTACTCGTTTTTGCTTTGGATTGTGCAAGCTACTGGATAATCTGCACTGAAGACTCTAGAAGCAAATTAGGAAAGGGGAAAAATGAACTGCATCTCCCTTGTTTTCCCTCCCTAGGGCCAGGTCACTTGTCATCCAAATCAGAGACAGATCATCACTGTGACTACTTGGGAGACAAAGCCCTTCTGCCTCACGGTTTACAGCACGCACAAAGTAAGGTTATTTAGTTCTCAGGCAGGTTCTCTCCTGCAGACATCACAGGCAAATGGAACTACAGGAGTTTTTGTATCTACCTTAGAGATGTTTTAACATTATTTTTCACTTGTAATCAGGACCTCTAACTAATGCTCGAGCTTAGGATTGATCTGGCTTGGTTTTAACAACATCAACACTGATGTAATCTCCTCTCCAACACAATTCCAGCAAGTACTTACTCATCAATAGCAATTTCAGAAGGTATTTCAGACCACAGCCGAGCATACTTGACTGGAGTGACTTGCTCCTGGGGGTCACGATCAACGTGCATGTGAAGCATTAACCGGCAGAACGATGCTCTCAGATCATAGGGCAAGTTTTCATCAGACATGCAACGGAGAATGAGATCCACATCCAGCTGGCCAGAGATCTCATTTATGGCCAAGTACTGTCGATCAAGGCACATTCTAGCAAAGAGGTTTAGTTGGTATCTTCAGGGAAAAAAAAAAACCACAACAAACCAACCATAAACAAACAGCTTACACTTCACTTTCCATAAACATCCAGGCGGTTTCACACTGATATGCCCTTCTCTGTAGTGCCAGAATGCACCTTCCATCTTCTAGTACTACAGCTGTATTATTTATGGAAGGAATAAAGTACCTCTCAAACACTAGTAAAACATAACATAGAATAAAAATAGAATAAAAGGAATATTCACATTTGCCTGAGAGTTACATAGGATGAACTAATTGCTGTTTATGAAAGCCACAGAAGAATGCAAAGAGCACTTAGGGCAACTCAGCCTAAATACAGTAGATAAAGACTTCTTACTAATGCTGAAGCCACAGTTGTTCACTGAGGCAACACTGCAGATGGACTAAAGAATCGTTAAAAATCAGGTAGCTGATGAATCAGCTACTGAGCTCTGCTCCCTTCAGTCTAAGAACTGGTAGAGAAAATCTAAACTCGATACCTAAGCTGTTTCAGTCCATAAACTGGCATTCAATGTCTGTGCATGCAACAGACTGAGAACTAGCCTTCAGTCATGAAGCACGTGCCCAGTATTCACAGGGTATGCATACAGGCTTGGGTTGAACAGTGGCAACCGTGAGGCTTCCTAAATAAATTCATATTTTCTGCATCACCACAATTGAATCTGTCAAACTACTCTCAGAAGTTTATAACCCAGACACAGGAATTCGGTCTGGGCTGAAACCTGATCTCACACTATGCCAAGAACTTGGTGTCACGTCAAGTCATCTGGAAATATCTTTTCATGTCAAATTGCTAAAAGCCTGACTTGAGCCACACAAGGGAGCACTGCACATTCATCAAACCAAACCTGTGGCACTCTCACAACTGGATACATTGTCTTTTTGAGAACTACAGGACCGTCACCAAAGGCTTTGAGCTTAGAGAGAGATTTAGAAGGCAGGGAAAAAGAGCTGTGACTTCTTTACAATCAGTAGCAAAGCCATCTGTGTGCTCAAATGCCGTGCTTTCCAGGAGCAATTGTTCACACCAACTACCATCTGACTACAGGTCACCTCAGCAGTTACCATGCAGGTTCTCTCATCACACCCATTTACCAGGAAACCAAGCAGGCATTCAGTGCTGTGAAAATTCAGGGCACTCTGTCAGCTATTTTTTTTTAAAGATCAGTGTAAACTTGCTTATGCTGATAGTTTTCACCATGAATACCTCGTGCTCCCACTTCAAAGAGACTTTG
Organism: Urocolius indicus; assembly: GCA_013401255.1. Lineage (NCBI taxonomy): Eukaryota > Metazoa > Chordata > Aves > Coliiformes > Coliidae > Urocolius > Urocolius indicus. Next base: position 108,802 of record WBNH01003138.1, on the reverse strand, counting down.
TCCTCATTCTCTAATGGCCATTTTGTTCATGAAGCCAGCCAGCATCCTTTCTCCCACACCAGCTACAGCCTACATCCCAAAGGCTTCCCCACACAGCCTTGATCAGCTTTACTAGCCAACCACTGCACATGCTGTTAACCTGTAGTAGCTGAGCACGTCCCGATCCTCCTTCTGCCCTTCCTTAGCATCCTGAGCCAACTCTCTGATACTCTTACTGCGGATTTCCTTGTTACTGTCTCTCCAGAACAGCCACACTTCTTCCTCGTCTTCTCCAACTTCCAAGGCATTTTCTCCACTTGACACTTCTTCAAACTCAAACCGTGAGAGGACCAGCCTGCCAGAAGGAAGTGAGGTTAGATTACACACTGCCAACACCCGTGCTCGTCTCTTAGAACGTTTCTTTTAAGACTTGCTAAAAACCACACTTGCTAAAATGTACTAGTGATGTAGAAGTAACTAATTTTGTGATCTCACCTGCATTCAAGAAAACACAAATTTTATTCCTCAGCTCTGTGAGGTCAAAACAGAGTTATTTCTTTCAGCAGTAGCAGTTTACTGCTTAAAAGCTGAGGTTTACGATTTAAAAGCACTAGGTTACAATGAACTTAAATTATGAGCTTCTAGTAATTCTTAAGACCAAAATTTCAGTGTCATTAAATTGTTGAAGATAAAGAAACAGGAAAGCTAAATACATGTCTGAGTTTCAAACCCATCTATACAGGAGAGCTGGTTCCAAGATCTCTTAAGAGACTACCGAAGGCAAATGAAGCTTCTTGTTTTGCTAAACAAAAACTTCTAAAATCCTATTAGTTCTGCATCTTCTTTCTGCTTATGTGCCAAATAAATAGAAACAAACCAATTATTGAAATTATTGTAATTCTTAAGAGCTTTTAGCTCTTCAGCAAGAAAAGATCATATATTAAATATATAGGGGCAATGACCAGGAAAAACTTCAAGTGCTGGTGAAAATAAATATGCTCTTTGCACTTTCATGAAGAGAATCAAGTGTGCAGGAAGCCTCTCATCCATTTGTTTTAAATACCACTTAACAAGGACCTATCTGTGCCCTATTCCATGTATGGAATAAACCCATCTTTACAAAAGATAACTGGGATTTGGTACCTGCTATGATATTTCAGTGATGGCAGGGCAATGCTGGATGCTGGAGACCAAAATCCTAACTCCAGAAGGAGAAATGGGTGAGCAGACACACACCAGCTTCTGCTTTGCTGCAAGCTGAGCTCAGTGGGCAGGCGCCCAAGAAGCACTCGCTCACTTCAGGCAGCTTGTGGAGGAAATCCTGAAGCCCAGAGGAGGATCAGGCCCACAAGACCCTGCACACCTTCCTGCAAAGTCTGTCTACTTTGATCAAACGTGAGATATGTGAGAGATTCTCTGATTGCAGGACTGAGAATGCATATGGCAGATGCCTGCTGCCAACAATACCCAGTTCCTGTGTATCTGAAGAGGACATCACACATACTTAACTGCTTTCTCTAGGCATGCCAGCAGTGCTCTCAGCTTTGCATCACCTTCCTTCTGTTTCGTGCTAGGAAAACCATCTTTTAAGGCATTAACTTACTTAGTTTCAATGAGAATGTCTGCATTTGCTGGATTCAGCACGGCTTTACAAATCAGCTCCTGTGTCACTGGAATAGACTTGTTCATGGAAACGCACAGATCTGAGAGGTAATCCAAAAACCTGTTGGGAAACGTGAGCCAAAAGGGTAGCAAGCCTTGTTGAGATCTAGACTGAAGCAATCCACATTGCAGAAGGAAAACATTCAGAACTCCATCTTAACATTGCAGAGCGAGACTGTTGCCCGAGGGACGAGTTACGGCGAGTGCCAAAAAGAGAAGTGAGCTCGCTGTGCTTCCTCGCCAGCAAGTTGGCAGGTACAGATTCTTTTCAGGAGGCTAAGAGGAAAAGGGTAATCATATACTCAGAAATGTAGGTCTCACCTGGGCTCCCTGTTTTTCCTCACGAGGCTAACAAAAGTGTCAATCTCGGCAGCTGTGATGTGCTTCTCCAGGAGCTTGCGGTTGTTGTGCAGCAGCGCTGTGATGGTGTCCTCGGCCAAGACGTCGTAGCCTATTTGCTTCTGCATGAAGCCAAACTGCTTGGCAATGTATTCCTTCAAAACAGAGGGGAAGAAGGAAGGTGGTGTAACTCATTCTCTGTTTAAGGTAATGCTAAATAGCAAAACAGGAGGATGTTTGTCAACATCAGCATCTCAAGAAGCAAACTGAATTAGATTGAAATTGTGCTTCTGTAGAGTGAAAATAAGTGATGACCCTATGACCTGATCACCTCTCTCCCTCTTGGGCTGGACAGCACCAAGGCCTTTATCCTTACCCAATATGAATTAGTTTTGAGCAAACAGCAACAAAAAGCAAGCAGCCTTAATTCACAGCTCAATGGAGCCTGTAGTACACGAGTGAAGAGAGACTTAGAATTCACTTGACAGTTTGCAATGCCATTGTTTCCTTAAAATCCCCTTAGAACTGGTACTAATTGCACTGCATACAGTCTCTGATAGAGATGAGAAGTGCCAGAGAGAGTACAACTGAGCAATTAAAGAAACCTCTTGCTGACTGTACCAACACAGCACAGCATCACAGCGTTTAATTAATGGGATGCAGCTCTGATGGGTTTTTTTTGGAGCACAGGAACAATGTTAGTGCCACTGAAAGCTACAGACATGTTCCAAACCTGATTCTTCCTGTAATCCTGCTGGGAGTGTCTCAGCACTCTGTAGCAAAGCCGGCATATGTGCCTGAAGGGAGCGTGCCGCTGGTCTCCGAGCTCCTCCAGCCGCAGCATGGGGCCATCCCCACTGTCTGTGAATGGTGCTTGCAACAGCTTGAAAATCTATAGATTTATTAAAAAGCAAAGATTAAATCCCATGAGACACTGCCTTCATCTGATAAAAATTAGAGTAAAAGCACCAAGTCTTCAGGTTTCCAAACGGTACGTCAGAAACAGCAAGTTGCTTGGCCACAGAGGAGCCTGGACAGAAGGCACTGTCAATGGCCTTTACTCAACACCATACTCTATAGCTTTTCCTTGTAGCAATGATATATCACAGTCCTCTGCCAAGAGCGTGTTGAAAACTAGAAGCTCAAAGGATCTTTTGGTCCCAATAACTCAGCCAGTTTCTTTGTTATCTGTTTCTCTTTTCTGATAAGCCTTCCTGTAGGCAGAGGGGAACGCAGCCTACCTGCTTCAAAATATTCTGCTCCCTCATCAGTTTTTGCCGTTCTCTGTTAGGTTTAGAAAACACTACTTCAAGGACATCTTGTCCAGAATTGGTTCCACCAGTAACAAAGTAGACCAAATCCTCCAACAGCTTGGTAACAGATCTATGGAAAAGCCAGAAGCTGTTAATATTAAGGCTACAGATTCTCTCTGTTAAAAGAACAATGCCAGAATAAGTTTACATACATTTTTAAATGCTAAGAGAGAAAAGAACATCTGTTAAGAGACTGACTCAGATGTTGCACAAAGCACAAGGTTTGCACAGAACTTGAAATCAGGAACCAATGCTCCCTGTTGTGTAGCCTCACTGTCTGACAGCTAAACCACAGCAGCAGTAACATAATGATATCACTTTCAGGCAACTATATCCTTGCAAGTTCTATTTGACAGTTCATTAAATTGATAGAAAAAGATAATAAATCAGCTGATAATCAGCTTTCTCCCAAGGCCAAAAAGACAGTGGCTACAGAAGCACAAGGGCCCAGGCTTCCCACAGCCTACTCTGCGCTCTGTGTGGCCACGTGCTTCCCATGGATGCTGGTAAAGGATTTGCAGAAGTCACATGTTCAGTCTTCACAAGAGGGATTATGAATTCCCACACTCAATTTGCAAAGCCCATCAAAAAAGGTATCCTTCAAGTTCAAACCAAGAGTTCTCATGTCTTCACTTCGCAGAGCAATGGAGAGAGCTTGACAGAACAGGCTTGAGAACATCCACCATGGACCCTTCAGCAATTAAACCAGAAACTTCCTCTTTTTCATTACAGAAATCTCATCAAGAAAGAAAGAAAATCCCTCTTCTGAAGGCAGCATACATGAATAAAAGTTTCAAAGAAACAGTTCCTGAGTGAAGGAACCAACACTATCTGAGCCAGTTTCTTGTTTCCTTACCTTCTTTCATTCTGGGTTATTGTTCCCTTTTCCAACTTGCCAGCAATGGAACCTAAAACCTTACTTGCATCATTTGCAAAATCCAAGTCCCGAACCTCTGCAGGGGAAACTGGCACTATAGCAAAAGCTTCTTTGTCCTCTTTCACTGGAGAAGTACCAATCTGAAACCCAGAGAAGTTTTATCATCAAACCAAAAAGCAGGAAACAAGATTGTGATTCACATACTCAGGAGATAATAACACAGCACAAAACTCCCGAGGAAGTCAGGCTTTGAGAACAGTACCACTCTGTGCAAGCTCAAAGGTGTTCCCAAACCCAGAGGAACATCAGCTGAGACCGCATAATGGTGCTGCAAATAGTGGAAGATGATGACTGGCATACAATAGAAATTGAATGGCACAATTAGTAAACTACCATGAAAACCTAGTTTTCAAGATAAATATTTTGCACAGCCACCATTCACTGCTGCTCCACTGCCTGCTGTTTGACAAACCCAGCAGTATCCAGGGACCACAACTGCTGCCAACAACACTTCACCGACACAAAAGAAATCAAAGGACGTGCCTACACAAAGAGAACTTACTTTAAGCATCACAGGTTTCTCCTCTTCTTTATCAATAGGGATATTGGTACTATGAACCCAGGTGTTAGTGCAAAGGTGCCTCAGTCTGACATAAGAGTTCCTGAAAGGAAGGATAAAGTTTCAAGGTGTGACGCAGGCTCATAGGCAGGAAACCTTCATATTGTTTGAATTACAAGATGTTATAAGTGGGAAATAATGTAATAAGTGTAATGTAATAAGTGGGAAAAACAAAAGTATCATCTTTATCCATGTTGCATACCATCATAGGAAGACTGTTCTTTCCTTATTTCATTCTATAAACTCACCTTAGGAAGTCTTATACAATGGAATAAGTTCTACTGTAAGACACAACTGTGTCTGTATTTTGTGGCTGGAACCCAGTTGCTCCACAGTAACAAATTTAGCCCCTGAGTCCTCACATTTCCACGTGCTGTAGTGTGTATCAGCTGCCAGTTTCCTCCCATACCTTTGTATTTTCCAGCCCATAACTCCCTGATATCTATTTTATGTTTTCTAAACTGAGAACGTTTTGACTCTTTGTATAGCTCATCAGTGTTGCACAAGCAAAGATCCGTTAAGATACCAGAACACGACAACTGTATCCAATAATTTTCTCTAGCAGAAGTCTTATGGGGACAGCAGTTCTCAGACTGTTTTCTGAGGCATTTCTGGCAATGACACTATATAGCATGTACCAGCTCTCTGATAAAACATGACAAGCCAGAACCAGATGAGAATTTTAGGCCAGGAAAAAAACCCAGCATCTCAGCTGCAGTAAAATCTCTTCTCTCCACACATCCACAGCAGCCCAAAGGACAGAAGAGGCAGCCAGCACAGCTGCTTTTGGTGGCCATGTTAACTCCTGCTATCTTAGGAGTATCTGACAATTCAGATAGCTGCTTAAAGTAGATGGAGCAAATATGCTGTGCTCTCTTGATGGGAGCAGACAGCAGAGAGCCTGCTGTCTGTGTATCGTTAAAGGGTACAGCACCTTTTAAGTAGGAAGAGGCACCATGTCAACAATAAAGGACATCATCTCCAGAGGGACAGAGAACTTCTGGAGATAGTCCAGTGCAGGATCATCAAGATGATCAGGGGACTGGAACACATTTCATATGAGGAAAGGCTGCAGGAACTGGGGTTGTTTAGTCTGGAGAAGAGGAGACTGAGGGGGGATCTTATTAAGATTTACAAATATCTAAATGGTGGGTGTCAGGAGGTTGGTACAGCACTTTTTTCTACTGTATCTAGCAACAGGACAAGGGGTGATGAGATGAAGTTGGAACACAAACAGTTCCATTTAAATGTAAGAAAAAAACCTATTTCACTGTGAGGTGACAGAGCCCTGGCCCAGGTTGCCCAGAGAGGTTGTGGAATCTCCTTCCTTGGAGGTCTTCAAGACCCGCCTGGACATGTTCCTATGTGAATTGATCTAGGTGAACCTGCTTCTGCAGGGGAGTTGGACTGGATGATCTCAAAGGTCCCTTCCAACCCTACCATTCTATGATTCTATGGAAACAACAGAAAATTAAGTGTTAAATACATCCTAGCTACCATAATACAGACAGGTCACAGGAGTGAGTTGATAGGCTTTTAGACCCAGTTTGTTCACTGCAAGGAAGTCACTTAATCTCAACGTTCCCAGCTGTGCAATGGTGTTCTGTTATCTGCACATCAATTGCAAAGTACTCAAGTGAAGCTTCAGGTACCAGCCAAGTGTTTGAGGAAAAACTTTAATTCCAAAGGATCAAAGAAAAACAGTGGGAGACAGCTTTGCCTTAAACACTAAACCCCGAAACACAACACCCCACTGACTACCAGTTCTGCCAGTATGCTCAACTGTACCTGGGGACAAGGCTGTCTCCTCCTCGCAGGGTGGTAGGGTCCAGCTCAAAGATGGAGGAGATGTCGTTTCCCTCGGGCACAGACACCAGGGAGTAGGCCATCTTCTCCTGAACATTGCGCAGGCCTCTTCTGGAGGCGTCCTGCTCAGGGTCCAGCTGTGAAACAAGTCCCATTACACACAGTCAGACCGAGCCCTCCAGATCCACCCGCTCAGTGTCAAATAGAGGCTCTGAACCACTCCAAGCACCAGTTAAGACAGCAGGGCTCTAGGACACCAGTAAAACTGGCCAGTAGCTGTCTTGTCAGCCATTTATTTGGTTTCCCTTGTGTTAATAACTTCTGAGTATTTCTGGATCCCAGACACAATGAAACCTAAGCCACAGAGGTTCTGCCTTGCATATAGTGCCAGAAGAAAGTGGAAATCCCCCAGCCATTCACCCACAGTGTGCTGGGAACTCTCCCTAGGGTCAGATGACTCACATCTGCTGAGCTTCCCATCCCTGACACTACTCTTGTAGTGTGCTCACCACGCTGCAATTATCACTAACAATGTAATTATGTAAGCTACCAATACAAAAATCAGCAACACCAGGTACCAGTGATCTTGCTGGGAAATGCTCAACTTCAGCAGCAGCAATGGGACTCACATCTATCAATCACTGACAAACGAAATACAAAGCTCAGGAAGAAGACACAAGTCTTGCTGTTCACCCTGAAGCTTATGAGGCACTCAAACACAATGAGATGCTACAATGGCCATGACATCAGCAGTGTCTTTATTTCCAAGGTGGCAGCAAATTACCAGCCTCCTTTAATAAACACACCAACAAAAACTGAAGACAACTCTGACATTTCAGACCAAAGGACACAAGGCTAAGAAAAACTAAACTGGGAGAATGGAGTAACTTTCTCTAAAACCTTTCCTAAGGAACTACCAGCTATCACCTAAATCCTAGGCATAATTTTCAAAGTGATCAAGCAACCACTTTATCACTTCTTCTGTGATCCTGGCACCGGTGGAAGGTTGGCACCCAAAGGAGGCAGCACTCTTTTGCTTTGGAAGTCCCAGGGTAAGACGTTGCTATCCTTAACCATACAGAAAAGGCAGCTGAAGTTGCTTGTGCCTCGGGATACTCTGTAGCTGGCATGTTTGTAGCCAATGAACATGCCTACAGAGTAGTGACATTTCAAGTCTGATTTTGCACATGGGAACAGAGTTGGCTGTATGGAATAAAAATACACATCGGGAGCATGTCTTCGAGAGAAGGAGCAACTATATGCTCAGAGTCCATCTGCAAGCTTTACACCAGGAGAAATTTGCTCATTTGGAATGAATTCTCCTAATCTCATCTGTCTCCATCCCCACAGTGTGGGATCTGTTCTGTAGTAACGATTTGTACTTCAGGAGACAACTGGTTACTGAAACTGTGTCAAAGCTGAGAATGAGTAGGAAACCAGGCAGCAGGAAATGGGGCAACTTAGGGAGAACTACAACTTCAGCCCCAAAGCTGATAACAGCAGCCCCCTTGAACGGGGAAGGTTACTAGCTGGCATCTCACCCATGCCTACTGAAACTCCATTCTTGTACAGATCACTGAGGGATAAGGAGAAAACAGCAACACAACAGAGCTGTGCAAAGAAACCTGCTGCCTTGCAGACAGCTCACATTTGGATACAGTTAGAGTTTGGATGAAGTTGGATAAAGCAGCCTACACCATCCTGTCACTGGTGAATGTTGAACCATGCAGTCATTTCTTGTCAGAAACAAGTTCTGTGTTTCTGATCCTACTCTTTATGGTCTGTTTTTGCCACCTAGTGGTGAGAGGCAGAACAGGGAAAAAATAATCAGTACAGCTCTGAGGCCAGTGCATGATCAATATCGGTGCACTTAAGAGGAGACATGAGTGTGCCAGTGGTAGGATGGATGGCTACATAGAAACCCTCAACACTGATTCACTTTCAAAAAGCTACGCCAACAAAATGATCGATTCTCTCCCCATCTCTCAATGAAAAAAAAAAAAACCACCCCGCAAAGCTATTGTTTGTTCATTTTTTTCAGCATGTTTACTGAAGTGAAGCTGTCAGATCAGCCTTTGCTGCCAAATACCACCAAGAACTAATCAGGATAATAACTCAATATCTGGGGGCAAGGGTAAGTGTTTTCATGGCCAAGCTATAATGACAAATCCTTTTAGCAGGAAAAATCCACCCTGCAGGATTTCAAAGCATCACAGTGCATTCATCTTTTAAGAATTGGAGGAGTAGTTCTTTTTCATACCCAAATGGAGCAAATCTGCCATAAGACAGGATAAATGACCAAGGAGCTGCATGAGCCTACAATCAAATCCAACTGTAAAAAAATAAATATAAGCCACAATAGAAAGTGCTGTTCCAGTTTTATCTGTTTTCAGCTACTGAAGCAATGCTGTTTCCCTTTGATACCACAGAGAAACTTCTATCAACACAAAGCATCGGCACAATCAATCTTTGACACAACGACATCTACCGAGAACAACACAGACTTGCTTCACAGGAAACTCAGGAGAATGGCACTGGAATCATTCTCACCCTGCCATTCTGGTTCTCTAGACCCTTTATCCTGGCTTTCCTGTGACAAGCTAACACACGGGAGGGAATTCATGTCTTAAACAAGGAGGTCAATTGACTGACTGGCACAGAGCTACATGAACACCCCGCTAGGGACACTTGCCATCTGCTGTCAACGTGCAACTTGCTTTTCAGACCTATGCAAAACAGTGCTTCAGGGAAGGGAAGGAAAGGATTAAGAAACAGGAAGACAGGAGGAGAGATGCTACAAAGCAGAGGGATGGGGAGGTGAGGAAGTCCAGGTAACACATATATTTGGTGCATTGTTCTTCACTAAAGCCTAATCCAGCTTTCAGTATTCACTCATCTCCATAGGCCTTAAAAGCCATCAGGTCATTCTTAGGTTTCTTTTTTCAGTCTCTTCACTAGCAATAAAGAGTGGACCATCTAGGCACTGGCCAGATAAACACCTGGGCCTGTGTCAAGCCCTCCTCAATCAAGGGCAAGATCATACTCTTGCCTATACTTACTGAGGATTGACACTCCAGGTCATCTTCCTCATAGTCAGGGTTTACCTGATGAAACAGAATCACATGCATGTCAAAAGTCTAACAGAGCTGGAAGTGGGAAACAACCTCAGCATGGTCTAAACTTACTTTGTAAAAAACATCCCCTAGTGCTCCAGCACTACCAGGCATGCAGAACAAATACATGATGCAAAGCAATCCCTTCCTCATCAGGCATCTGTCTGCCCATGATTTAAGTAGTTATGTAATCTGCAAACATGCAGAGAGATTGATCTTGTTCAGCATAATCACTGAAGGAACAAGAGGGATGGAGAGTTACCAAGTTTCAAGGTTTCTTTTTTTAAATCCCAAGTGGAATTTCCAACTAGAAATTACTGGCTTGGCAGAGATCTGGAACAATCAGTATTCTAACCATGGGTCAGGGGAGCAGTCTCCTCTGGTATAGTTTTGCATGAGATAAGACCATGCTTTTGTTTTGGCTGATTAGCCAACTCAAGCTTTACTGGAAAAGGTCTATACTGGATCACTACTGAAATGGATTTGCAAGTGTGCATGTGACAAAATGCTGCTCTTGTTCCAATCCTCTTATTAGAAGAATATCAAATGGGGTATTTAATCTGGACTTTTCCCACTGAAGTTCAGGTAAATAGCAGAGGCTGAGCCACCCCTTCTGCCCTACTATGCACTCTGACAGCCAGGACAGCTTTTACTTACAAGTTTGTGCATTGGCGTATTAATATATACATGCTTTAAGATAAACAGGAGTTTTCATGAACATTCTCAAGTGTTAAGCAGCAAAACTCACAAAATTAGAACCCTCAGACTTTTTTTTTAAGCCTTTTTTTTAAAAAAAGTAGTATGTTCTGAAATCTTATTTCAATGGGGGAAGATGTCCAATGTAGAGAGAGAAAAAGATATTTATGTTGTGCTTGGATAGCTCAGCATCATCTGCAGTTCCTACGGGGCTGGTGTGCAGTCTAACTGCATTTTGATTTTTACCTCAGTCCTACAATTCTGCTGGAAATCTGTGATTCAAGAACAGCTACCAACAGCTGAATTCATTTTCCCCAAAAAGCTCTGTCTTTTACAATTTATTCCTCTATTAATAAATTCATCTTCATTCTACTGCCCACATGACAGGATACTATTTAGTGTCTATTCTTTGCCTCTAGAATTCATACAGAAAGTAAAATAAGAACAAGGCTACCCCCATATCATGGTATTTTTCCAAGCCTCTCTCATCTTGTTGTCTTTGTTTAGCCATCTACATTTGCATTAATACTAATGACCCAAACACCACTCTCCTCCCCTCTCCTGTGTCTATTTTTAGGGCAGGAAATGAAAGATGTGCAGAAGGTGTAGAAGGAAGAAAATACTGTAGAAGGAAAAGCAGAGTTCCTAAGCAAGCCCCCATACTTACCTCTGCTGCTAGGTAGTGTCCAGTAGCGAGGTGCTTGAACCTGAAAAGACTGTTCCAGTAGCCGGCCCCACCACGACAAGGATCATGCTGCACCACCTACAAGGAAAGGGAAACCACATTTACACCATGGTCCCTTTCAAACACATCATTTCATGTACAGCTAAGGGCAAACAGAATGGGGAGCTCCACAAAAGATGAAAGAACCTTCCATATGTGAACACAGCACAGTAAATACTTTGACCTGACTACAGTTAGTTTCCCTCCAGGACTGATGAGCACTGATTTTCTGTTCATTGGCAAGTGACTGCACCTGTTTGCAAAGTTACTGACCACAGCTGGTGAGTGATGGGAGGAAGATTATGCTGAAGCTGGCAGAGAAGGAATTAAAGAAGGTGCTCTGGATGTGCACGTGTTGCTAGGTTTTAAAACAAGCTTCTGGAAGAATGCAACAAGTCCTTCACCTTCTTGGTAGAACTCACTTTTCACCTTCCAAAAGAGGCAATGGCATTGTACAAGGGAATTTGAAGACTGTTTTATTTATGCTCTAAGTTCTCCTGTGGCAAATAGAACCTCCAAAATCAGATGATCTGTTACTTCATAGCAGCTCCTGTGGGTGCATCCATTTCTTTAGCCAAGCCCCACTGTAGCTGAGCTTTGCCTTTCAGGGAAGGACTCGCTTACCTCTGCCTTCCATTTACCCACAGCAACTGTGTTCACAGGGCCAGCTACCACAGAAGCTACTTATGTCTTATAACACCAAGTAATTTTAAATCTAGGCAGGCTTGCAATGTGGATCAAAGCAGATACTTCTAGAAGGAGAACATGAAAAATCCCTTTCCACTGCTACAATTCATGTTATGATTCTCACAGGCCTATCACATGGCAAACAGTTAAAATCACAAACCAACCCTGACCACACCAATAGAATGAGGATATTTTAAGAAGCCAGTGATGGCCAAGGTGTTAGTCATGGGATTTGAAAGCCAAGTAAAGATATAAATGGTCCAGAGAAACAACACACAAAGACCAGCTAAGGGTTGCAGTCTCCTATCAGATGAGGATGGCACAATCACATTATTCCACACCAAAAATAGCGTGTTCTGTACACTCAGCAGGACACTTGAAATTATTAGCTGGTGTTAACCTTTAGTGACTGATGAGAAAAATGACTTCATGGATGTTTCTCTGTCCTTTTTCCAATTCAAGAATCTGAATTGGAGAGCCATCTCCTGCAGCGTTAGAGATCAGAACTCCTCTTTGGTGTTGCAAAGAAAACACAGTAACTAAAGAGATTTTAAGATGAAACTTATAACACCAGAAAGACTTTTACCCCCAAAATGAAATCCAGGTACATTGCTTTTCAACAGAAACAATAACTGTTTCCCTAAAGGCACCCCCAGCCTGGGTTACAATTCTTACCTCTACTTCCCACAGGGCTTTAGAACTGGTTGCAGAGGTGGCTGACTGCCTGCCTGTCGTTCTTAGGAACACATGCTGCTTCTTCCTGTGCTCGTCACAAGTCAGAAACTTCTCCTGCTCTGCATGAAACAGTCTCACCACATCACCCTGTCAAAGGCCAGACAGTATGATCAATACAGACAGGAGCCATCAGTGAACTAGTTACAAGCAAGTAGGGTTTTGAGTCTTACCCCTTTGAGAATGTCATCTTTGTTATCACTCCATTTCATGAAGAGAACTATTTTCCAACTTGTATTGCAATTCACAGAGTTGACCTAAGAGGAGAATTCAAACCATTAGTCCCACTGCCTTGTGCTCTGCACAAGCCACTGCCTTACTTTTCTCAGAGTTTTCAACAGAATTCTGCAGTCCCTGTTGCATTACCCTAGAGAAGAAAAGTCCCTTCTGTAGGAACAAGCAACTACAAAGCTGACAAATCACTTGAAACACATCACTGTGTCAAGGCTCCTGATTTAGGGAGAATCTTATTTTTAGCCAATCAGGCAAGAGATCAAACTCAAACCTCTGGGCCAGCACCTAGCAGACATGAGACAAACCTGCTCCTTCTATGAAGGTGCTGATTAAGAAGATAACAGTTCCTAAATAATGCCACAGGTACCAAACAACTTGCTGATCTCCATAGAACAAGTTCAAGCAGCTTAGCTGAAACAGAGAGGTTTGCCGAGTGACTCCAGCTGAGCAAGTCTGCCCTTACCTCATTGCAGCCTGGATTATCAACCAGCTGGTGGCTACTGGCATGGAGCGGCTGGCCAGCGTTGACAGGATTCAGGACCACTTTGTCTCCAATGACAACCTGGAGGTAAGAGCAGCATCAGACACAAATTAATACCCTGAGGGAGCGCTTTTTCTTTCTCCTCTTAGTGGGAGTGACTGGAGGAAATCACCTCCTTGCAGTTTGGAGAGATGCCAGTCTGAGTATGACAACCAGGATCCTGTTTGTTTCAGAGTTTCACTCACCATATTCAGTCAAATAGGTAGAAAAAACCCAACCCCACAGTACTGGACTTAGAGGCTTGCAGAAGAAACACAGACTGTAATTCTGGTCACTAATCTAGCTGCTGCTTTCCATGAAGTTGTGTCATTGCTTAATATGTAACAAGTCACTCTTACAGCAAAAAGTCAGCCACAAGTCCTTCTCCCTCAAGATGCACTTTCATCTGTAACATCAGGTTCTTGACCAGGCTGGCACATGACTCAAAACAAATGCATTTTGTCAGCCAGCAAAGGTCCCATTCTTCCTTTCTGCTGGGGGAAAGGCTTAAACTAAAAACCAGAAAATTCTTTTCTGTATCTAAAAGAATTCTTCCTAAAGTATCTTAAGAATTGATGCAATTTAAAAGTGCTTAATGGCCACCAAGAGTGTGCTTTGGTTTCACTGTGGGGGTGTGTCTGTAGAAAAGGAACAGTACATCAAAATATACAGAGCTAGTCTACAAGAGACATCATCCCCACTCAGTAAAGGGTCATAGAGTTTAGGTGCCAAACGTACCTGGACTACACCCACAGAGCACAGCAAATCTTATTACCCACCTCCTGCTTTTAGGCAGATAGTACACTCAGGTGACTCAGATTTTGTAAAAAAACAGATTAAGAGATTCAAATGGTCTTGCCTTTACTTCACAGCCACTTCTTTGCCAGAATGATCATGAATGGGACCATTTAACCCCATTATTACCTCTTTCCTCATACAAAACACAGATGATTTTTGATTCCAAACTGACAGCACTGAAAACCAAGATGCCAGTTATTTATTCCAGAGCTACTGAAGGAATTCAGCCTTTCCTACCATTTTGGATTGGGCAGGAGTTATGAAGAGCTGGCATAATTAGGTCCCATATTCCTTCCAACATTAAATCCTTCCACGTTTCCAAAATACAAGTTACCATAGCAATGTTCCTCCCCCTCGTGACAGCATAGGAAAAGGGTTCTTCCTGCAACATCACGCACTGAAACATCTCTGCATTCCACTAATTGCAAGACAGGCCTCCTGAAACAAGCTTTGCTAAGCTGTGCACAAAGCCATACGTGAAGATGCTCCTCTTGGCACTTACACTGTCTCCAATGGAACGCAGTTTGTAGAAAGGCTGGATGTAGAACCAGGAACCTTCATTTCCAGCTTCATCCAAGGTGACCCTCATAGCATTCTTCTCTAGTAGAGCTGGAAGCCTCTTATTTACTGTTAAGTATTTGTTACTTTTTAAATGAAGCAGCTAGAATAAGAATTAGAGTTCAGTTCTAAGAATGCTCATTTTTCCTCCCCTCAATAGACAGTGAGGGCGTGTAAAAGAACTACAACACTATACAGCAATGGAAATAAACACTAAATTATACATAAACACTCATAAAAATTCAGGTACAATTTCACTCACACTTCTTTAAACATACAGTCCCACAGCACAAAACATCTTCAGCTAAGCCAGCCATCTCTTCTCCAGCAAACAATGAACAGAAGCGTGTTGATGTTTGTAGTCCAATCAGAAATGGCTGTTGTTTTTTCTTTCATCATGAAAAGCAGGGTTTTTTGCCTCAAACATGCAGGCCACTAGCACTCTTAAGGCAGCCAGCTCCCTGCTCATCCTCCATCAGACTGCTCCAAAGACCCTGCAACTGCTTCAAAGGGCAGCCAACCAATTTCTCCTTGCAACAAGTAAGGAGCACAGGCTGCCTTGGGCTCAGGCACTTCATCTGGCTGCTACTCTGACAGCAGAATAAAATCAAATCATTTGTAGAGGAGTTTCTTAACCTAAGGCTCAAGATGCTCAGGGAACTATCCCTACTTCTCTAGTGGAAGCAGGTCTGCTTTGGTTGCAGAGTGAACCCACAGCTGCTCTGTTACGTTCCCCATTTACTGAAGACCTGTCTCTTAATCATGTAATTATTGTACTTCCCATCTTTATTGGTTTTGATGCATATTTGGTTTTATTTGTTCATTTCCTGGGACCTACCACTTCCTTTGCTTCAATGGACTGCAATTACTTACATGGCTTGATTCTCCCTCTCTGTAGCAATTTACTACTCTAAGAGCTGACATTGGATTGTGAGAGGCTGTATCTGGCCCTGTCCAGCGCCTGGGTCATCTGCACACAAACCCAACACATGCAGAGAGCTGAAGTCACATTGAGAAGGGCAGTCAGAGCAAAACCCTGCACAGCCCACCTGAATGACGTTGCCATACTGGATGACTGTTCCCAGCAGCTTCCTGTTCTCTGTTTCATTCTGTTTCTTTTCCAAATCCGCTGCATGCTGAAATTGAAGGAGAACAACTTGATTGCTGACTGTTTACAGAAAGGGTGCCCAGACACTCAAGGCTCTTTAAGATGATTTCAGAGAACTGGTACAACACTGAGCATCTGAAACAGCACAATTCCCTTTTCCCAACTTCCAGCAATGTCATTTCCAACCCCCCTTTTCAATTGTTTGAGAATATAATCATACATCATTTAAGTAACCTCTAATTTGGGGAGAGTTTAGCAAACGGGGGATGAAAAACTCAGCCAAGATGAGAAGACAATCCACCTCTGGAGGGAAGGTGAAAAGGGATGGGTAACACTTTGAGCCAGGAAGACTGAACTCGTTCCTACTGACTTCTGTACAAAATGAAAGGAAAGGACCTCAGCTTTGGACCTTTATTTTGCTTGGCCAATGCAGGCCCCAACTTTTCCACATCTTCTCCCTTTATAGTGACTGTTATCATTTTCATCACAGTTATAGCTCTGAGTACGTGAGTTTCCAACTTCCCAGCAGCACAGAGTCTGTCCTTCATGAGGCTGAAGGATACTCTGTGCTACATTATAGACTGCCTATGAAAATGCAGCTGGGCATTCCAGTATTGCACCAACATGGAAATAAAAGGGAAAGCCCTTGTAAAACTAAATGACCTCAGGGATACATTGTTCTGTTGAATAACCTCACTTGTAACTAGACTCATTTTTAAAACCATTGAGCTATTTTGCCCAGGTCAGTTTTAAACCATTTAATTTGGGAAAGAAATTCTCTCTTACTTTACATGAAAGATGACTTTTTCATGTAAAAAAAAAAAAAAAAAATCTCTGTTTGGTTTAACTGATAGCTGGTGGTATAAAGTAATTTAACTCTTGACTGTGCTTGTGGTTTGGTTCTCAGATCTCAAGGACTATAATAAGTCCAGGTTTCTCCCCAAAGGATCAAGTGCCCACAGTTCCTAACTGTAGGAAGGTAAAGGAACAACACCACAGGACCAAGTTTGGCTACTGCAAAGGAATAAAGCGTTTTAAAACACCAGCATCTTCAGCTTACATAGCATGTGCTATTTTTAGCAGCTAGGCTAGGTGTGATAGCTGGGTCATGCTCCAGGAGAACCTGGAATACAGCTGCTCATTCCAACTCAAAATTTCATTCAGAAATAAGACAGAGCATAAGTTTCTCTTTATGACTGAAATACAACTTTTTTTTTCCCCCGATTTCAAAGTATTCTGCCAAGAGAAGGTTTAATCAAGACACTCTCAACAGCAACCTGGGACAACAGGACCTCTCTGCTCTGCCTGCACTGGACTAGCTGCCACATCTATAATAAAGAACACCGTGTATTCTGTGAGAACACGATTAAGCCTCCAGACGCATTCCAACAGCTCACACCAAAGTGACAAGCGTTCAAGGAAAAAGAATCCTTTTCTCTGGCCGCTAGGTGTCAGCTCCTCAACCAGAGCTGATTCTTGATACCAAAGAAAGACAAGTGTCCCAGATTTTAAATCCCTTAAATGGCATTAACTTAAAATAACCTGACCTCAGCATCGAGTGCTCCACAGCAGACAATAAATTCCACCAGCACACAAACAGAAGCCAAAAAAGGGAAGTGATGCTGACCACATCACCAATTTCGCTAGAAACTGTATGAAATCTAATCAGGGGCAGAGCTAATAACTGTATGCACGTGTTTGAGAGCACAGACTCCCCCAATATAGTAAAACACTTGTGTTTGTCACAGTGTGTATTCCATGTGCCAGCAAGGGGAAAAGATGCCACGTACACCCATGTGACTGGCAGAAAAAGAAGTTTTGATAACTGAGCACGTACATGGGATCAAACTACTTCAGAGCCATGCACCAGCCCCAAGTTACTGCAGACCTGATTTGGTACATGCTACGTGAAGGATTAGCTTTTGTGTCAAAGTGATGCATATTATAAAATCTCCAAGGTAATTTTAGATTACTCAAATCCTCTCAGCAAACCAAGCAAGCACTTCACACACGCTGGTACCTTTCTGTACAAGCGTCACTCTGCTGGGGCTAAATGCTGGAACAATCTAATCCTGTATTTCCCTAGGGTAGAGTCAGACACATAGGAACAAGTCCCTAACACCTGAACTGCCATGCACTGAGTAACAAGTAGACAGCTTCAAATGACATTGCAGCCCAGGGCAGTTACACAGAATCTTTGTTCTATGTGACACTATCTCAGCCCACACTTTCTCTTGAAATCCATGAACTCACCCACATAATCTATGGGCAGAAATTCTCCCCTTCCCTTATACACCAGAAAAACAAAACCCGGAATCACCCATTCCCCAAAGCTCACTGGCTACCTCCCTTATCCCCATTAAAGGGGCAGCAGAAATGCAGCACAAGTGAGGGACCTCTGTGCTACAGCCAGTACCAAAATAGCTTTCTCCCTGCCAAGCTGATACTTCTAGGTTATAAAATTATGTTTTCAGAAGTGCAATGAGTCAAACAGTCGTCCTTTGTGAAATGCAAGGCAGCCATATGGCAATCAGCAAATGACACTCTCCTACAGGGCCATTTTGTGTTTCAGTCTACAATGAGCTTAATATAGGCTTAAAGGAACTAAAAATATTTAGAATTGTAATTTTGACATGAAGTACTCTAGCTATGTAATTTTAACATAAACACGGAGTTTATTTAACTCTAAAGTCAACAGATGGTATTTAAGTTAAGTTGGCTTTTTTTTTATGTAGGAGCTCTAAAAACAGCAATCATTCGCCTTACTGGGTTTTCAGCTGCTGAATGTCAACATTTTACCCAGAAAATATTAAATATTGCAAGTTAATAAGGAAGGAGAGGCTGTCTGGCCTTGTAATTACTCGTAATTACCCATCAACCTTTATATGTATCAACAGCAGCGATGTCTGAGGAATCCCAATAGATTTTTTAGCCGGGTAGCTCAGATGCAGCAGCACAGCCATCGCCCGCGGCTGCCCACGGCACTATGCGACGCCCAAGGAGCTTCTGCTCTGTGAAGTTGTTTGAAAGCTCCTATTTTTACGTTGATACCACCCAACATGCTCATAGAGCACTGTTACAGGGTAGCACAGGTTAATGACAAACACTTGGAGGGCTACGGTGACTCTGACCCACTGTCATAGTGGTACCGGGACACACTGAACAGCATCTTGTCCTAAGAGGCTGTTTAAAGAGTTGAATCTTAGTGAATGTCTCAAGAGGAGCCCTGTATACTGATTTCCATGCACTTTATTGGTGTCTCTCAGCTGACTGTGTCAAGTTGGTTGGAAGTACTTGTTTGATGCAGTAGGGATGAGCACTTTGATGGTCAAAAGGAGCCTGAACAGGAATACTCACGTGCAGCTTATTGAGTAGCACAGCATCCGTTGTGCTGTTAGCTCCTGGCTTTGCTGCTTTCCAGAACTGCTTCTGAGCCGAGTACCGGTTCATGGGACATAGTTTGAACAGGCAATCTATACAAACAGATGAAACAGAGAGATTGTTTCAACCCTTCATAATTATCTGGATTTTGTGTTGCTAACATTGTCCAAATAGTCCAGCAGCAAGGAAAGGTTTATAAACAAACTCCAAAAAGCTCTTGATCAGACAAATGTTTTTTTGAGTAACAGGAATGTTGCCCCATGAATGATAAAAATTAACTGTTGCTGCCAAACATCTGATGCAAGACTAGGAAATTTATAACTTGTCCCAGTCAAAAATGCTACCATACTAAAATGGTAACACACTTCAGTGCTTTCCCAGGCAAACAGATTCATAGCACATACTTCCAATGCTTAGTTTCTCTGCTGGAGCAGGTGTGCTACCGTGATGTCACCTACACAGCTCATCCTAGGTTGGGGGCTTCTGGTTTGGATTTCTTTCTTGTTGCTAGTTTCATTTTTCAATCACATCCCTCCGATTGCCAGGGAAAACAAGGCACAAAGAATTGCACAACTCACCTAATAAAGTAGCAGCAGCATAAAATAGCCCCAAATAAAGCACAGACATTCAAAGCATAGCCTGAAGTAACAGTAAACCCTTCAGGGTGTCAGGTTCTTCACCCAGTCCCTTGACACAGTTTATTTAACCTTCTGCCCGGCAAAAGCCAAGAATTACAGCTCATTAGTCTCATTTTAAAATGCATTTTTATATTAGATGCTAAGTTATCAGTAATAAAACCAAATTAGCTGCGTTTGCTGGTTTTCCTCTTCTCTGTTGCTCAGCAACCAAACACGCAAAAACATAAATTAGGCTATTCAAAGGCAGTGCTGAAAGTAGCAGCTTAGAAGTTTAAACAAAGTGCCAAAAAAGCCAGAAGGCTGTTCCCAGTGCCTTTTTGGCAATGAGGAGGATATAAGACTTCAGGCTTCTAATTCCCATGGTATTTCTCAAGTGTCCTGGTGTATTCTTACAGGCAAGCACTGTAGGAGCAAGCCAAGGAGAGACCTACCTGGGAGTCTGAACATCACTGTCTGAACAGCACAGCTGCTCATGGGCCAACAGATACATTGGATGCACAGTAACCCAAAAGGGGAAAATCCTACACCAAAGACAAGCCACTTCAATGCTGAAGGGGTTGAGTGCCGCTAAAGACAGACCTCAATAATTTTGCCCTAGGATGCCATTTGAGACAGACAGTTTCACTCTTTTTACGACTTTCTTAACAAAAAGACCTATTTGATGTCACTCTGCCTGCCTGCCTAATCCATCCTCAAAGCATCATGAGAGCACACCAGGCAATATTAAACACCTCTCACTGAAGGGCCAAGGTCTGAAGGTAATGTGGAAAGGAGATTTCATTGCATTTATCCAGAAATACCTCCCCTTTGACACTACTAGCTTATAGCTTCTGAACTTACATGAAAAGTGGAACATGAAGTGCAAACCACACTTTCCAGGTTTGCTCTCTTCACTGGATTTTTCATTTACATAAAGATTATTCACAAAGATTGACAGCACAGAAGAGATTCAAAAAGCCACTGCAGGCTGGCACTTTAAGCTGAGACTATGCATTGTAAGCAATACATCAGTCACAAAAATATTCTATTTTTGCTTAAACCATCAGTTCCCACAATGACAGCAATTAACACACAGAACTGCACAGAAGAATTAATTGTATGCTACATTTAGTCACAGCACAAGTGTGCTTTTTTCCCTTTCTTTTCAGGCAAGAAAGTTGTCAAGTTAGGCTTAACTTCTAAACTGTAAGCTGCAAGTAACCTCCTCTCATCCCTGTAGCACAGGAGAGAGGTCTACAAGGGTTTGACCTTCTCCAATGCTAGAAGGGAAAACACAGTATGTTTTTCTTAGGTTTTCTGCCTAGCTACACAGCTACAGATCTAAAACAAACAATGAAGAGAACCCAACTGTGGATTTTTTTTCCTAGTATTTGTCCTATGAAATCTATTTCTTAAGTGCCACAGGAGCTTAACAGCCTCACTCACCTTGATGTGACCACCAGAGGCTGGTTAAGTACCAAAGGTATTTTACACCATGGGTCAAACTACTTGAACTTTGTGGCCAGAATACTTTCAGATCTCCAGGTTCCATAGGCTTATAAATGCAATACCTGTCAGGCACTAGACTTATGGAAGTTACATCAGTTTCTAACAGATCCAAAACAAAGCCAAATCAGGTGAAACAATCAGCTGTTTGCTGGAATCTTGGATTCACACAGCTTTAACCACATAGGAAAGGTGATAAATAAAGCTATTACTGCAAAGTAATTACACCTTGCTATACATTGTTCACTGAATGTTATCCAGGAAGGAGTGCATTTTCCTTTCAGATCTTCATGATGTATAGTGACAAAGGGCAGAACTGCACACCAAGGGTAAAAATAACCCCCTACGTAACAGCTGATGAAACAACCACACATCATCACACCCCAGTGCTAAGCAAAGGTCCTGCAGGGAAAAGGGATTGCTGAATTGTATACTATCCCATCATGGATGATGAATGTGTGCTACAGGGACACAGACTAAAGGTGTTTTAAATGCTTCCAAGCTAAATCCCGTTCTTTTGCCAGCACTTGCTTTGCATCTTAATGAAGTGGACTGAGTAAGACCATAATCACACCATGTGATACACTAATGCTGTCACTCTTTGGACATTTACACCCCCACATGCAACCCCACTACATAGAGCTCATAAAAACATGGTCACTAAGGTTTGGTTACATGTCCCAGCATCTCAGAGAAATAGTCAAAATCAAGAGTACCTGAACACTAGATAAGTGTCATGTTCTGAAGCATTCTGGGGTTCATGCAATCATAGAATCTTCTTCCACAAAGAGAGAAACTTGCCAGCTCCATGATGACAACAGAAATTTTTTCTGCCCCATGCTTTTCATTTTCTCTTCTCCCTTTCCATGTCCTGCTCTTGTCCTTAGACCTTGCTCCTTTCCTGCCTGCTCATAGTCTCCAAACCTCCAATCTTTCCTGCTGGTCCAAGTCCAACCAGTCAGATTCTCTATTTCCATCCCAATTGATGTGTTCGTTCAAGCCCCAGCAACTCTCACCAGGAGAGCAACACACAGGTCTATACTATACATGTTTTGTCCAGACAATCCTCATTCCCAAAGTTTTCCAACTTCATCACCCAAGGCACCTCCCACTCCCAAAACATAAGGAACCTGAGCTTCACCAAGCAAAGGCTATTCTTTCCTCAACCATCAATATGCTATTTTGCCAAGCACTTTTTTGAAACACAGACTAAAGCAGCAAAATTCATAAACCCTCAAGCTGGATAAGCATCCCCTAAGGGAAACTCACAGCCAGCCTCAAGCCTCTGCAGCACTTCTACCTTCACCCTGTAGTGAACATGAACTGCATTGCGTGGGGGCAGGTCAGCTGCTGTCGGGCAAGTGGAAGTTCTCATACGCTACTCAAACATACCTATGCAGCTCCAGTCTCCCCTTTGGAGGTTTAATCACCACTTGGAGCATCAAATGTCAATTATTATGTCAATTCTACCCTCAGTACATGAAGACAGCTCAGCAAGTTGCCAAACTGATGCTGCCGACTTCCAGAGCTCTTGGTGCTGCCTTTGCTGGGGGACAGCTGGACGCCAGCCTCTCTTAAAACTTTCCACCTTTGCTACTTTCAGGGAGCAGCTCAGAGTTGCTTTGAGTTGCAGTACACCATTTTTCCCCTCACTCTGCCATTCTCTAGAGTGCTCGTTGCTAAATGATCTGAAAGTACTTTCAGCTTCAGCCAGGCTGGTTGTGTAATACAGCACTCATCATTTTTTCCAAATCTCCTCTGGCTATTTTAAGCATTTTGTAGAAAAGTCTTCACCAACTTTTCTGCAGTTAGAGAAAGAAGGCACCAAGAACTCTGCTGGCAACGAAAAGGTGTGTCGTTATTTCATGTTTTTTGAAACACAGACTCAGACTTTACAACATGCCAACTGCAGGAAGGTAAGATGCATGAACAAATGTTTCCTCTCTCTCAAAAATCATACTTCAGAATACTTAGAGATGAGGGAAATCTATAAAGATGAAGATATTTAAGTAAGTCACAAAACCCACTGAATATTTAACACCAACACAGCTGTTTCTTCGTCACTTGGAAAAAAAAACCCAACTCCTTTCTGCCCAGCAATACTAAAATTAAAAGAAAATTAGCAATTCCCTGCTGGAATTCAGCAGTTTCTCTTCAGACTTTTCTATACTTAGACACCTGATATTTCCCTAAGGCCAAAGCCTGCTCACAGCAGAGAATAAATACAAGGATAGTATGTTTTTATTTTAAATATGAAAAATAGCAGCAAAAGAAGATGAAGAAATAACATTACTTCTGGCAATGATGGAAATCCTGCAAAGAGAAACTCTGCACTGTGTATTTATGGAAGTTGCACAGCTTTAATACACTCACAAGGATGACAGCACTGCACAGGATAAAGGGAATATTTATTTAAAAACAAAATGAAAGCCTCTTTAGTGTTTAAGTGAAATATTTTCATGCAGGAGGCAAACAGAATAATACAAAATGTATATATTCACAGGCAAGTTTCGCCTCCTCAGAAGCCCTTGGATTACTACATCATCTGTTTCTATACTTGCTCCTTTTAAGGTTTCAAATGAGTAGATGACAGCCTGAGAGGTTCAAAGAATATAGAACAAAAGCAGCTACAGAAATGTGTTGATTATTAATCAGTCCTGCATTTCCATACAGAGGGAGGGAGAAAAAAAAAAAAAAAAGAGAACCTGATGCTACTGAAAAGATTGCTTTTGTGATGACATCCTCACATTTCCCATTTGCAGCAAACAAGCTTTGTGGGGAACACAGCAAACCAGCTCCACACACGTTTGTTGTCAGGATGCGCTGAGTACTTGACCTGCTGTCCCAGCAGAGCATCCACAGCTCCAACGCCCAAAAACAAACCTCAGCTCCACACCTGAAGCTCGGTGGAAAGAGACAAAATGAAGTCAGATCTCATGTTGCCAACAGTTCAGCAATGCCACTAGTGGGGAAAATTTTAGTGCAGGTGAAAAGGTCATTTCTATTCCCAGCCCAAAGATCTTGTCACAAGCACATTCACTGTTGCAAAGCAATTCAACCAATTCAGGTTTCAAACACTCAACTAATTACATGACAAAATTTGTTAGAGGTTTCTGCTGCTGTGAAGTCTCTCGCCTCCCTTTTGCATGCCATTGCAT
The DNA here is from genome assembly GCA_013401255.1 of Urocolius indicus. Taxonomy (NCBI): domain Eukaryota; kingdom Metazoa; phylum Chordata; class Aves; order Coliiformes; family Coliidae; genus Urocolius; species Urocolius indicus. The sequence continues at coordinate 84,375 of WBNH01003138.1, read as the reverse complement.
CTTGACTGTTTCAAGGGCTTTCTGTGTTTTTCTTTTTAAACCAGAATAAAGGAGGAAAAACCACCCTTGCAACCAACATTTAAATGGAGAGCACACATGATTTCTGTTCTAAATATATTTTAATGTTAAAATAACCACCTGCAATTCGTATCTGCAAGACATGAGGGTAACCACCCCCTGCCATTGTACTCCCTTATGCACTGTTCCACCAATAGAAACCGCTACTTCGGTTTTTCAAGCTGTAACAACATAGGAAGTAATGAAGTTGTTATTAACTTAGAGCTGGTGTATCAGACCAAAGGGAGAAGATCACAACAGTCATTTTAGAGAGTGAAAAATCATACATGTGAGAGCTGGACAGTGAATATTGATGCCTGCTAGTGTTCATTAATGCAACATTCATTAAAGACCAGTGGCTTTTTGAGCAAAAATTAGCATCTGAGTCCATACAACTCTGTTTGTAACTTTACAATAATAAACACAGTTCTTTAACACATGTCTTGGGGTAAATCAAGAACAGCAACTCACAACACTAAAAGCAAACACCCTCCAAGGCCCTCAAGACCTCAATGGCAGCAAAGTGCCCCCAAAACTATCAAAAGACTCACATTGAGAAATGCACCTTTAAGTAAATATCTTGGGTACCAACAAGTTCAGAACACACCAGTGTTTGTTTTATTTCTGCATGTAACCTCTTTGGTCTCCTTCAAAAAGAAAACTGCTACTCAAAAAGAGAGAAATATTTAGACACTGGATACACAGGCGGCTGCAAAAGGAAACATTCACAGCAAAGACCAGATTAGTTTTTCAATCTCTGGTAGGAGCACAACCCTGAGTGAAGATGCTTTGTGAAAACACAAAGCCAGGAAAGGACAGAAACATAAGCATAAAGAAAGAAACACACTGATGCATTTAAATAAAACATATCCCACCTGACAGCCAGGGCATCAGGGTCAATAAAGGAAAGCACAACTGGTAGCTTTATTGTTGCTGAGGAGCAGTAACGTGATGGATGATGTGTCCCTGGATGGGCAACTGTAGGGTCACGAGAGACCCATGAAAACAAGGAACCACAGAGTTGCCTCAGAGAAAACTTATGGATAGAGAGCAAATGTGTCAGGTATCCTTGAACGCATTAAGGAACAGGTCTAACTTATGGACGCAAAGGATAACTTAGACCAAAAGAAGCTACGTAAGAATAAACTCAAGCACCATCAGAACATGTCAAATCACCATGATGGCTCCTGGCTAGTAGCAAACACAAGCCAGAACAAAGCCTCGAGGGGAAAAGAAGAAGAACAAAATATCCTCAAGAGAAGCATTCATGATAGCACACATTCACTGGAGTTAAGCCAGGGTCCCCAGGAAGCTATTGGTTTCAGTGAGTGTTTCCACTCTTGTTAACTCATCTCGCCTCTGGTCCAGCATCAAAAGAAACCTAGATGAGTGCAAATCTCATCAAGAGGTAAGTCCCAACTTGCCAATCCTTTCTCTCCCCTACAAGTACTGAAAATCGAGTTTTACACATTACAAGGAGAAGCATTTGTACTTCATATGAAGGGAATTCAGCACACTGAATTGCAGAAGTGCTTTTGAGCAAACTCTTGTGGCTTTACTCTTTGTCCCAGCCTCAAGAGCTGCATTCTTAACTTGGGAAGCCACCCCCTATCTCCCTTTTAATAGTTTCCATGATAAATCTTCCTGTGAGGCACAAAACCACAAGTCTCAGAACATGAACCCTGGGACATTCTTCCTCAAAATCTTCAGCTCTTTTCAATCTCCACCAGCAGCATTTTACCCCAGTAGCAAACCAAAGCGTATTCCTCTGCGTATTTCATTTCATTTTTACTGCCCACTCCCTGGAGTTCATTTTCACATTTGCTTTTTCACTTGTTCCTGCTTTTCTGGATTGAAGTCTCTGCTCAAAACAGGTCAGAAATTGGGGAGCAGGCATCAGGGAATGGCTTGGACAGTTCAAGCACAGGAAGAGCAAGGAAGATCAAATTTCAGCTCCTCTCTAAAAGCATCAACATTGAGCGGTATGGAAAGAGTACAGTTATTGGTCTATTAGACTGAGCTGACGTGACTGCACAGCATAATACAAGTCATTTCTATGTAAGAAAGCTTTGCATGTGTGTTGTAAGAAACGAGCCAGCACAGCATCACAAAAACCAAAAGGCATCTTTTTAATCTCTTCACTAAAATGACTCAATTTTCAGCTTCTAAATGCATTTGGCTTACATAAAACCCATATAATCAGAAAATAAGGTATAGGGAAGTTAAATACTTGATAGTTTTAGTCAAGTCTAGGTTGGAAGAATTTAAGAAATAATGAAACTGAATCCAGTTTAATATTTCTTAGGCTACTGAAGTGTTTTGGATCCTTTGCCTGAATGCTCACTTGTTTTTTTCCTTCTCAAACTCTGGCCCAACTGCCTTCTGCAGGGCTGCCAATACCACAGGCTCACAGGACTGGCAGACCCTTACAAAACCTATGTAGATTATTCCTGTCTCCCAAAGACAGAATTAACTACCTCTGCTCCATTCCTGACATAACTCCTTCACTCATCTATTCCAGCACTACACTATTCTATATCCAAGCTATTGATTTTCACAATTTGAGACTATTACATTCTTTCCCTCTCTATATGGGCACATGCAATAGAACTTCTCCCTCTCCCAGCAATACCTGCAGTATCCCTCTGCCACAAGTACTGAGATGCAAGTCCAATAGGTCTTGTCCCTGACCATTACTCCTCTCTGGATTTTGTCTGGCTGGCTCCTGTCTTTCTGGAAGGATGAAGTTCAGCAATGCTAAACAAGATACTTTACTTGAGGTTGTGCCAGGAAGTAAAATTGGAAAAAAATAATTACTATGTCTTTTGGCAATGACTCTTTTTATATATTCCAAGGCAGCAATTGCACTTTTTGGAGCTGCACAGCATCAGCAACTCCTAATCACTGACTCCTGCAATCCCAGGACCCTTCCCTACCACACTGCTGCACGTGCCCATCATCCTCCTCCCTGTCAAGTGAGTGCAGCCTTTGACATAAGCCCTCACTGAACTGCAACACCTCTTTCAGCTCACTTCTTCCATTTTCAGGGTAACTGTGAGGGAATTCCCAAGTTAGTGTCTCCTGCGTGGAGCCTGCAGAGGCCAGCCAGCGGTGACATACACCATTACCAGCCGCAGGGCAGTAGACACCCAGTACCACAGTGGCAGCTGCCAACAGCATCTGGACATTCAGGATTCCAGTAGAATGGCTACAAATGGACTTCAGCAGCAGTAGTTGAAGAGCATTGGAAAGCAAAGGTAAGCGCAGAAAGCTCCTGACTGTGCTGCACTCCCAGGCAAACAGAGTGAAACACCAGTGGCTGCAGTTGTTTTCTAAGTCTGAAAGCTTTATTCCTTTATTTCTAGAACTAGGCTTGGCTTGAGTCTTTCATTTCACTTACTGAGGCCCTCTCCCTCTCTCTACTTTAAACAGTCACCATCCTTTTGGCAGGAGACCAGAGATGTTCTTGCTGAAGCCTATCAAATGATACCACTCAAATCTGTCCAAGTTCACTCTGTTGCTGTACACCACTTCCCTTCTCAGGCACAGAGCACAGAAGACACCAACAAATCAGGCAGCTAATTAAAATCTGAGTCCACTGTAAAACAGCCTTAGCACTCAAGATCACACTCTGGTTGTCATTTTAAAGTAAGTAGATCGTGCCAACAAGGTATATCAGCTGTAAACACAAGTGCTGCCATATATTGCATCTGCTCAAATTGTCTGCAGCAGCGTACCGGCATTACCACTGCAGAGAATAAAACACTTTGAGCACTTCTGAAAAGCATAATATTCCAGTTTGATAGCACTCAAGAGTTAATCTATGCCAGCACTGCTGCTGAAACACAATCTACAGCTCTAGAGATCAAAAATGAAAGTGGAAAACAGTCCCTAAACTAGTAAAACAGCCACTTCCAGGAGCAGCTTAAGAGCACTGCTTTACCAAATAAGGCCAGTGAGAGCTGGAAGCCAAAGCAGCAAAGCCATGTGGTATTAAAACAGCCAGACAGCTGGATAATAGAAACGTGAATAAGCCAGCTTCACTAGACCGGATTGCAAAGGGGAAGAACAAACGCTGAGTGACCACGAGCGGAAGCAGGGGCTGCCAGCAGAGGCCTGCAGGCATTTCTCCCGTGGCAGGAGCCAGAAGCACATTCTCACCGGAGCTCAGCTCTGCTCTCTCCTGCACTGCAGCGCTGTCACCCTGAACAGGCACCGAGATCCCTACAGATTATGTCTGACACAGATGCTGACGAGGCATCTGCCACCACTTGATGCGCCTGGCACCCGAGTGCAGAGAGCATGCAAAAACAAAACTTCTAATCCTACAAACGTGTATCCTAGAGCACAGAGTCTCCAGGGCTGGAAAGGACCTTGAAAGCTCATCCAGTGCAACCCCCCTGCCAGAGCAGGACCACTTAGAGTGGGGCACACAGGAACTTGTCCAGCTGGGCTGGAATGTCTCCAGGGAAGGAGACTCCACAGCCCATCTGGGCAGCCCCTGCCAGTGCTCCCACACCTTCACAGGGAAGAAGTTTTTCCTTGTGTTTGCTTGGAACCTCTTCTGTTCCAGCTTGTACCCTTTGCCCCTTGTCCTATCATTGGCCATCACTGAGAACAGCCTGGCTCCAGCCTTCTCAATCCCACCCTTTATGGATTTGTAAACATGAATGAGGTCACCCCTCAGTCTCCTCCAAGCCGAAGAGCCCCAGCTCCCTCATTAGGAGCAGTCAACATGGCTTTACCAAGGGGAAGTCACAGCTGACCAACCTGAGAGCCTTTTATGAAGATGTAAGCAGGTGGATAGATGGTGGTAGTGCAGTGGATGTGGCTTATCTCCATTTCACTACAGCACTTGACATCGTCTCCCCCAGCATTCTCATAGCAAAACTGAGAGTGTGGGCTGGATGATCAGGTAGTGAGGTGGATTGGCTGAAGGGAAGAAAGATGTCACTCAACTGCTCTACTACTTCATTGTCTTCCAGAAAAATGAAGTAGAACATGCTATCATCCATCTCTAAGGGATGTTTCATACAGGCTCCAAGAGCAAGCCTTTTGCAGAAATAAACACTCTGTGTTTAACTTGGAGTCTGCTTTCCAATGGACACAGCAGCTTCTAGGAGTCCTCTTTTTATCATAGCTCATCAAGTGTCTGGAGAACAGACTGTAAGAGCCTGCAACAGGAACAGCAGAACTTGATGCAATAAATCAAGAGGTTAAAACATACCTGTAAAAGAAACCATCGATTTCTTCAGCTTCATGTCCAACTATTAAAGCAGACTAAGGAGTTTGGGTTTAGGTGCTGTAATTTCACATAACAATGTCTGCCTTATTTCCCTGAAACCTCTGAATCAAGAGCAACCAAATAAACCCCATTTTGCTGATACTATAATAAGAACATGCCAGAGATGGACCTTAGGACTGTTTCTCCCTGTGTCACAAAAGCTGCCCCAGTGCAAACCACAGCTGCCCTGGTGCTCCACCTTTCCATACTTGGCCTTTCCAATGCACCCTCCAGCTCTGCAGCAGGCACACCCGTACTACTAAAACTGAGGAGCAAGGATTATCCCCCTGTGTGTTCAACCCTGAGTGCTGCCTGCTTCCTAAGACAATCTGCCTTCAAGAACACAGAATTTACCAGTCATCAAATTTCAAAGCCTATTAACTGTGTCCTTCTCTCAGTATGTGTGAATCAACAGATCCATTCACTTCAGTCCCGTCTCCTGCCAGCTGCAAAGAGATGATCAAATCTGCGTTAGCGTGGCATTGGACAGTCACAGCTGGGAGGCCTTCACACCAACACATAATCAACTAACAAGTGAGAGGGGAACCAAAGTGACTGTCAAACCTTTACCTAGCTATCACTACAGCACTGAAAGCTTCTCCTTAACATCACAACTCATGCGTTTTCCCCAGCTTTTAATTGATTCTGGTGCTGGAACTGTAATGAAGCCCTCAGACCATAACAACACTGCATCAAGGCATTTGTACTGCCAAGGGAAGCACCAAGAAGAACAGAGTATTACCATGTCGTCCTCCAGGCACCACCACTGCCACCACAACATACATCCCTTCCTGTATTTGTTTCTGAAAAGTCTAGAGAAAATGAATGTATTCAAACCACTTAATGCCACATCCATTAAAAACTTTCCTTTTCCATAAAGAACAATAATGAGGTATTTTCACAGTTTTAAGCCATCTTTCAAGCTGCCTTATTGATATCAGGGTAACATATCAATCAGTGCAGGAGAAAGCTGTATTCAGAAGTGATGGATGTGCTGGTGAGAGCTATTGAATGACACCAGCTGCATCACTGTCTGAACACATCCTACACTCATATCTGCACAGAGTCAGCACAGATAGTCATCTTGGACCACAGCTAGAACCTTTGGCAATAGCCTCAAAGCAGCCATAACACAGGTCAGAAAAATGCACTGGAGTCCTAATGCTTTCTGCTCCTATGCCTTCTCTGCCTTCATTTGTTCCAATCAGTCTCTTATTTGTGGTGTAAGTGCATCAAAACTGTCTCCTAGTTGTGGCAGGTGGTCCAGCCTCTGCTTCCAGACCTATGTCAGGTTTACGTCCTGATTTTCAGGTTTCAGATTAATCGAGTTTCAGGTGAATTTTCTTTTTCTACACAAGATCCTGGCATTCAGAAACAGCAGAAGCAACTAAAACCCCTCAACCTTGTTCACATCCAACGGATCTGATAATATTGATTTGCAGCTGTCGGTATGCAGAGCAGGTGAGAGCCACAGCACAGGCAGGTGAAAGCCTTGGGTGAGGGGATGCCAGGACAGTCTGAAATGGATCCTGCTCTGGCAGGGGGCTTGGACTAGATGATCTTTCAAGATCCCTTCAAACACTTAAGATTCTGTGAAATGTCAACTCATGGTCAAGGCAGCCCCACTCAAATTTGGTGGCGTGGCCCAAAGAGAATTCAGAGGCAGGACTTCTTTGGTTTCACAGACATGGAGAGTTTAAAAAATTACTGCAGCCTTCTCCTGCTCTGCTGTAAATTTAACAGGAATCCACAGGAACTACATCAGCAGTGACATCTGAACATTGTTGTTTCACCTATTACGGTGTCAGTTGCTGTTTTCAGTCACTAAAAAAATGGCCCTTGGCACCAACAGCTACATGAGCACTCAATGCACCACCCCAAGCCAGCTCTCCTGTGGAGGTCTGAAACAACGCTTTCTAGGCTTATGACTCCAGAGGAAAACTGCAGTAGTAAGACGTAGCACTTGACTCTGTTACTCATCTGCAGACCCCAGGGATACCCACAACAACTTTAAACACATGATTTTCGAAAGACAAGTACATCAGCCTCTTGAAGCAATAAGTAACTCTCACAATGAACTAGATATGAGCTATGAAAGGTGGATTGCAGACATTCTTGATTCTGACTGGGAGTTTGGAAATAAAGACTATTTCAGCAAACACTAAATGAAACCTAGAAACTCACCCTATCCCAAAGGCTTAATAATGGAAAGTGCCAACTGTACTCATAAAATACCTGGATCCTATTCAAACTGACCCAAGCAGAACAAAAACTCCCCTCAAAACACCTGAGGATATGTATGTTATGCAAAACAAGACACTAAGTGACAAAGTTGTGAAAATTACAATTAATTTCTGAGCTTTTAGATCTGAATGAGCACTCGGGACTTTCCTCTTTGACTTTCAGTTTGCTGAGACACTCACAGTATGAAAAGAGAGTCACTAGAAGCAGTGGTTTAAATGTACTTGCCTGCCATGCCTGTGGATTTTTAATAGCTGAACTTTTGCTGATACCCAGCATGCTTCTATATGTCCTTCTATTTGAAAAGCCTGCTGCTTCTCCATACATGCACATGATGTCCCCTTCTTCACAATAACGTGTCTTGAAAACTCTCAGATACCCACACTCCCAGACACCCCACGTTTGCAGTTGCAAGGGACCTCTAAAATCAGAAAGCTTTCACCTTCACTCAAGAGCTGCTTGGGGAATACTAATTGAGTTCATCAACCTCAACCTTATTCCAGAGCACAAGATTTTCTTGTCAAACATCCCTGCGTGCTACTTCTACACTAACAAATACATCCAAACAACTGCTGAGTAGAAGCCCTGAGCCATATGCTTGTATGTACACAAATCAAATATTTTTAGTTTAAAAAAAAGAGTTGAACTGAGACTGCTAATGGACCCACCATGATGTGCCAAGAATGGATCCTTCACTTCAGCAACAGAACACTATTTTGCCACTGATCTGATGAAGAAACTATCCTTGCAGTCTCCAATTAGCAAGGTCTAGTAGATTTAATGAAAAATGTTCTCAGAAATCATTGGAGAATGGTAACAAAAAAGGGTCAAGATAATGGCAACACTGACATGGATGCCAAGTGTGCAGAAAGAGTATCACCTCACACTACCTTCCCTCATCTCTTGGTGCTCAGGGTTTCCACTTCCTAACATACGAGAAGCAGTTTCATCAGACCTGTACTTGATCATCCCCATGACTGACCATTGCACAACATTTACAGAGGCAGAATGGGTTATTCAACTGCAATAATGATATCTTGTGTAATTCCACTATTACATCCAGCCCCGCACTGTCCATTTGCTGCTCTGCAGGAAAACATGGGGGATACGACCAACAACAGAAGGCTTCCAAAGCAGTGGCAAATCAGCCTCAAGCAGCACACAGCTACCCACAGCAAACCATAGAAGCACCTGACCTCATGAGAAGAGACAAACATGCTAATACACACAAAATCCCACATCTGGTCAGGTCACAAGCACAGGAGTGTTACCTAATTACCAGCCAACTTAGGGTGGATAGATTCAAAAGTTGCAAAGCTCTCTCAAAAGTAAAACAGTTGCACTGCACATCTCTGAAGGGCCACATCATTAAAAAGCAGTACTTGTTTCAACAGTGCATAAAGGAGCACAAGATTGCCAAGGCACTCTTGACTATAAATAAAGGCCCATGAAGTCCACCACACTGGGCAGCTCTGTAACCTCTTCTCTTCCAAGCACTGCAGAGAAAGCTCATTTCCTCTCTTTAAAGACACACCGTTCCCTACTTGCCATCAAAGCTCTTCCAGAACGAATGCACACAACTCTTGACAGCAAAAAGTTCCTAGGATTGTTTGCAAGAGCAGACTTCATGCATTATCCTCCCCCAGCCTTCCTCCCAGTGTGGCCCTAAAGCAGCTGGTTGCTGCCTACTACCACCCCACGCTCTCCTCCATGGCAACACTTCTGTGTATCAACAGGGAAATAGAGGAAAAAAATGAATAAGAGATTACTTCTGTGTCCTCAGATCCAGTACCAGCACGATGCCAGTAATCAAGAATCATTGCAAAGCAAGATGTCCACTTCAGTAGTGCAGTTAGCTACATAAACTTCTATCAAGAGGTTGGACCAGCTCCATATGAATCTAAAAAGCCTAATCTTTGACAGCTGGTTGTGCCACAGGCCTGTAAGCACGGAAGAGTCACACAGGATGCTGCCTGGTGAAGCTATGAAAGAAGACTATTAAAGAAGTCATCTTATAGATGGCTACAGCTTATGGCAGGGTTATTCCATTAAACATCTTACTTCCCTTAATCATTACTCTCATCTGTTCCTCCTACTGCCCTCACACTTCTGTCCACTAAATAAGGATAACAAGATACATTTCAGCCCGACCACATTGAAGAACAGGTTCACACTGCTGCTTCCCGTACAATCTACTAGTTCTGGTTTATACTTTTGTACAGGTTTTGCTCAAAAATTCCCTATGATGTGCTCAGAAACATCTCTCACCAGGCCACTCAACTTATTTTGCAAAAGCTCTGTCCACAATCAACTCTCCAAGGCACACCATATGATTCCCAAGCAAAGAGCTTGAGAACATAAAAGATAAGTCTTGTCCTCAAGAACATGTAGTGCAGTACAGAGGAACACAGAAGAATTTACCTGACATCTCAACCAGAAAGACAGGACATTCATATTTATACATATGAGGATGTCCAGAGACTAATCTGAAGGTGCCATCTGACTAGCACTCAGATTTGAGGAGGCCAAAGCACCATCTGGAGAACTACTGATTTCAAGTTAACTGATTCAATCAGAAAAACATCCAAGGAATATTTTCAGTTCTTCAGAAGAGCTCAGCATAATGCAGCATCATACTGCAATAAACAGACTGTGCTGTTCCTGGAGCTGTCCCTTTGAAGTTGGGGGGGAAAGAAGCCAAATAAACTTACCTTTGTGTTTTCAAAACAATAAATATTTATAAACAAATGTTCTCCTTTCCACTTAACAGTATCAGGGTACTTACTATGCCTTCACACTTCTGTAAAAATCTAAATATTTAAAGTATGTTTAAAATTAGCATAGTGCAAAAGATACTTCCAATAAATTATCCACCAATAAAAACCATCTTTGGAGGTGGGAGAAGTTTTAGGGCTTCAAACACAAGCCACACATGAACCGAACAGATATTCAAAGCAACGGAGCCGTCGTGGTTTTCTGAAAGGAGCCTTTAACCACAACTTGATGGAGGGAACATCAAGTGACAGGCACTTCACAATGTCTGAAGGATTAAAGTATTTTTGAAGTTATAGAGTTTTTAAGTCTCAGGCTGCAAGACATATTTGTCTGTGTATGTGTGTCTTTCCTTCCTGACTTCTTTTCTGGGGGGAGTACTTTCATGTCCAGTTCCCAGCACAATGTTTAACTTCAATCCTGCATTAGCCACAATTTAAACCCTGCACAAATATCCCAATGCTTTTTTGCTACCTGTTTGAGATCTCAGCCTGCACAGTCTCAAAGGCATCCCCTCCCCACTACCTCCAACTGTAGTTTTACAACTATGGTAGTGTCAGAGCCATCAAAGCAATGACCAGGCTCACTACATGTCCAACACAAAACAGACCAATCCAGTAGTTTCTGCACTGAAAATAGAAAATGGAAACACTTTGAGTACCTGAAGGGAAAGCCAGGTAGAACAAGACAGAGGTAGTTTTACATGCAAAGCAGACAGAACCACTCAAAGCCTTCTCAGTTACCAGACAGGCACCTTTTAGACAAGAACAAACCTCAGAAAAAGATCAAAAGATCCTCAGTGGAGCACAACTGTGTGTAAGGCATCCATTATGAAAGTTTTCACACAGAAAGTTGAAAGAAAGAAACTTCTGCAACAGAAATCCCCCTCCCCAAAGGTGTCTGAAAAAAATGAACCACTTCTGAACTGTTCTTTCCAAGAACTTTTACAGTTTTCTCCACAGTTTTGGTTTGTGTCTATTCTTTTGAACTTCACAAAAGCTTCAGTACTTTCATATTCTTTTCAACACAGGATTCTTGTAGAAGTTACATGAACATTTTCTGCAGTTTTATTCTCAACATTCAGATATTCTCACTAACATAAAGAATAAGAATACCATATTAACTTCCCATCTTCTCAAAAGCCTACAGAGGGCTTTCCTCTCTCCCCTATCTTGGCTGCTTCCCGTTGAACAGGTGCTGGCTTGGGGTGAATCGTGGCACCTCTCTGGAAACAGAACTGAAATGAGTTTGCCCTCAACACAGCTGCAGAGTTTCCCCTCAAACAAATATTTGATAGAAGCAAAACACTAATTACATTTGTTCCCTTTATGTTTTTCTCTGCTACTCATATGCCTCCAAGGTCCCAAAGACTACTGCTTAGCACTGAGAATTGTGAAGACAGCAAAACTATGGTGACAGCTGCTGCCCTTTCAAAGAAACTTCAGCTAAATACTAAAGCAAATAAATATGAAAACACCTTCTCAATTTTGTGTCAGATAAGAATCATGAATTAAATGCCAACCATAATATTAAGACTAGAAGTAGCTGATGTGAAATGTTAGTGGGCATTCATAACAAGCTACTACAATGAAATATGAAATCACCTACAGGTAGTGTACTCCTCCTCTTGCTACTTTTGTGTGTGTACGTAGACATTTTAGACATACACATAAATGAACCTGTAATGAGACCCTTAAACCCCAAGAGTCATCTGCAGACAAAGCCTGATCCCAGTGCAGAATTATCATCCGATAAGTTTCACAAACCTTCCCAAAACACAAAAACTTTAAGCACATGACTGGCAGCATATGGAAAAAAATATATTTGGAATTAAATCTTGTGGATCATATTTGAAGGATCTTTCATTGTCATTCTCCATGACCAAGGCCATCTGTCTGACAAGGAGTGGGAGGATATAAATTCTTCGCTTATTTTAAAACCTGTCAATGATAACCACATGAATTATCTGTAAAATCCATACTGCCTTCAGACTTCACCACCCAATCCCTAAGACTTTAGCTCACAGGGTGCTGCTGTTCTTATTTAGAGAGCATGTACTTTGCAGCAGGGAAAGATTGTTCTCCCGTGTATTGCTCAGCATCGAGCACACGCAGGGCATGCAGTCATCATCCTGTTTCCACAGCCAAATGCTCCTACAGCAAACTGCAAAGATAGAATTTTTGTTTCCAAGGAAAATGTGGTGATTGAGCTACTCTGATAGTACAGTACGTCAAGTTCTTACCAGCTCTCCTTGTGATTTGAACATGGGACACATTATTGGCTTTTTCATCAACATGGAAAATGCACTTTCGAAGGACAGAACTAAGACAGTCACCATAACCCTCAAAACAGTTCCATGTACGTCTAAGCTCCAAAAAGCTAAATATTGATGCTGAGACATGAGAGAGGAGTCAAAGGCATCCCAGATGCTTTTGACTGGAGCTGAGGAAGTCCTGTTTGTGCTGAAGGCATTGGCAACCAAGCAAAAACCACAAACCCGTCCCCTGGTTCTTCAGCTTTTCTTCAAAGTCTTCAGTGCCAATTAATGGAAACTGCCAGGCTGGACTGATGGCACATTCACCAGATCCATACTGTAGTTCCTGCTCTGGGGAGGTGTTTATCAAACACTGAAGGAAATACCCAGCTCAGTCTCACATTCAGCATGCCAGCATCATCACACTCTAACCATTTCACTGCAGAGGTTTGCAGAGAGAGGGCTAAGCTTTACTTGTTTCTGCATAGGTACTGGTTACATTCTAATAACACAGAGATTTAGAGTCTTGTTTCTTTGAAAAAAACACAACATTATGGCAGAGGAACAGCTGTGGGCAAGAATCCCTGACACAACACAACCCTTTGGTCCTGAGCCCCAACCCCAGCCTCAGGGACTACCAGGCCACCAACAGCCTGAGCCACTGCCTCTTGGGGTTGTTTAAAGTTAAATGGTGCTGGCTAGAGATCACGCACTGCTCTGAAGGGGACGGAAAAGATTTCTGCAGATACAACTAAGATTTTTCCCTTTTCAGGATGGCTGCTCCCTCAGCCCAGCTCTCTCACTTCCTCATACCTACAAGCTCTGTGTTTATTTTTTCCATGTATAATTTTTAACCTCGACAAATGAAAGGGCTGACATTCACTAAATACAAGGTCTAAGTGCTACCAGATTGCTTTTGCATAACAAATCTTTCTGCATCCTTAATAAAATGTAACTCGGAGCTAATTTGTTCTCATTAAAGCGGGAGAGGATCCTGCAGCAGCATTCCCCAGCAATGCCACAGTTTCTGCTGTCAGTAGAGCTTGGAAATGATTCCTTAGTCTGAAAAATCTTGCTGAGAGACATAAAAAGACTCTTCAACCAAAATACAAGAGTTATGTTTTTATTAAACTTCTGTATATTGTAGAATCAAAACAGATTATAATTGCCAACACTGAGAACTCAGCACTGATGATTTTCACAAATTAGGTATGAAGGAAGTGGTAGTCTTAACACAGAAGCAAATCTCTGTCTTGACTGAATATTAAGTTGATCAAGGAACACTGCATTTAGTGTCAGTCACCCTGTAATGGCTATTCCAATGTTTGAAACGTTCACATGAGACATGCCAACCTAAACGCTTTGACTTTCACTGCAACATATCGGTGTTTAGCAACTGCTCTGGAGCTGTAATTCCTCAGCACCTCTGTGAGGCTGCATCCAGACCAGTCCAAGGCAGAGGCACCAATGGCCCCGCTCCCAGTTACAGCTGGCAGAAAGCCTCCACCTGAGCTTGCACAAACATACACCAGGCACCACGTGCAGTTTGTCCTTCGCTATGACCACAAAGTCACAATTGTAAAAGGCTGACATAGTGCATAAGGAACAGCCTCTTACCTATGCTGAGGAAGATCAGCATAGGCATGTTCACCAACAATGCTGCTTCTAGGTGAGAAACACAAAGCCTCTTTACACCCTTCACATGTTAGGGTCCGCTAAATGCTAAATGGGGATTTTTCCCAACACCCTACTCCAGCCAGTCAGATGTCAAGCCGGCCAACAAACTGGTATTTTCCAGTTTATTCCTTAAGAAGCAGTAGGTGCTTTTCAAGACTGATCTCAAAATTCCTTTCTGGATTGCAAAAAAAGCACAATGCAGCTTTCAGAATCAAGAACCTTCACCAACCACCCATTTGTTTCCTAGCATCTAGACCACAAACTTCCAAGTTATGCAGGGAAGACTGGAGATTTTTGTACAGACAGGTCCCAAATCACAAGGAGCTTGACAGATGAACACTGGCACCTTGATCTCCACCCAGCAATGTGAAGAATTCAGCTGGAGATACTACTAATGCAGAAGAGAACATACTCAGATGTTGACACATTAAGTACTGTACTTCATCCTGAAAGAAGAATCCAGACTCTGTAATGAGGAGGACGGTGTATTCCATCTCCAGCAGCAACATGGGAATGGAGGAAGATATAAGAGGCACACACTGCTCACTGAAGACAACTGGCAAGGTCTGGCTTTCATAACAGCACATTTTTACAGCTATGCTGGCAGTCTCACTGTTTTTCTCCTGACTGCTCTCAGACAGAGGTACTTACAGCATTACTTACCTTAGCTTACAGCTGAGGAGATGATACTGCTTTAGCAGGATTCTTGCTCAGTGAAAAACAGGCTACCCAGAAAATGAGAAGTAAAATCATTCAACTTCTAAGTTCAGGTTGCACTCCTCTTCAACTAATGACTTTCCTGGACCCAGTACCTGTAAGACCTCCTTGGTACAGGTATAGGCATATTTATCTCTTGCTGTCTAACTAAACAACCTAAATTGAAAATATTTTTGAACTGTGAGTCCTTTCAAAACACAAAGCCTTATTTTTTAGGTTAAGTAAAAAAAAAGATGAAGCTTTTAGTACAATTCATTGCTACTGCAAGCAGCTCAGAAGTTCACTGTCCTATAATCAACAGAAAAGTGAAATTCTAAAAACAGGCTCTCTGAAGAGTTTGACACAAATGAGATCCTCAAGAGTGTCACAGCACACTGACTTGCTCCCTCTGAAAAGTGAAACATTTCATGATCATACCAAGTCAAAGGGGAAGAGGAAACCAAATGTGGTCAAATGAAAATGTAAAGGGAAAGACACTTGAGAATATCATTCATACCTCTGCCGAAGTAAAAGCAAGGAATGGTTTCCTACAGTTTCCTGGGAGGGCAACAAGCTTTAGGAGGTTGAAAAATGGAAACCCTGAAGCATCAACAATGCTAATCTGAATCTGAACTGGAAGATCCAAGAACATGGATCACACCTTGCCACGACTGTATTATGTATCAGAATCATAAGCTGTGTGTGGCAGAAGCAAAACCCAGAGAGCCAAGAGCATCTGCTTGACAGCTCAGCTATGCATGTGGCAGCACATTCAAGGTGAAAAATGTTTTCCTGACTTTAACTCCACTGTGCTTGTCATCAAATGTTTAGGCTTCTATACATTCAGGATAGTCCAAGATAAGTCTCAGGAAACTTAAGTGAATCACAGTTGATGTTGACTAATTACAGGCACTTTTAACCTTAACTGCAAAGCACTGTCAGAAGAGGTGACAATTCTTTAGCAGCTCACTCTGGCTACGAGAAGTAACAAAAGCTACCACCAAACTGGTGAACATCTTTCAGATGCTTTAGATGCACCTTGTCTAAATTTTCCCATGTCTTTAGTATCCCTCAAGCACCAAGCAGTAAGGCAACACTGCTCATCAGTGTGTGATATGACAGGCAAGCCAAGATGGATAGCTGAGTGACAAAGGGTCTCGGCTCAGTGCTGCCAACAAGACACCAGCAAAGATGTGCTTCACTGGCACCATCCCCTATCTCTCACTTGCAGAGATGGCAGTTCAGCTGCTTTAGCTGCAAGCTACCCTTCAAGCCCCACAGTGAGAAAAAGTCAGCATATTGGTGACTCAAGGAAATAATGTGGGCAACATAGGTCAGCCAGGCAGAAACACTGAGCAGGCTGGATGAGATCTCTGATTTCAAACAAGTTAATAACAGAGAGTTCTCCTAGTGTCCCATCCTAAACTTGCAGATTACATATATTAATACTCAAATAACCAACTTGCACAGAAGAAAACCTGATAATTCATCACAGTTCCCAGGTTGCCAGGAAACAATATTGGACTCCAAGTTACCGCAGCTTGATACCATCTCACCCAAGGCCAGGTCAGTGAGCCTCAGGCCTAAGAAACGCACTCTCCAGTCAGATGTTCTGCACTGATGCCACTATTTACATGCCAGACCAGACCTACCAGCCTCTCTGAATCAATTCCTTTAAGTTTCTCTGCACTTTAGACAAGCAGTGAAAAGCTGAAGATGTCTAGTTATCTAATACTTTAGAGACGATTTCTCTCACAAACAAGTTTTTTTCCACAAGCTTCGTGACTCAATCCACCTGCTTTGGTATTTGCATCCTCCTTCACCTGCAAAGCACTCAGGCTGTACTAACAGAAAGCACAACACTGGCTCTGAAGTTTATTTGAAGGTCCTCTGGAAGTACTTAGTATTGATGAGACTCACCAGCATCTCAGTCTTCCCAGCTTACAGAACAGAGTTGGAGCTTTTAAATGGAACAAAGTAGATGGAGTGCATGGAACACAACAGCTGAGCTACCCTAAATATTAAGCAAGCCACAAATTTTAATAACTTTGCTATATTAAAAGATATGCACCAATGTCACCCCACCCCCACAATTCATCAAGGCATTTCACTCCCTTGGGCTCCTGTGACTAAGTATAATATTTCATTAAATATCCTGTTCATACTGGCTTATGTACTAAGGAACACACTAATTTTAGAAAACTGATTAGCTAGTTCTTTCTAACCGAATGTTATTGTAGCTAAGGTCAGATTTTGCACTGAAACTATGGCAACAAAGCCACAGTATTCTTTTGTCTACAAGGTTGGGGCTAGGTTTATTAACAGTACTGTTCTACTTAATAGCTAAGCATTGCTTTTTGGCAATCCCTTCCTCAGTCTTACCTGAAATACCCTGAACTTTCCACAGAGGGAAAAGTTCAGCCCTACGAGAGCTGTTGAGAAAGGATGAACATTCAAACCAGCGCTCTGCTTATTCCTTCATTTTTCAGGACACAGTCCCTACACACCAGTGCACTTCCCATCATCCTCAATGCAATGTATCATCAGTACAGAACTAAAACTCACATTTTTTGGATGGGCAAACAAAGTTCAGTGTTCATAAAACTCCAGCTAAGTTCAATTCAACATCCCCTCACTCTTCTGCAGCACCTTAACCAACTGACTGCAGTTTTCATACAGCATTCCAGTTATGCATATTAATAGCCACTTCCTATTTCAAAGGGGCTTTGCTCTGGCTTCATCTAGATGCAAAATATCTCAGATGAAAGCCTTTTAAAACCAGAAGTTGGCAGAAAGTTGTTTGACCACAGTACTCTCAGTACAGACCAGCATGCAAACACAAACCAGCCCACCTTCCCAGACTCTGCCTTCTAATCCAAACAGACCCACCTGCCCTCTGGTTCAGTACTGGCAACTTTTTCACATCAAGTTAAACAGAGCTTTCAGAGTGATGGGGTGGTGGTACCCCATCACTAGGATACAGAAAAAACCCAAGCTAAAGCATCTAAATTAAAACAATAATTATTTACCCCGTCATTTAAGCATTATTTCAGCAAAGCACATGGACATCATGGAGCTGGGATGTGTTCAGGATGTCCTGGTGCTTCAGTACATCTACGTGCCAACAGGACTACAAACCTGCTTTTGCTTAATAGGCCAGTAAGGAGCCACATTGCAATGGATGTGGCAACTTAAATACAAACAGCTTTCCAAGTCACTTTGTGACAAGAAAAATGGATTTCCTTTGATTCCTGTACCTGTTCACCAATGGATTTCAAAGCAATGCAAGCTACTTCTGCATTTTTAAATACATTTCAGCACAGAGCAGCTACACAAGTGAGAGTATAAGCTCTCTAACTGTGCTAAGAATGGGAAAGATCCAGTATCTCCTTCGCCCGCTAATATAGCAAGTAATTCCCACTGCTAAGCCTGGCACTACCACAAAACCTGTGGTTGAAGACATCTGGAGCTGTGGTGTTCATGAAGCCACCAAGGGCTAGCAGAGAAGGCAGAGTACATGGCCAGCTGCCTGACCTGCAGAGACGAAGGAGGCTTGGGTGTGCTTGTCTCAGGGGTGCATCACCTCAGTGAGGACCCCCTCTCTCCCAGGTTTTACAAGCTCTAGCAGACATAAAGCACATTTGTGTGTATGAGAACACAGCACTTCTGACTTGTCAGGGTTTTTTAAATACCCAAATGCCACAGTGACAATTGTCTCCAACATCTGCTCGTATGTAGGATGCAGTGGGCTCAGGATTCGCATTTTAGAGACAGTGCTCAGGATTTCTTCATCCTATAAAGGGCATCACATTCAAATGCGTACTAGCAGTTGGCAGTTGTTTTCTAGTACAGTTCTATAAATACCGAGAATCATACTAAAGGATTCCTCATCAAGGCACTGAAAATGTAGTTTAGATTGTTTAACTCTATCTAAAGCCCAGCAAGATAAAAAGATTATTTTCCCTTTTTCTCCACAATTTCTCATTTTTTAATACAAATATTGAGGGCAGAGCATTAGAGCATCAGATCACAACCATGACATTGGGATTTGCATTGTTTTTCTCTTCCATCACACCAATGCAGAAGTTTCCTTCGATTTTAGCCTGAACCATCATATTAGTAATCTTTTTTGAAGAGGGGCTAAGAAGAAGTTTTTATGTAGATGTTGTTTGTCTGTAAAGCTGGGAAGTTTATTACCTAGGGATTTACTATTCCTGCCCCACTTCCTACTTTTTGTATTTTCAGTGTGTATATTTTAATCCGTCCTGGACATCTCAAAACTGAAAAGGAGTCACTTTTCAAGTGACATATTTCTCTTCAAGATCACCATGCTAAGCTTTGAACTTCGCACTCAAGCACTCTAAAAAGTTCTGCCTCTTGCATGAAAAACAAGTCTTTCTATTTTAATTGCTACTGTATGGTTATCAGAGTGAAGAGAACCATATTTTGATGTTAATTTAAATACAGCAATCTGGTCTAATGACAAGTGTCCTTGCCCATAGCATGGGGCTGGAACTAGATGAACTTCAAGGTTCCTTCCAAAACAATTCTTTCTAGAACTCTATGAGTGTACCCAAACATTTCATCAGAATTAGAAACACCATGTTCACAGAGTAAAAGGAGTCTAAGTTTGGCCATGCAGCCTGGGTCTGTCACCTCTCTTCTTCTCACCATCATTCCAGGAACATGCCCTCACCACTCCGCAAAACACCCACTTGAGCTCATCTAATATATGCAGAAAGTCATACAATTCAGACTATTTCACATCAAAGTTTAAAAAGCAATCTAAGCTGCTATAATTGCTTTCCCCAGAGTAGATGTGGAGATGTGCGCATGGAGAGCATACGGAGAGCAGCAGGATTTGAGGCTACACACGTCTCTGAAGCTCAACACGCGATACCTGAAGGCGTATGCCGCAAAAAATTCTCCTTGATGAGTGCAGGGAATGGCACTGAACTACTTGGCTGCTTAAGGAAGTGCGCTTCTATATGCTGCTAGTATTTTTCCAAAGCTAAGAGGCAGAGGGATCCGGGTATTTGTTTTAGTTCTTTGTATTCTGACGTGTTTGTGAAAACTATGTATGGGACTCTTCAGCTGAAAGTTCCCTTAACCTCAGTTTTAATGCCACACTATAAACAAGCTTGCATTGGCTAAATAAGGCTAAATCAACCTGTATGTACACAAGACAGCCTCTATCAGCACTGCTTAAATTACATGGGTTCCTTCATGTTAAGCAAGCAGCAGTGTACAGGCTTCAGATCACCAATGGCAAAGCTAGGAGCTATAACACCTCAAAACATGTGTGTTAGGGACAAGAGTATTGACTTACATCAGTGCTGAGCACAGTGTGAATTTCAGAGAAATTCATCAAAACAATTGGAGTGTGTTGCTATATACTTATATACTTGAATAGATAAATATTTATTTATAGCTTCTTTGTAGTGTCCAGGTCATTTCTTCTACCAAAGCTGAACTTGCAGTTCATGGGCTGAGACCCCCCAGTGCTTGCCCCCAACCCCAACAGCCATGCCTGACCCAATGCTTTGAGGAGGCAATATTCAGGAAGAGCATTACAATATGGATTAGGATCAAAAGAACAAACAGAATTTGAACTACTCATCTTCTGCCTCACCATGAGGGTATTTTAAGTCTAAGATATGGGTTCATTCCTTGAACATCTTGCCAAAAAAAGAGTGTTGCCCAGCAACTACTAAAACAATGTTCTGGAAGGAGGTAGCTGCTGGACAAATTAACCCAGTAAGTGCCCTTTTCCCCTGCATTTCGTGCAGCTATTGCAAAGTCTCTGGATCTCAGGCAGAGAGATTCACGTCCCAAATAAAGAGTTGTAAGGAATTTCCCAAGAAGGTTGTCAGACAGTCTGTTTTGGTGTAGTAGCAGTGTCTTGCATTAAGCAAACACACTTGGCTTAGCACCGCGCTACATTTCTACACAAAAATGAGCACAAAACCTCTGCAGAAGCCCATACAAGCTAATAGAGCGCAGAAGCAGCACCTAAAGCACAGGATCATTGGTCCTGAGCTCTGCTTCAGCTTCACCACTACCTCTAGGTCTGTCTTGAATCTGCAAAAATACTTAATCCCCTCTGTGCATTTCAGTACAATAGATTTCTGATGAAACATTGGTGCTTTTAGCCCAGCGAGAGGGTCAGCTGTAGTTTAGACTGTCCACAGAAACCCATGCATATTAAAAGAATGTTCATTTATAGTCACTGCTCACATACACAGTTACACTCAAAGATGGCCATTAGAGCAGTGATTCCAGCTTGATAAACCACATTAAATGTCTTTTTTTTTTGTTTGTTTGAAGCAGTGCAGATAACCGAGGAACCAACACACTTTTTTTTTTGCTGAGGCTTGTACAACTAGGATGTTTTCCAGGAATCTCATCTGTATACACTCTATTCAAAGCAGTTACATAAAATACTCTTTCACAAGAATTTTCATGTTAACTATTTAACAAGAAACACCCTCATGAATGTAATCTTAAGTCTTAGTGTTTTGCAAAGCAGTTTTAGAGGACTTTTGAATTAGTTGGAGCTGAAAACATGAGGGGCCAGAGAAATGTTGAACCTTAAAAAAAAAAAAAAAAAAAAACAAACCCAAACCATCACATTTACAGTGCCCTCAGAAAAACAGAATTGAGGGAAAAATCCACTGAAATCTCACAGATGATATTTCCCATCCAACCTCAAAGCAGTAGGCTGCAGGTGCTTCTGATCAGGATGGAAAAAAGGATGAAAAAACCTTGAAAGGATCAAATTAACATTTTAAGGACTTAGAGGCACAACAGCATTTAATATGTGAAATAACTACTGGTAAACACTCACAGTACCTTGAAGGTGCTGGACTAATACCTTCCTTGAGATTTCTTTCCAACTTTGACATTTCATTTTTTTCCATCTACTACTCCCCTGATTGTTTTCAATGTCTCGTTTGTACTTTCACACCACACTCCAAACCCCATCTTACTCTTATCTTCCCCTTGCATTTCATCCCTTTCAGGGCTCCTCTACCACGAGACTAATCTGTCAGTCTACTTTTTCCACAACTTTTATCAACAAAGCAAGCTCACATGTCCTCAGGAAACCTCTGTACATTTTCCTCCAAGCATACTGAAAGGCTCTATCACTCCCCTCACAGGCTCCAGTCATGCTTATGCAGACCATTCTGCTCAACCCAGTTCGTCCAAACACATATCAAACTTCCCTCACTGAACTTTCCCTAGGACAACTTGAAGCCAACATTTTTAAAAGGAGTGACTTACTAGCACACAAAACCCACCTCCGTTTCAGCTACAAAGTGCTTGCTTTTAAAAACATATTCCTCAGGCAGGGACTATTTTCACACCACAAACAGATTATAAGCATTTAGTGACAGCATGTACTCATAGCTAAGTATTACTGGCAACTGCCTTTCACATAGAGAGGCTCTCTCCAGAAAAAAAGGATAGTGCACACACAGCACCACTCTGCACAGCACCTCTGCTGTATTTCAAGGGTCTAAAGTGGAGCAAAAAGAAAAATCACCACTCTCTAGGACCAGGGCCTTGCTGGTGCCATGAGATGCAACTGATTAGGCGTAGCCTAGGCAACAAGACTTC
The DNA here is from genome assembly GCA_013401255.1 of Urocolius indicus. Lineage (NCBI taxonomy): Eukaryota > Metazoa > Chordata > Aves > Coliiformes > Coliidae > Urocolius > Urocolius indicus. Next base: position 61,774 of record WBNH01003138.1, on the reverse strand, counting down.
CTAAAACCTGATATACCCACGGCTAAGAAAAAAAAGCGGGATGGATTAATTCTGCTACTGGATATATATGCTTTAGTTTCACACTGAATGTTCTTAGAGTCATGTATGCATATCTAAAGCAGTGAGTCTTGCTTCCAGAGATCTCTCTGCGCTTCGATTAGGTATGACAATTATATTTACAACTGTTTCACACCTGCTCACAGAAGGCAGATCTCATCAGAAAAGTTTAGAATTACATTTCTTACAAATACTACCTCCAGATTGGCCACAAAGTCACACACCCAGAAGGCAACTTTGGATTTGACCGACTTGCGACTGGACAACTTAAAGCACAGCTCATATAGGTATAAAACAGATGATAGCATAGAGGTGTTCTTCCAGTACTGAGTAAAGCTGTAATGTGAGTCATTTACAGTTGATCAATGTTGATGCTGCTCTAATGAGATTTTTCAAAAGCTACTTGAGTTCCTGGTGCCAGTGTGTTGTACCTAGTAAAATTAAAACCAAGATCATGCTTCTTCTCGGGTCCCAAACTGCAGAGATCCCATTAGCTGTGATCACCACTATGGACGACATGAAATCACTGAACAAACGTGGGCACCACGTACAAAGCTTACTGGATACTGGAACACTTCCACATCGGTTCAAAACTCAGACTGTTCAAAAGGTGTCTTGTGCTACTGCTCTGCTGTACCTGTGACACTGCCCAAGGCAGTGAAGGCTAGATCTCAACTACAAGAAAACTAAATGTTGGGACTATGGAATTACATTCACCAGATACACATGGCTGCCTTATATCCCAGATGTAAATGTTGCTGTTTGGATAAATGCACCTTAGGGAAGACCTTGTGTTCCATTTGCAAGGGAGGTATTTTTGCAAGATGTCATAAAAACAGCACATAAGATTGCAGAGACACAGCCACAGTTCCTGACCTTGCCCACTGCAGACAAGCCACAGCCTCTGGGTGCTTTTGTTTCCTCAGAAAGGGGTTATTTTCCATTTGTGTTGAAGATGGTGCGATAAACTGCATTATTACTTTTTCTGAACATATTTATTAAGGAAAGCATTTTATCTTTGAGTACAGTTATAAAGTATGTGTATAAATAACAGAAATGCCTGCTAAAATTTTATGACGTTTGTTGCCATTTACCATTAAGTATAAACTTCCCTGTGAAAGCTTTAGTGAATTAACTACAGAGGTTGGAAAAGGTTCACACCATTCTTTCTCTATGTATAAATTATAAGTAATATGAGAACATTTACAATGTCTAACCACAATGTTTTATGTCAGACAAATGTCTCCCTGTACTTGCAGTTCCTAAACTGTGCTAGCAGAATTGCCTTTTGCTCATTCTTTTCTCTCTCCTCCTTCTACACTCAGCAGTCTCAAATCTGGCTTTATTCTTTCATATGATTTTAACGTCAAGAAATGCCTCGAGTTAGGGCTTTACTTCATGTAACACCATTGTTCCTTCTCTGGAGAGCTGAACACTGAATGCTAAAACTTCCCCAGGTTGCCTCTTCAGTATTTGAATTATCAGCTGTTTACTTTTCCAGTAAAAAGGGAGAAAAACCAACAAGAACTCAAACTTCAGCAATATTGTAAAACATAAAATAAAATGAAAAGAAAATAAAAATGAGTGTCATTGTATGAAATATCTCCATGTCATGGCAAAGCACAAAAACCCAAACAGCAGCAAATAACACTAGTAGTACAGAAGGTATATGACTTTCATGAGCAATCACCTGCAGTTCTGGCCAAACCTGAACAGAATTATGGTAATCCTGAGCCCCTGATAAAGCACAACCAAAGAAACAAGATTCATCCAACAAAGAAACAGGACAGGCAGTTGCTGCTACAGCCAAGAACAGCAATAAAAGGTAAATCAAATTTTTAGGCTATTTGGCTGAGCTGTCCTTTGGGTAAAAGGATGCAACTAAGGGGTAAAAAGAAAATAATTCACAGAGCTTATTTCCAAACAAAATCCCAGTTAGTGCTTCTCTTCCCAGTGCAGATTTTTCTTAAATGAATCAGCTCTAGCCAAACTGTGCAAGAAACAGGCATTAATTTCTTATCACCGAGCATAAGTTTCCTGGTAGAATGAAAACAAAGCCAAATGCAGTTAATATTGAATTAGGTTAAACAATAGCTGTTACAAACATTTGCTTCTTTTCATTTTCCTCTTCTCTGAGATTGGTTTGGTAGTGGGTAACTCAATGGCATGTAGAATAGTATGGAGAAAACGTAACTTACAGCATTCCTGTACGTCTGGATAGATCTGAAAGCCAACCCTGTTTGGCAATCCTATCTCTATCCTCTTGGACACCCTTCTTTTTAAGCCCCATAACTCATTTCACACAGATGTTCACACATACATTTCACCCCCTCCTCGTGAGTCGCCCGTCATGGAAGAAGATGACGCTAAAATATTCTACACAAATCATGAAGGTCAAATCATTTATTCATAGTTGCACAAGAGGAAGGATTTCTTCTATTCAAAAGGGTAATAAGCTGTCTAAAGAACTTACCTCTAAATTTTTTGGGTGGGTTGTTAAGATCACCTGCCTCTGGCTGTACAACACACCGATCATCCACAAGGCTGCAAAGAAATGAGAAGTAAAGTGAGATTCTCTTCCCCTGCAATTGCTTACATCCTTGTTAGCAAGAACAAAATCATTTATTCATAGTGTTTCATTGAGTGGCCACTTCAGCAGAAAACATTCCCCAAGTGCCAACTTATGCCAAATCTTTCTAAGAAGCATGCAGCTAATTTTTAGTGTTGCCCAGAGCTATGCTCCTGGACAGGTGGGACAACAAGTCAGACATTGCTCCTATACACTGCATCATCTTTATGTCCCCTCCTTGAGGTGCAGGCAGAACAGCCCATATTCTAGTGAGGTGAGAAACAGCCTTAGAACAATTATTGCCTCTTGGACAGATTTGAATAATATTGCAAATGTGTTTATATGAAGGGCAGGCAACAGGAAAATATGATGACTGCAAACTGGACCCCAACCCTATGACCCCTGAAGTACTAAAGGCAGAAATAGTAACTGCCACAAGAAAAACTTACTCTCAAGTGAAAGGAAAGGCATCAATATACCCTCCTGCTCATAACCTGTCATAAACACAGGTTAAGTCAAGGGATTGAACTGACCTCTTGTTCTACCAGGAAGGAGGTGACTTGGACAAGTGAACCCAAGAAATTACAATGGGGAATGCAGACAGAGCTTCCTGTGAATACACATCGGCCCAGACCCCACAGGGTCATTTCCAACCCCACGGAATAAAGAAGGTAAGTTTACGAGGCTCTTGCCACCAGTGGCCTGTCCCACCAGGCTTTGGATCAACACAGAGGTGTGCTTTTACCAAACACTATTTCCCAACTGTGACAATGCAACTGCAACCAAACACTTGGGAGTTTCTGATTTGATCCCAAATAACTCCATTTGGTCCCTTAAAACCAATCTGTCAAAGAGGCTTTCTACACAGAAGTAGAAAATAAAACTCCAAGGTCTTAAAGGTTTGAGATGTCCATTCTCATGCAGAATCAACTTGGTAAAGACTGAGACCTAGAATATGAGAGTTGTTCCTTGCAGAGGCTGGTTACATGCAGGGAGCATCTTGAGACAACAATTACAGAAAATAATGAGGTGCATAAAAATTAAGAGATCAGAGAGATTAAGTTGACTCAACAGTTCTATGCATCTAAAATTTGCATATGCAAACATTCAGAGTAAATTGCTTTTTCCCCATGGATTTTCTCCCTGTTCAGTTTTACATATACATATATGTGCTCCAACAAGAAGATTAATATTAGTATTTGTGCTGACTGAAGAATCTGCTTCTAGAGCACAAAGGGCCCAAAAATATCAAGTCAAATGGCTTACTCAGATCATCCCACACAGAGATAATCTCAATGCAATATATCCCTCTCATCCTGAGATTAAATTGAAAGAAAGAGGAACTTCTCAAACTACAAAAATTTACAGGGTGAAAAAACACAAAAGAGGATATATTGTACACCAGTAATCATAATGATGACAGCACTGAGTTTGGGAAACAGCAAGAGTTAGGTCCTGATTAAGCAACAGTCATGTCATTGGAATATTAATAGGAACACTCTTCAAAGGTTTAGGACAACATTAGAATGTATAGTGGTATCTTTCTCAACCTTCATTAACCACATGAACAAGTCATTACACATCGTTATGACATAAGACTGTCAAAACTCCACATGGTATAGAGCACAATTACACTGAGTCTTTCCTTTGCTTCTTCAATTTTCTCCAGGACAAAGACTAAATTAAATATGGGAACAAACTAATTTGATTATGAAGGCTTATTAAGACGATAATGCATTTCATGTTTCACATAGCAATTGGGATTTCTGGCTTAAATCAGGCTCAGAAGATGTGTGGCCATGATATAATGCAGTTACCTTAAAGCAGTACTGATCAAATCAAAGAGGATGCTTGTAACACTGAGGGGTCTTTAGACCTGCCATGAGAACATCTCATCAAGCCTAGAAAATACATGTGCTTAGGGCCTGCAATGTCTAAGAGGACTACCCATGGTGAAAAATATCTGCTCAGCAATGCCATCAAAAGCCACAGCCACTGCATCATGTTCATCATGCACTGTAAGGGATTAAACATAACATGACAACTTTCTGTTTGTTCTGGAATTATTTACTGCCAAACTTGCTCCAATACTAGGAAGAAAACAAATAGCCAAATGTCAGGTATCACCGGATTCATGTTGCCAGTTTTCAGCAGATAGTATTTGGCCAGGTACACAGCTGATGGGGTCCTGCACAGTGTACGTGTCATATTTGACGAGTACCTGGGAAATTTGTCAAATACATTTGCCAAATACTATTCGACCAGCCCTACTTACTACATCCCTTGCTTTTATCATACCTTCTTTCCCTTCTGGCAGCATCCCATATTTTCTTCTCTTTCCTATAATAGATCATGGTGCATCTTCAGTGTCTGCTTCCTTCTCTGCCCCCTTATTTTCCAGAATCCTAATAGCTAGAGGACTAAACCTACAAGTTAGTTTGGATTCACTCAGATGAGATTCCAGCCCATCATTTCCTGCCGAGAGACTTACCAGGATGCTGTCTTTGTACCCTGCTTGGGAGCTCCATTTATCAGATGCATCTGGATTGTAGGCATCAAAAATTTTGCTGTCACTGTACCCACCCTGAGGCCCTTACGGCTACTGGAAATGAGAAAGAGCATGTTGTGTGTGTGCCCACTCACCATATCATCAAGCTTCCTGGTTGCTTCTTTGCTACTCCTTCAGTATTGAAGTACCACAGCAACGTGTCATGCACACGATTTGCCTCCCTCTAATATCTCATTACTTTGAAACAAGGTGGCAGACGTGCTCTCTGAGCTTCTCATCCGGCCCCCTGCAAGGTCTTCCAAATCAGTACACAGCTCCTCTGCCAGCTTCTGATGTTCAGTAGGATTTCTCCTCAGCAGCAGTTGAGCATACCCTTTCACTCATCAGAGGATTTCAATTGCACCGCTTTTCTCTGCAAACTCTTCCTAAGTGAGCAGCTACTTTTAGTTTAATGAATCAGCATACACTTCTCGCTGCTGAAGAGGCACTCTCCTACAGAGCACCTATTCTGATGTCTTTGCAGAAGAAAGTGCAAAGGAGCTCTGTGGGGAAGAGCTGGGGGCAAGAACCGGCAAGGCACAGCTGCCACCACAGCCCTACGTGTGCTGGCCATTGGCAGAGCTGAAGATTCAAAGCATGTTCTCCTTTGACTGGAGAAGGATGGGTTTGTTTGTATGTGAAGCCTCAAATACTGTAAGATAAAACTAGCCATAGGGTAAGGTAGTACACAATCAGTTCAGCTTGGAGTTTCTTTATTATTACTGTTTTAAACTACTTGCATTGCCTGTGCTAGATCCTTTTCTCCAACCAGCAGATTGCACTGGGGCCTACTCACTCCTGACTGGGGGAGCAGGGAGGGACAGGACGGGACACACAGATGGACACGGAACAGACAACAACATGTAAAATCATTTGCTTGTGCTCATTCCCTCTACCCACATCTTCACTTGATAAGTTTCTTCCTCCCCACCAAGGACACCAAAATGACACTGTAGCCATCAATATGCTCTCCATCCTCCTGACATCTAGCTTGTCATATTTAGATCATTTTTCACTTTAGGGCCAAATCTGTACATAAAGCTGCCTTGCTTTACCTAGTATTTCCTTGGAGTCAGGATAGCTAGCTGAGTTCTGCTAGTCCTTCTTACATATGTTTTTAGTACAAAAGAACAGCTGCTCTTACCCCAAAGTGCTAATAAATCCATTTGTTGAGCCCTCTGCATAGAGAGAACAAATATCTCCAATATGAAGGAAGCTCGACATCTTGTCAGTCATCTCTGGCTTACTGCCCCTAGAAGAATAAAGCACAAGGTTACTATTTATCAGGCAGTTTCTCAGTGTAAGCTACTGGAGGTTACAGTAATAGAACCCTTTGCTTTTGTTTGTTCATTTGCTTGAAAAACTCAGCAAGTCCTTCCACTGGAATTTCAGGTATCAAAGAAAACACAGCATGTCAAAATGTTCGCTTAGATAAATAAACTAGGAAAAAAACCAAGCAGCTACTGGCATCCCGTTCGGTGTGGGATTGGTTTAGGGGTAGCTGTATTTGTCCCAGCAGATAGACACTCAGAACCTTTTCAGTCCAGGCGTAACGACCCATCTCATTCCATCTGTGAGAGAAAAAGGGGGAAAAAAAGAGTAGGCTGCCTCAGTTTAAGACACATTATTTGTACCATCTAAATCACAACATATTTCTTTGACAGATTCTCTGCCAGAACCAAAGGTAGGTTTCAGCACGTTGTATAGGTCCTCTGGAGTGGTGTTCATGGGACTCGTCAAGTATGGATGTGAATCATGTCAATAGTTTTTGGTCACACCAATATTTTGACACTCAGGTAGCCACCCACTTACAGCTGCAGTCCCAAAGACAGCAGTAGGTGAAGACTCACTGATGTGCCTGACAGCAGATTTCACATGTGAAAATATCAAAGTTAGAGACAAATACTTTAGGCTCTGTATGTATCAAGAAGTCAAATCCCTGTGAAATCAGGAATACTTCAATCCTGGTTTTAAAACCGATTGCCTAAATGTAAAGCGTGATGAGACACGGACATTTAGTGGTATTAGCTTTCACAGTATCAATAACTATCCTTCTTTGCCTTGAAGCCCCCAATCCTGCACCAAATGATACAGGACCTGTCACTTCAATAAATACAGAAAAGTGAGTTTCTGTCGCGGCAGCAAAGAAAGAGACAAACAACATGAGCCTGGTTAAGATGACACCCAACTCAATAGATTTCAAAGACATCTTATCCAAGGCCTTTTACTGGCTTCTTGGAGCTCCTTCTAAGTCATGCTTTTTGATCATTAAGTTCAAAACACTAAAATAGATTTCTGTGCTTGAGGTTTCAAACAACAGGCACCAACTTGGGTCTTCCTCCTCCTCATAGGTAACTTACAAGGCAGCCCAGGGTCAGACTCACAGATTTAATGGAAAATAATTGCAAACACTTTCACCCTCTCAAACATCACACCCAAATCAGTTTTACATGGTCTACCATCAAGAGAACTAAGCAGCAGCAAATTATGCTCATTACAGAGCACAGCCCTGGCATTGTACAGGGGATAAATATTCCCTTTCACTGAACGTTATCTTGTTTACCAAACGTGTAAGGATCAAGTTTGTTAAGCAAGGCTGGAGCTCAACAAGGACAGATTCACAGAGATTTCAAAGCTGACGTTGATCACTGCAGATGTGAAAGTACAAGCAACAACCTGAAGTCATGCTTTTCTTCTAAAAACTGCAAAGAGCTATCCCCCTCTCACTGCCTCCCCCCCCCCCCAAAAATAGTGGTGGTAGTAGCAATAGTAACAATAACAATTTTCATTACTTCCAAGTCAAAGTACACTATTGACATTCTCACACCTGTAAATCCCCGTGTCATCTGTACAATTAAAAACAAATTTAAGAAAAACTAAAGATGACAGGTCAAATTCATGTGCAGGGTCTCAGGTGCTCCAAAATCAAATCTGTGTGCATATAGAAGCAAACCATTTGGCCTCAGGTTCTTTGTTTCATGTCAAGTCCTTCAGCCACTGCATATGTTGTACAGTTCACCCCCATTCTCTCTTGAGAAGTGGACAGAAAAACATCACTACCTATTTTGGGAGATATGCCACCAAACATACACAAATATGCTGAATGACTGAATTAGCATCACTAGAAATACATCTTTCTTCATTTCCTGACTTGCATGTTAACTATCAACGTCATACCAAAAATTTTGAGCCCTCAAAATCAAGCTTAGGTCTAAATTAAACCAGCCCAAGGCAAAAAGTATCTAAATCCATACGACATGTAGAGACTTCCAAATGAGCCCTTTTAAGAACTGCATTTAAGGCATTCCATTCAGTGTGTGAGAGGGATTACTTTACTGGACTGAACCATTTCTCCTTTAGAAGAGGCAGACATTCACCACAGCTCATCCCAAGAGAATGTGAAGGTCAGAATTATTGACTTCTCTTTAACAGAAGAATTTTTTTCTTGGCAAAAGAAAAACATCTCAGACCATTGACCAAAACCAGGCCCAGGGAAGGACAATCAAATGTCTGCATTACTTCCCAGGCTGTGACCTCTAATTTTCTTGTGTCTTCTTCACTAAGGAAGATTATAGAACATACCATGGGCAGGAAGATCCCAACGTGCCATGGTATTGCAGCCCCATCATGTTGTATACTCTGTTAGTGTAACCCCTAAAATAAGCCCTTTGCAATTTATTGACACTTCAATTAATGCTGAGCAACTTGTCCAATAACCATCACACAGTTATGGATAACAAAGGTGGTTTTCAGCCTGGAAGCAGTTCAGATACACGGCATGATTGAATTTCATTGCCAGTGTGTTCAGCAGATCCTTTTCAAGATTTTCTGGGCAAGCTTGCAAAGCCACCACTACAGAGTCAGGTTCTGCTGCTGCGCACCACAGGGTGCAAACGGCCTGCAGCACTGCCAAACTCCAGCCTCTCCTCTGCCCAAATGAGAGCCATGCTCCTCATGCTTCCTGCTGGAAGAGTTGATATGGCTACAATAACCTTATTTTTTAAGTCTTTTCTTAAGCATGCAGTATTTAGCACCTAAGTCCTCACTCACCCTTTTCCTGTATTCTCTTTGAGTGCTGTTTTAACTGTTTTTTTCTCCAAGGAACAGGAGAAGCTCGGATGGAGCATCCCTTCATTGCTGTCATCAAGCACACTGCCACTTCCAAGTAGAGTCCTGGAAAGAATTAGTACTAATACCTGTTCATCCTAAGGCTTATCCACAGTCAAAACTGGTTTGATGAACACTATCTACATATACCTCTTACATTCTTTTGTCACTGAATATCAAAAGTTTGTCCACTTGACATTTATCTTTAAACAAGCTGTTTCTGAGGTTGGCCAGTGCTCAGGAACATGCTGAACTGGCAGATGGAGGGACTGAATGACCCAACCGGCCTCCTTATAGTCAAGATTTACAAGTAAAAGAAATAATATCTAAACTGATTTAGCTTACTTCAAAGCTGCTTTCATAGTCTACTCACAAGGGACTCGTGACACCTAACAGAATTATAACACTAATTGATCGACTATTTGTACTAAACATTAAATGATCAGCCACCACTAATTGAGTCTTTTCTGCCTTTGATGAAAAGGACAGCTGAGCTGACACAAAACAGCAAAGCTTCCAGGTACCAGTTCAGAAACCTTTTTAAAACGACTCTGTCAATATCAACTGACCATCCTAATCCTCCTGAAATCAGACCTCCATGGAAATCCTCAGCTGGAGGACCCAGAAGCTGAGGCACTGAATAATCAGTCGGTCTTGTTCCAAGTTCACAGCACAGGCTGATCAGAGGGACTAAAGAGAACAAGATCCCTCCCAGACACCTCAACCAAAGTATCTGTGTATGTCTCCTTGCCTGAGGAGGTGTTGCTTCCCTTCCGACACTGCATTGGCCACAGAGATCATCAGAAGCCCCATGAAAGCACAGGGCAATAGATTCTCACACACACACTCAGTACCTGGCTCTTAAGGTTAAAAGCACAATCACGCTGCTCAAAAAGTAACTGTGCTCTGTACGCAAATACAGCCATTACTCTGCAATTGGTTTACTTTAGATAGGCCAGTGCCAAGAGCAATCGATTAATCCTAGAAAAGGGGAGAGCCCTAAGAGAACACTTGCAGTCATTGCTGTGCACAATCCCAGTTTTAATGGCATTCTCACAACCACACAAGAGAAGGGATTCCTCCAAGAGACCCATCACGTTCCAGCCCTGACATGGCAGTCTCCTAGCCATGGAGCATTGACGTCCTCTCCCAAACACAGAGAGAAGACAAGATTCCTTCTAGGCCAACTTACTTGAAAAAAAAAACAAACAAAGATAAAGAAGTACCCTGATAAGAAAATGATAGCAGTGTGGCAATACGAGCATACAAATGAGCACAAGTGAGTTGGGTTTCTCCAAACAAGTATTGTGAGGCAGCAGCAATAGCAACAGCAGCAAACACAAGTTACTGAAATGATGTTCTTTTCCCACTAAGCTGAAACTCTAATTTTAACAGAGATAGGCAATTTTCAAGACAAGAAATGAAATGTGAACTAGAAGTGGACTGTACATTGAGAAGTAGATTGTATCTACTCATCAACATCAAAAAATACCTGGAAGATGAACACACTACACAGTATTTTTTTAAGCCTTGCCGAGTTGAATTTTTAAAAGTTAGGTTGGTAATGACTTCCTCACGTTTGCTATCTATAGAAAAATCAGTGTGTCTTTAAATACTTATCCTATATTATTTCTCTGCACAGGAAAGTAAAATTGTCTGTTTAAGTAGTTACTCCTCCTCAAAATAATACAGAAACCCGCTGAATCTCATGTGAACTGCAAGGCACCGCTATGCAAGACGTTTTGCCAATCCACAGCTTTGCTCTAGGGGACTGGATCTGAAAAGGCAATAGCTAAATCCAGGCAGTGAGTTAAACCCAGCAAAACTTACTATTCGCCTCCAGAGTTTTAGGACCTGCCTTTATCCTACTGCTCTGGTGAACACAAATCTCTATCACAAGACCGTAAGTTTGGTCTTCTGACTGAGGAGAAAGTGCCATAATTACAGGATTCATTTTTTATTACTTTCCTACTTCTAGGTTATCTGGTTCATTTCCTCAACACAAGCTGCATTTCATAAAGCAAAAGCAATGAAAAGAATCAATCTTGAAATACAAACTAAGCACTTGGACAGGGGTTTTGTTTGAAGCCCTTCACCACTGGCACTATTGTTCCTCTCTCAGCTCAGGTGAGGCCCCTCTTTTAAGTGCTTCCACTGGCTTTCAGGGAGACTTAAAGGACTCAAATCATATTTTAGGGCATAAGTAGATCATACAATTAGCCTGATGGCCTTGAATAAGTCTGTGTAAGTTTGATCTAGTCACTGAAATTCAACTCGGAGACACTTCATTTTCTCATGAAAACACAATTCATAACGGCAGTTAAAGCAGAATTAACAGTGAAAAATGCTTCAAAATCAAACTGCCTGTTAAGGATCAAATAAGGAGCCAGCTGCTTTTTGAGGATTGTTTTTGAAATACAACTGCTTTGTAAACATTTCACACTCATTTCTCTTATCACTTATCTAGATCTTGATGCTAGGTTAGAAAAAACAGGCCTCAAAGCAATGCTGAAAGTTTGCTTTCCTTGAATAGCAGAGTCAAGGCCCCTTTTGAAGTCCCTCCTTACTGTTTGTAGCAAGATTTCCAGTTTGCTACTCCTCATCTCAAGTAATTTAATGCTTAAAGGCTTTTCAAAGCCTATGAAGCTATTTTGTGGATGCCCCGTCTCACGTGTCTGCTTTGTGTGGGATTTTAATTCTTTAACCTCTGACCCCAAATCCTATTTGTAAAATAAACGAGACCAAATTTGTCTTATTGCCGATGGTTTGATTTCCAGCAACTGGGATACAAATTACTTCATCTTTTTAAGATGATTCTAATGATGTTTATTTTGAGCAAAATAGCTCCTTGCCGCGCCTTGCAGTTGCATGATATATTCAGTTCCCTATTATCACATTTTCACTGTGGTTTAGTGCTCAATTAAATAGAGGCTGCCAATTTCACATGTACCATTAAGGAAATTGGAGCAGCACTTTATCTTTTTTCACTACTGAAGTTGTTTAGGTAAGAGCAGACTCTCACCATTCTTAGCTACTTCAGCTTCATTCCTGCAGACAGGAAACTCTTTCATTTTGCCTCATTTTTTTTTTAATAGAAAAAAAAGACCAGAGTTTCAGAGTAGAGAGACAACAAATAAAGCAAACATAAAAGCCTGCTTATGATACAAACTATTGACATGCATGTGAAGAGCCATTCACAAATAACAGATATTGGTAACGTGACAGCAAGGCTTGATCAACTGATGATAAAACCAGTTAAGTCAGTGTGTTTGAATCCAATGGAATTGGGTCCTTAGGATTTACAAATCAGGCCAAGCAAGCTAACATGCTTTAAATGCACTCTTAACTATAACTGCCTCAATTTAAGTGGAAGTTCAGCACTTAAATAATCCTGTGAATCCAAGCTTTACAACAAGACTACTTGGCCCCTCAGCTTGATCCAGCGTTTCTCCTCACCAACACTTCTCAAAGGATTTTTTTCCAGCTAACTTTATGAAAACTCGGCCCAAAATCTGAAGTTTCTCATTCTTACTTCAATTAAAAAAGCAAGGTTTCCTCCCTGAGGGATCCAAAGAAAGACTCACAACAATCCCATTAAAAGAGCCAAAGCAAGGAGGAAGTGCTCTATTTAAAAGATCATCTAGTGAATAATCACTCTTCTGGGGCTGTGGGACAAAGCACTGTCATCTGCAAAGCTTCTGATTTAGCAAATCAAAAACGAGCTCTTTGCACACACCAGGGAAAGAGAAATACGATGGAATTTGGGGAGCAGAGCACAGGCAGCTTGGCTAAGTGCCACACATCGACTGGGTCATCACAGGGAAGTTCCTCCAGTCCTCAGCGAAGCACCAAGTCAGTAGCAAAGCAAAAGCCTGCAGTTTCAACACAGCTGGTAGCACAGGGAAAAGAACAAAGGCAGAGGAGACCCACAGCCACATCAGCTTGAGAGCCTCATCCTCTTGCAGTGGCAGGCAGCTCAGGGATCGCAGTATTGTTTGAGAGGGTCCAGAACTGCTAGTTTTTTGCACATGTAGTTACATTTAAGAGATCACACATCAAAAAAAAACCCAGCATGGTACGTTTATCTACCACATGATCTTGTTTTACGTTTTGCTGCAGCTTTTCATGTCCAGGAGCTGCTATCTGTTGACAAATTGTCATTTGATGAACCGTTAGATTAAAGAGGAGAAATGTACTCTCTTGGAGGAAGTTTTTTTTCCTCCTCACACTTGTAAAGCAGCAGATTTTGCTATAGCTTGCTGCCTGAACAGGCAAGATGGCAGGTGTGGAAGATGGGCAGGAGGGAGCAGCGCAGTGCTGGGACTTTCTCAAGGACATAGAGCAGGTCAGATGCAGAGCCCAGATTTGAATCCAGGTCTCCTGAATTTCCATCCTCCCATCTGTACTGCCCCTCTGTTCCCAGGAGGAAACTCAAATCTCATTGCACTTCTAATCAAGCATATGTTTTCTCCCTTTTCTTGAGAAAGCTGGAAGAGGCGTGTGAATTCATGCAGCGAGATGATGGCCAAATTAATTATGCTCTATTGATACTATTTGCCACTCCACAGACAAATAAAAGTTGATTTTTTTCTTTTAACCACATCAATGACAAAGTTACTCAAATGTTATGGTTTCATCATTTCATAGGTAAAATAAAAGTCAGGAAGAGAGAGAGAGATGAAGTAACTCATTTTTTTTTAACTTATGAGGTTTAAGTTCTCAATACAGAACAGCAAAATGCACAACATCTTCTTCTCCTCCAGGAAAGAGCACCTGCATTTTCTTTTTGTCCAGTGCAACGAGATAAGCTAGTTACAGACAATTTAGGCCGAGAGTGACACACTCATAACATAGACATCACACTTTGACAGCAATATCTCCTACAGCAGCCATCAGAGTGACGTAACAACCGCAACTGATGGATCCTATCGACAGGCATCTGCAGAAAGCTGGAGAAAGGAAATCTATTAGAGACACACTGTCAGGGGGGAAAAAATCATCTTGTATTTCAAACAAAGTATGACCTGACAGCATCTTTTTATTCCCATTAAAAGTAAGAAGCATTTACTGAAGCTGATACTTACTGAAGTTCATACTTACTGGCTCTAGCCCTGATGGGAGAAGGCAACTTAGACGTCAGCCTCTGGCTGAGGCTCCTACAAGCACATAATGTTTTCCAGCACATTTCTATTAGGAGGAGAGAGTTGGAACATGCCAAAAGAACCAGGGCAACCAATGTCATGGGGAAAGAGAGCAAGCTTGGTTTAGAACACCAACTGGAGTTTGGCCAAGGAAGAAAAGCAGTCAGGGAAGAAGAGGGTACAGAACAGTCGAATTTATTTTGCATGGCTATACATCTACCGAGGCTTCACCACAGAACAGGCTGTCTCCTACAGTCCCACTCCTCACCATCACGCCTCCAAGCTTCCTTCCTCACAAGATACACCCACTTCAGTAAATGGAATACTCCCGAAATTTACCAAAGTCTTTTCCTTCTGTCTGTCCACCTCACTAGCCTGCCTCCACTCATCTCCCTCTGATCCTACTTGCCCAACACACTTTCATCCTTCCCACATCCTACACCTCCCATGTCTCCTTTTGGCAGTACTGCACCTTGGCGGGGGCTCTCTCTCCTCCATGGTGGCACTCGTGTCGTTTTCCACGGCTGGGCTTTGCTGGATGCCTCTTGGTAGCCTTGGGTTCCCACGAGTGGTCAAGTTAGTGCTTTTCTTCCCCTAGCAAGTCTCTCCTGTCGAAGGCTTGTAAAGTCTTTTCTTGTCTTCCAGATGCAGCAACCCTTACAAGGGTAAGCTCACTGCTCTTCCCTTCTAGACACCTCAGCAGGCACCCAGGTCTGCAGACAAGAACCCAAGTGCCTGTGACAAGCAGCTGAAGAGGAGGAGCCACTACCAGCACATGATTAGCACGTGTGGAGAACCATTGGTGGCCAGGGGACCTACTTTGAGCCATGCTGATGTAAAAAAACCTGCTGGGCTGGGCTTGTTTACAGATCAATGCTCCAGTTCCCAGACTGACTTGGACCTGTTGGCTGCCCAACAGGAAGTTTCCAGAATGCAAGCACAAGTCTTCCTTCTCAAGCAAAGATGTAAAACACTGTACCCATCTTATAAAGAACATCAGCAACTAAATCTCTGCAACCCTTACAGAGGAATGGCCAAAGATTGCAGTTATTTTCATCAAAAGGCAAGTTTCAGTTGACCCTTTGAAGCAAGTATCATCAGTCAATTCCAGTGTGCATCCACCCTTGTGTCCATGCATCTCCTCTTTCTGTGGCACGCACAGAGGACAGACTTGAGCTGCAATCAACACTTTCCTTCTGCAGAACTACTTGGTGGATTTCTGAAGTAGGAGATAGCATGTGCCAAAGCGCAAAAGAAATGTTCCTACAGGTTTCATACTGAACTGCTACTAAAAAATTCCCATAAAAAAAGCGCTACAGCCTTTTGGTAGCAGCCATTTTTTGGCCTATTGTAATCAGAAATTTCTTACATGTCTATGTACAGAGACTACCCTCTCCTGACTGCAGGCATCAGACATGTGGCAGGGATGAGCAGAGGATGAACCGTTTGTGTATATCACGACACTTGGATCCAGCATCCAAGCCTCTTTCCTTACAGCTTAGTAAAAGATTACTCCAAAGGCAGAAGCGTTATGTAATATCCAAACTCAGGAATTTGTTTCACTTGCCATTCTGTTTTCTCAGAGCCCTGCACCGTCCTTCAGTAACATGTTCAGCCAAAGGATCGGTGAGATCTGAACTGCAGCGCTCCTCGTGTTGGCGTTCTGGCATGTGAGGATGCAGTTACACTGCCACAAGCCATCAATCAGCAGCATAACACATCCTTCCATGCACATTTCTAACACATTTTTCTCTTTAGAGGGTTAACTTGCCCAGATCCCAAGTGACATTTTATTCTCCATATAACACTGTTAGGAAAGAAAATTAAGTTCTGATCTGAGTTTTGATAGGCTTAACCAAAACCACAACTATGAAGATGAAACTTCTGAGTTCAGAATCCACAGATGGATTTTGCAGCTTTCCTCGTTTGCATTACAGTACCTGCTGGTTGCATTGTATCCTAATTTTTTCCCCCCCAAGGGGATAAAACACACCTGCTACAAAGACTTGAAAATATACTTTCTCAACAGGTACAGGACAAGAATAACACACGCTTCCTGCGGTTGCCTCTGCCAATCTAACGAGCAGTTGCAGCTCTCTGAAAAGAGGATTCTGTCTCCATACCCCAGCCACTGCCCATCTGTGCCAACACAGAGAACCAGGCAGTTATTGCTGTCGTGCACTTGTGGCATCCTTTGGGAGCAGAAATCAGAAGTATTGAGCCAGATCAAAGCTCGTGCCGTTTGGCATCCTGCCTCCAGCAGCAGCCTCTGGGAGATGCAGAGCAGAAGAGCACAGGAATGATTCTGAACAGCTATGGACACGGATAGGGTCTGGCTTAGCAGCCCAGAGACACTGTCTGACAGCTTTTCAAGTCTTCTGCTTTGGTGGGTGCTGCAAAGGTGTATCTGTCTGTACCCAGCATAGGCCGCTATATGAAACTGCACATGACTTGTAACTCTCTTCTGTACTATCATATACACATCAAAAAAAAAAAAAAAAAAGCAGAAAAAAGGCTCCAAGGCTACTGAATCAACAGCAACAGTGAAGGTGCTATCTCAGAAACAGAAAAAACTCACTTGAAACATACTGTAAGGCAGATTTTTTTTACAAAAACAGATTAATACCAGGGTCACATTGTGACAGAAACATTACATTTCTGTAACTTTCTAGCAGCACACCATTTTCTACCTCTACACCCCTCTGGTCTCCATAAGCCGCTTTGGTGAAGCTGCCTTCCCTCACACTCACCCACGGGCGAGCGAGCAGCTCGTCTATCAGCTACTACAGAGCCACTACCCTTATCCCACCTCCCACAGCATCTTGAGATTGCTCCAGCCTTTAAGACATAATCCTACAACTATCTCATATTTATGGGGTAATAATGTCTCCCAGTATGCTCTGCAACTCGACACATCAGCTACTCCTAAGGAGTATACTATGCACTGAAGAATTACCATGCACAGCATCACAGGGGAACAGCACAGTCAACAAAACAACCCAAACAAGCTACACCTGCTCTTCTGACTGCTTCATTGAAGGGCAGGTACAACACAAAGGCTCCAGATACCTGGGTCTTGTTTTAAGGCTGTTTTATAGCACTGAAAAGACATTTCACCTCAATACCATTCATTTAAGTAAATTGTCAGGACAGAGAAGCAGCTGAACGGAGTTCCTGCTTCCAGAATGGGCTTCTGGGCAACACCAGCAGGTATCTGACCAACCAATGGGACTGTAACTTTTCCCCTGGAGCACACACACAGAGTACTGGAGGAGCTGGCACCCTGCTTGCACATTTCATTCAAAATCTGCCATGCTTACAGGTGGCTGACCATCTTCACACACTGTCACTCTCTAAACCTCACTCCATATTGCCTTTATAAGGATTACTACAAAACTGGGCCAAAACCTTGCACCACACAACATCAGGACATCAGGGTTTACAAGTCTCACTCTGTCCCACTGGCACTCATGAGCTGACAGGTTTTAAGATTGTTTCTTCACTTGAACTGGATTTTTTCACTTTCCAGTCTACCCCACAGAGATTGCTGAGGTGACATGAGAGAACTGATCGTGTCATGAATAAGGTCAAATCAAACCCCTTGTTTATAACCATAGACCACAGATGCCATTCACACAGCCCTCCATGCTGTTTCCCAGTCCCAAGGCCACCTCCTCCAACCAGCTGTTCCCACCCAGACCTGCAGCTCCGAAGACATCAGTCTCCAAACAGACACATTGACCAAGCAGTTGCTCCTTGAGTGTTCTTCACTAGACCTCCTCCACCCTCCAACAACAGTGTTCAGGACTAGCAAATCCTAGACAAACATTTTTTTCCCACAGTTAAGCTCCACCCCATGATTGCAAAGGCAAACCAAAGTTACTCTTGCTGTTTCTTTACTTCCTAATTTATGAACCCCTGTAAGAGGAAACAATATCAATCCCTATTTGAAGGCTTTATCAACACTGCAAAACAAGCGGATGGAGGGAAAATACTCATCTAAGAGACACTTCAATCTCAAGGTCCAAAGAGGTATTTTAACAAGAAAAGAAATGTTATTGACGGACAAAAGATGGCTTAGAAAAGACATTAGAAAGAAACCAGCTCAGCAAACATCTGATTTCAAAGTGCGCCTGTAACAGTTTGTTCTGAAATACACTGGAAGTGTGTTTTCTACTTCCACAGTGACTCCTTTTTTGGTTTACACACACTGACTGCTACACATTCACACCATTTCAAGTTGCTAGTTTCCACAGCAGTCAACTTCCACTTTTGTTTCATCAAGTGTCCTGTTACGTCAGAATTTTTGGCCCCATCGCAGCCACCAGTTTACTCACTGAACAACCTGTGTTGGACGACCAACACTCTGCTCCTGTTATTGTTTCAGACACTGACCTCACACCAGCAAAACCACTGAGTGTTTAGAATCTGGAATGTTTGCTGTGTGAGGAAACTGTCTTAAAGTAGAGGTTTGGAAAATAAACAAATAAAAATCCAGGCCCTATTAGCCCATTAACTTAACCACAGAGAAACCTCTGAAGGAAAGAAATGGATATTGGCTTAACATCACATCCCACACTGATGCAGCTGAACTCTGTGACGAAAGCAATTCAGATGTGGGCCTTTGGCCTGGTCTCTGAGTCAGTGAGTCTTTTGGCTCAACAGGTTTGAAAGTCCTAGGATACCAGGCAAATTTCTGAGTACAAGAAAAGAAACTCAAAGGCAGCTAATAAAATGCACATTTAAGAAATAAAACACATGCATAGGTACTGGCCCTCGTTAAGAACTAAAACAAACAGCTACCACACATGCACGCTGCTCTGTGCCCAACTTCAAGCCATTACATCTTCATAAGGAAAGGATATGGATTGTATTAGCCACAATTTCCCTTCCTGATTAGTGAACAGCAACACCACAGCTCAATCCCTCTGCAGTTAGGTGAGCACGTGCTAACTGTTGCATGCCATACGGCAGTAACATTGGATGCAGCCATTCCAACCTTTTACCTGTTGGGAGCTTTTTATACAAATTACGGAGAGCCTGGCTGAACCCACATAGGGCAAGGAGATTTTACACTAGAGCGGAAAGCCTGACTGACCCCAAGACACTGCTGCTGCACCAAGCCCAGGGCTGCATGCAGCTCTACAGCGAAGTCCTCTGCGCTCAGGCTAACACAACAGGCATCCATGGAGCAACAGGCACACGCAGGCTCTCTACACAGCAAAGGGAGCTGCAGGGCAGTCTTCAGCCCCAAAGCAACCCGTGTAACTATCAGTAACCGAGCTTTTACCATGAAGCTTTTACCCACTCAGAATTACAGCACATCCCACATATACGGGGAATGTACATGTGCCCGCTCTCCCGCTGCTGAAGGCCGGTTATTGTAGCCCAGGAAACAGCTAAATATTTGGCCTGCCCAGACCAGTTACCCAGACCCTCCGAAACATCCACCCACAGCCGCCCAGCCTTTGACCATTTAAGAATAAGCTCGCCCATAGCCCAGTCCCCATCGGCGCTCGCAAGTGTTTACATAACGTCAAACGTCCCTTGCGACTCCGTCCCAAGTACGAGAGGAAAACCGCAGGGAAAGTTGCAGCGGACCCGCAGCTCCTCCGCTGCGGCCGCGCTGGTGGCGAGGAACGGAGCGGCGGCGACGGCCCCACTCCGCCCGCCGCGGCCGGGCGCTGCGGCACCGGGGCTCCGCTGCCAGCGCGGCGGGCAGGGCGGACAG